>OY365821.1:23416319-23516319 GCA_959347315.1 Bimastos eiseni
AGCGGAAACCGTGGCACGCAATGTGCATGCTGTCACTGTGCACAGATGGGCCTCAAATACTTGGTTTTTATTTCAGTAGCTCCCAGTTTTCTACTGGAAGTCGAATCCAGACCATCCTTAATCGAAACCCTTCAATTGTCAATCTGCAATGCGGCAATATAAAATCATCTTTTTGATATCGTGCTTTCGTCCTCCTCTCTTTGGTTATCACTATTACCGTTACTTATGCTATTGCTACTACTACTGCTACAACAACTACTACTACTCCACTCCTACTTCACCACCTACTACTGTTACAACAACTACTACTACTAACTACTACTACTACTCCACCCCTACTCCACCACCTACTACTGTTACAACAACTACTACTACTAACTACTACTACTACTCCACCTACTACTACTCTCCACCTCCACCACCACCTACTACTACTACTACTACTATATAACCAAAAATATTAGTTGCTATTACTTCAATTCAAGCAATTCGTATACGTTCTGCGGAATGTGACGCTTAGGGTGATTGGTTGCATTGAGAGTCGCTGAAGCAGATAGCTAGTCTTCGGATATAAAAGTCAGGTTGTACCCCAGGTCAACAGATATAAAAGTTGTTGCCGCTGTTGTTTATGGACCCCAAGGTTTCAAAGGGCAGGGGAATAAATTTTTATGGGTTGAACAATGTGTTGTTTTTTTCTGTTCTTTCCTGATGCTGTTAAATTGACTTCATCCGCTGCGTCTGTCGTTACAACCGTTGCTGCAGGGCAGGATCGTGGTATTTTATGTAATTTATTATTATTGTTTTTTTATGCCCTGAGGTACTTCATTCCCCCAGGGACGTAGAGATTATTTGTATTATTATTATTATTATCATCATCATCATCATCATCATCATCATCATCATCATCATCATCAACAGTGGTGATGATGATTATCACCTGTAGTCGATGACCGTTTAGTTCCCCAGAGTCTCACACATTTGTTCGTAATCATAATCTCCAAACTTCTAAAGCGCCACAGTGTTAATCGCTGTGAATGACTCGTGACAAATTCACCATGTTTAATCGCACACGAGTGCTCGACTTACGCCAACGATGATAACACCGCAACGACGACGGTAACGGTTGAAAGAACCGATGTCATATACTTCTCAGAAATCTCAGACACTGCTTCAGGACCCTCAGTTTGTGCTGCAGTAACGTTCTTATCTGAACCACTGATCGCCGAACTAACCACCTGCTCATCGAATGACTTTGGGACTTTTCTTTACTTAAGCTGAGATAATGAAGGCTCCCTGTCAAAGGTGCATCTTGATTAGTTCTTTAATTATTCTGTTCAATGACGATGACGTAATTGATTCATTAACCTAGATTTAGCATCAGAATCTTAAGACTAATAATTAAACGAATGCTCATTACGCTCTTTAAGGCTACGTTATTTTAAATTACACTTTCAACGCCCATGCATGGACTGAAGTGTGATGCATACAAACAGACACGATTGTGTTGAACACTATATAATATACATTGTAGGCAGAGGTATAACAAGCGGGGGGCAGGGAGGGCACCGGCCCCCCAGTTTTAGTGCTATGTGCCCCCATGTGCCCCCAAATTGGTTCTTTTTATATTTCTCCAATGGCTTTTTAAAATGATTTTTGTTAAGATAATTTGTGCCCCCCATTTTCCAAATTTCTGGGGAGGCAAAATTCAAAGTGGAAGGGCAAAAAAAGTTTTTTCGCTTCGCTCAGGATTTTACAAATTATGCCCCCCTCCCTTTCAAAACCTTGTTACAACTCTGATTGTAGGTTGAGCCGTATTTGATGGTGAATTCTGAGTACAGCAATTCCTCCTTCACTGATCCTCACAACAACCGTTACGTTGGTTACATGGCTGAACTCATCTACAAACTATCGCAAATGATCGGATTCAGTTACGTCATCAAACCAGTCGAAGACGGTAGCTATGGTTACCTACGACAGGACGGGACTTGGGATGGAATCATTGGAGAAATCGTCAAAGGGGTACTTAATAACAATGTTACAATTATGATAAAGATAATAATGCTACAATTATAATAAAGAATAGTATGAATACTATTGTTCACAAGTTACAGAATTTAGTTTGTCATGAACTTTCATCAGTTCCTCTACCTGTTGCAAATGTTTGGATTGCAAATGGCTTATGGTTGGCTTCTCGATATGCATACATTAGGCCTTATAACAACAACAACAACAACAGCAGCAGCAACAGCAACAGCAATAGGTTAATAAATAATAATAACAATAATATTATTATTATTGTTATTATTATTAATTATTATTATTAAAAATAATGATGATAATAATTTCCAAAACAATTAGGAGTGGGAATATCTGAGTGGGAACATCTAGCGGATTGTGAAAAGCGATCCATGCAACCCGACGCTTCATGGAGCAGAGTTCAATTTTGGTTAAATTGAATATGTGAAAAGCTTTTAACAGCTTGTACCTAGACTGCATGTTGTCATCTGATATAGTCAATTAAATCAAACCAGAACTTGCACCATTTTTTAAATTGGCCTATGCAGAGGCGACCACCCTCAAATTTGGAATCAAATTTGGAAACTTTACCGTGATGTATCAAGTCCGGCCTCAGCAAAGTTGACCCCTTGGATGACATAATCGTCTGTCAATCAGTTACTCTGTTCAATTTGGTCTGCTGTTTTGTTCTCAGAAGGCATCTATCGCTGCCGCTCCAGTCTACGTAACAAAGCAGAGATCAAAGGTCGTCGACTTCACCGAGGTCTTTCTGACCGTCTACGCCACAGTCCTTGTGCGGCGTCGCTCGCCTGGCCACCAGTGGCAGCAGACGATCCGGTCGATCAAGGACCTCGTGAATCAGTCGGAAGCGAGGTATGGGACCCTCAACAAGGGCGTTCTTGTGCGCGCCTTCAAGAGAACGAACGTCTCTCTGTATAAGATAATGTGGCGCCAGATGCAACGCTTCGAACCTTCTGTCTTCACAGCAACGAACGAGGAAGGAATCGAGCGAATCAGACGAGGACAGAACAATTACGCCTTCATTCTGCCGCATACGATCGCCGAGTACGTTTCTCTGCGTGAACCCTGTGACCTCGTCACGGTCGGTCGATTCCTCGTCCATCGCGGTTACGCTCTCGCCGTCCGCAAGGACTCGCCCATCCTCCGTCGCCAGCTGAACGACGCTCTGCGTAGATTGACCGGAACCGGATACATGGACGGACTCTACCGGAAGTGGTGGTTCGGACGAAGCGACTGCAGCGACGCTGCTGCTGTGGCTGTCATGATCCCTCGCAGTCAGAAGGTGTACAGCGTGCGCAACAGAGCAGCCATAGATCCACCTCCTCCTCATCCTCCTCCGTCCTTTGCCACAGGTGGAGCCACTGAGCGGCCCACCGACCGCATCAGAGTCTTCCTTTTCTGTCGTATTCTACTCCTCATCGTAGGACTATTGTTAAATGGAAGACACTGAAAGCGACGAAATGAAAGACAGGAAATGGTGTAGACCCCGTGGTTACCGTTTGGTTACCAATGGCATGACCATAGGACGACCATGGCATGACCATGTGGTTACAATAGGACGGCCATGTGGTTACCATTTGGTTGCCACCACAGGGTGACCCCGGAGGGAGTGACCAAGCGAACCAGTGAAAGACGTATAGAGCAAAGAAAGTGTCGCTTGAGATGCCAGACCCACATAGGAACGAGAGAATACTAAGCACACAGACACAGGCAGTTAAAGACATGCGCAAAGATATATTGTCACAGATAAGATAGAGAGAGAATGAAAGAGAGACAGACAGACAGATAGACAGACAGACAGAGAGATAGACAGACAGATAGACAGACAGATAGACAGACAGACAGAGACAGAGAGAGACAGAGAGAGACAGAAGACAGACAGACAGAAACAGACAGACAGACAGAGAAAGAGAAAGAGAGAAAACTGCTGATTCATTGAAGAGTCAATAAATGACACCAATAAACCCCATTCTGTTATCATCCAGAAATTCGTCTGATTTGTCGGAACCATGATTAAGTGACCATTATAGTGTTCGCTTGAAAGACATTCATAGATGAATTCACTCAGTTGAACCATAATATACAATGGAGCTCATCGGACTCATCCAAAACACAATTTTAGATTCGCATCTGAACCATGACTTGAAATACAGTAAAGAATTAATTTCACTCATTCATAATCTCCTCTTTAAATTTATACAGAACTCATTAAAAAGTCACTAAACTCATGTATAACCACCCGTTTAAATTTATGCGTTCCACATAAAACAATTCAATCAACTCTTTTGTAATCACCTCTTAAGATGTATTTATGAACAGCTATACTACATTTGAAGCACTCCAGAGGATTCAACTGAGTCAGCTGTGCTCATGAATAATTCATGTATCATCTGCCTTGGAAGTATAGACCTATACATCAACGGATTGCGAGTCAATCCTCATCTTAACCACTAGCATTCGTTTGTTTAAACCGTTCTTGACTCACAATTTATTTCAATATAAGGCAAATTTAATTATATTCGTAATACTATTTGGCTTGCAAATTTCATTAATATTTAGACAGTAATAATACTGTCTGGGTTTTCTTCACTTCCATCAAATCACGAAGAGCGACCTCGCTTTCTATCCTATTTGCGACTTGTCTCTACATCCATCTTTTATTAGGACCACCGTGGAGATGAACATTAGTTACGATGGATCTGGAAGGGAACATTACGATGAGTCTATAGGAACATTCATTCGAGTCTAGGAATATTTACGGTCTAAGACGGGGAGTTCCGATGGAGGAGTTGGTTTAGACCCCTATAGTTTTAAGCTTTACAAAGAAGGCGAGGATTAGAGGATCTGGATTGAATCAACGAGGAATAGCTCTTTTCAGCTGTAGGCTATACAGGTACATAGCCAGGTGGTGGTATTTATAGGGTCCATTATTTTGTGGCTGATTTTAGGAGGATCACGGGTTCGTTTGCAGATGGGCTGGAAGTGTTGATGTAAAGTTCTGAAAGCCTGCATGGAGATGGGAATTATACAAAAAGTTAGCGTGAGATTCGGATTTCGTGGTGACAGGAGCGTGCTTATCAACGAGCATGGAGAGAGTGGTATATAATTGTAAGAAGACAGGAGATCATCTTGCAATAGATGTTGGAGGAGTTAGAACTAGGCCTAAGTGGAGAGATTCTGCGTGAAGGCTTCAATGTTTAGATTATGGAACTGAGATGGCGAAAAGCATTTGAGATAGATAGTATAATTGTAGGCCACATATGTCAAGGCATGTGAAATTGGGAAAATGATCGGAAGATGTATCGAAAGGGAAAGAAATATCAGGTGACAACTTAAAGCGAGATGATGCGATGATGAGATCAAGTGTGTGGCTGTGACAGTGGGTGGTGGAAGTTAACAGGTTGGACCAGATTAGTGGATGACAAGAGCTCGCGTGAGGAATTCAGTGGCAAATGAATCACATGGATCGTCGACATGTATGTTGAAATCCTCTGTGATCAGGAATTCATGAGGAGTGGTAGCAGCGGTAGAGAGGAGTCTTGCAAGAAGACAGATGTAGGATTAGAGAATGAGGAGAAGGAAGGAGGGCGGTAGACATTGAAGATGGTTAGAGTTGTGTCAGGAAGGTTTAGAATGATTTAGGCTCATTCAAAAGAACGACAACACTATACCCTATATTTTATTTATTTATTAATTTACTTATTACCGAAATTTAATACCGCCCTTCTTCCAGAATCTTTTGCTCAGAAGTGCATACACACGCCTCGACGGCGCAATTACAGTTGTAGACCTACTGTAGAGGAATGGTGCGCGAAGGACTTGCTCGAGGTCCCTACACAATGACTTCCCGGACGACGCTCGAACCCGCGCGCTCAGCGCACACTGAACGCTACGGGCTGACCGCTCTAACCGATCAGCCACTGTGTCACAGGGCGGCCCAAAATAAGTGGGACCATCTTGACCAATCTTGAGAAATATATATGAAATTATGTTTTGAGCGGTCTTCAAACCGTAATATTCTTCTTACTTATTATCTCAATGCATGACTTCATTATTTCGTTAACTTTCGGTCGCCATTTTTCATATTTTATGTTGATATAGCCTAATGACAAAAATAACAGCAGAAAATCGGATATCTTGAGAATGTCACCTTCATTGAACCAGACATGTAGCCACCAAATAGCCCGGATTTAAGCCCAGTAGATTATGCTATTAGGGATGCTCTCCAACAAAAAATTTTTTGTCGTAAATTTCTAACAATAGAACAACTGAAATTGGTCACTGTTGAAGAGTGGCAACATTTGTCTCGGAGGTTTATAAGCAGGAGCATTGACCAGTAGCGAAGACGTTTAGAAAAAACTTTTGAAAACCGAGGAGGACACATTGAATTTGAATTCTGATTTTAGATAAATTGACATTTGGCAACTGTTTCCTTAGTTTTTTTAAAGAAAAAAAACTATAAAATATGGTCCCACTTCCTTGGGCCACCCTGTATATAATGCAGTCATGTATGTGAGTTGAGGATGGTGGAAGGTAGGCCTACCTGGGTCAAAAAGGCGGTGCCTCCAGTCCTCCACCTGTAGTATTCGTGACGATTGTGGATATCTAGCTAGGGGTTTGAGATGGTAAGCCCTATATCTACATGTAGGCCTATGTATAGACATACAGTCTCAATTGTGAATGGGCATGAGATGTATAATTTGAGTGAAACCAATAGACTTGCTGATGACTGAAGGCAAAGACGATTTTATTGTAGCCTACAAAGGAGCACGTGCAGTTTCTGTAGATTGGTGTTTAGTGAAGAGAGGTTGGTTGGATTGAGAAGTGAATGAAACAATGGCATAGTCTTATACACAGATGTCGCCTCACTGCACAATTTTTTTCTGAAATTAAACATGGTTTTAAATCTTCACAGGCATTTTTTTAATTTGCAAACATAATTATTCGTTGAATTTTCGTGATAAATACAATAATTATTAACTGAATATGTTTGCTATGTATGAAAATGTGACCTTTGCTTTGTCACGAATATTGCCGAAAAAGTAGTCGCAGACGTTGTAGAATGTATATGAGTCTCCAGTCCTGTGTAAATAGGATAGGTGTCTGTTGATGCTCGCTCGCAGCAACACAACCAAGCAGTTTCCTTGCTATATTCGTTTCGTGTTTGTTTAAAAATATTCGAGTATTTTCGAATATACAAAATGAATTTAAAGGTTTTAATAGAATTTCTTGAAAAACTGTCTACTGGCGGGATAAGTAAAGAGGATCGAGGAAAGTTCTACCGCCGTCTGCACGATGTAAGTTTTGCTGTGATAAGGCTACTTCAGCTGCTTTGCATTTGTTTAGCGCCCAAATAGTCACGGTCGTATTATTGCGGCAAATAGAAAATTTAACCCACGGCCCAAGTAGTCCACTGAAATAGTCCAAATGTTGCAGAAATTCAGATGCTTCAAAACCTACATTAATATCATAGATTTTGATTCATTCTGTTTTTGGTGGTTTGTAGCTAATAATAGGTGGTTTGTAGTGCAATCAAGCAAAACGCTATTGAATTATTCAACCGAAAAGTCTAATGTGGCAAAGCGATTTGATATTCCTTTTTCTGACACGCTTTATCTGAGTATTGAATTAAGCATCTCGTCTTTGAATGGTATTTCTTAACTAACTTGATGCAACTTCAGAGGTCCAAAATAGCATGACCAATAAAACTCCACAATGCAAACTTCAACATATATATATAGAGGAAATTACAAGAGAGGCGGTGAAGTAGGGAGTAAAGGTAGGAGGAAGACTGATAAAGGCAATAAGATTCGCGGATGATCAAGCAATGATGGCGACTAG
The DNA here is from genome assembly GCA_959347315.1 of Bimastos eiseni. Taxonomy (NCBI): domain Eukaryota; kingdom Metazoa; phylum Annelida; class Clitellata; order Crassiclitellata; family Lumbricidae; genus Bimastos; species Bimastos eiseni. The sequence goes on from OY365821.1 coordinate 23,424,198, forward strand.
TCAGACTGGACTGCTGAGAATAATGGATCAGTTAAACATGATAGCAACAGAGTATGGAATGAAAATAAATACAAAGAAGACAAAGGTTATGAAAATAAGCAAAGCAGAGAAATCAACATTCAGAATAAGCATAAATGGAGAAGAGATACAGCAAGTAGAGAGATTCTGCTATCTGAGAAGTCTGATCACACAAGATGCAAAGTGCCACATGGAAATAAAGAAGAGAATAGCACTGTGGAAGGAAGCATTATACAAGGGGAAAGAACTATTGAAGGGAAAACTAAGTAGAAACCTAAAAAAGCAAATGGTCAAAACTCTGGTGTGGAGTGTGGTCTTCTATGGGGCAGAAACATGGACAATAAGAAGAGAAGACCAGAAAAGATTAGAGGCATTTGAAATGTGGATATTGTGAAGAATGGAAAGAATCAGCTGGACAGAGCACAAGATCAATGAAGAAATATTGAGGAAGGTAGAAGAAATGAGATCAATGATAAAGACAATTCGAGAACGACAGAGAAGATGGATGGGACACATAACGAGAGGAGATTCACTACTTAAAAACATCATAGAGGGGAGAATGGAAGGGAAAAAACAAGAGGACGACCAATAACAGTGCTTTTAGACTGGATGATGGAGAAAGGTGGATACGGAAAATGAAAGAAGAGGCTCAACACAGGGAGGAGTGGCATCATTGGACATATGAATCTGCCTGAAGGCAGAGAACCAAAGAAGAAAAAGAAGAATGCAAACTTATATTACTAATGTTTAAATCAGTGCATTGGCTGTCCATAGAAGGCTAATAACTTATGAGACTGAGCCAATTGTGTTAAAGACTCTGCGTTCCAGTGAACACTGTGATCTTTATTAGAGATGTTCCGATATCACTTTTTGCCGATATGCTGATAGAGAGTATTACCGATTAATTCATTGTGTTTTCCAAGATGTCTGGTTCCATAAGGTTGACCTACTGCTACTGCCTGCTATTGTAACACATAATGACCTTTGCTGCTTGCGTCAGCCATAAAAATAAGGAATATGCAATAAATGCGGAATACGGAATAAAATAAATGATTATACCTTGACATTTTGGCCTCTTCTCTTTTGCCAGGTGAGCCTTTTCTCAGGTGAACCAGATAGACCTAAAATGGTATACATGGGTACACGAAGAAAACAGTCTCTGACGCACCATGTACACTTAGAATCAGTGTTGTGGGCTATTATCATCTTCACTATTCTCACTAAACCTTGAACTATTATGATTTCAACATCACTTTGTATTTCTAACAAGCATGTATATATATATATACATTTATATATATATATATATATTATATATATATATACCATATATATATATATATATATATATCATAAAATAAAAATGTTAACTTTTACTATCGGTGCTGATTATCATTGCCGATACCCGATAACGCCAATATGTCTGACAATCGGCCCGATTAATTGGCACAGCTCTAATCTTTGGTCTTTGAAAGCACTATACGATCTATTTGTTCTTAACCAGGTTATCTGACTTTTCCAATCTAACCATTCCAAATCTTGAATCTGACTATGGCTCTAGGCAGGCGCACATTTTCTGTTGCTGGCACAAGACTCTAGAACACTCCTCTGACAGATGTTTGCTGAATAATTATGGGTCTGACAAGGGAATATGGATGCCTGTAACTCTAAAGACTAGAGGCCCAATATGTAAACAATATGGCCATCAGCCAATGCACTCAAATCCTAACAACTGCACACTTCCCATAATCCAACGCAGTCAGCATGTAAGTAAATCCAGGCGATTGACAGCATAGGGCAACAAATTCTCTTTTACTGTTTTAGAAAATACATTTAAAAAACACTCATTATTGTGTAACATTGTTGGAGGTCACACACTTTTTATAATGTCAGAAAAACGTGGATTTAGTCATCGAATGTCTTGCAAAATTATTTGTGTTGGTACAATAATAATACACCGCTGTGACTGAAAAGAAGCGTTTATACGATACAACATGAAATTGATGTTTAAGCGTTGACGATCCTTGTGCTGTTATTGCCTTCCTCCGTCTGTGTTTAGGTGGCCAATCGTTTCTTAAATCAAAGTTCACTGAGGTTAAAGACCCGGCTGCATGCGTTGACTGCACTCACGGCTGTCTTTACAAACGTTGCTCTTGACCATGGCCAGATCCTGCTCTTGAAAGAAGCAGAGAATTTGTTGCACTTTTTATTCATGTGAGTAGGATTCTTATTTTCAATTATTGTCCATAGTATGGAAAAAGGTTTTTAATCTAGGCCTAACTGTGTCTGTGTTTCTGTAATTAGTATCATTTCTTTACAATTTACTTTTATTGGGTGTTTTTCGTTTATTTGAGAATAAAATGCCTAAACATTTGTGATCTTATAGTTAATAATGTTTATATAATATCTAGCATGTCTTTGAATGCAGCTATAGAACTATAAAATATTATACCAAAATTGTTTGCTGAAGCTGTGCGTGTTCAACAGTCTAATGTTGACCAATCAAATCTTTGAAGCTCTGATTATGTTCCAGTCTGTATACGATGGATATGATAAATGCTGTTTAGCGCCTTTGTCTTTGGCCTCGACTGCACTTTGACACTATACAAATCATCTTATTATTATTTACACCCCGTGTGATTATATGCAACTTGACCTTCTGTGACCTAAAGCAGGACAAGCAAGAATGGTCAACCAGTCAAGTATTCTTCTAATTTGAAGGTTATTAGTCAAAATGCAAGCAGGACTATAACAAGATCAAAGGAATTAGGATGGCTCTTCCTAGCCGAGTACTTTGCTTGATAAGATCATTTTGTGTTCTGCTTGCAATGGAGTTTTTGGTGCCTAGTGCAATCAACTGACACATCAACCCTTTTACCGTGGATAAAAGTCAGAGAAAAAATTTCTGAAACAGTGTATTTTTTTAAGTTTTCATCTGATAAGGTAGGTTGTTGTAATAACAAAAAGATATATTTAGGGTGATAACAATGTGTAATATAGAAGTTGTGAAGAAAAGTGAAACTTCACACTTCTCGTGTTTATTGCTTTGTGCTAACTAATAAGCTCAATGTATGTATTGCCTGATGGCAGATCACTAGAGCTAGTAATTGTATTTGGTGTGATAAACACCAAAACAGGGTCGGGCACAAAGCCTCATATCGTACTCTGTCAAATAGCATCCCCTTCTTCTTCGGGAGGAGCTGCTCTCTATTCCTTCTACTGCCTACATGGAGGAACCTGTTCTCCGTTTAGCTTTGTGTTGAGTCATGAGCATCTTCGATATCGATCGGCGCTATATAAATGTTCCATTGCGTTATATTACATCAAGTTACTCAAGTGAAAGCCTGTCTTGGCACTGAGGTTTTTCTGAATATGATACCTTTCCAACAGTCGCTCTGTCAACTTGATCAGCAATTGCACATGGTTCACTCTGAATGCATCATCATTCTTTGTGTATAAATTATACTTATATATATAATATATATACATTTTAGCCTCCCTATGCAGTATAATATATGATGTTGTCGATTAGCAACGCTTACCAGCAGTAAGAAACATTAATTCAGGCGCCGCGGTTCATAGACAGCGGGACAAGTACCCATGGACGAGATAATTTGGGATGCACGGAATCGGCCAGATATTTATTGGACGAGACATCTCGGGATGCACGGTTAAAGGGTTAAGATGTAGGACCATGCTTGATATCTTCTGTTGAAAACAAGTTTCAGTTTGAATGCATCTAACTGGAGATTGGTTGGCCGATGAATGGAGCATGTTTTTTTTAAATGAAGAAATGTTGATCACAGTGTTTACTGTCCTATCAGAGACAGAGATGATGATACCTTGCAGCCTTCTTGTTTTATATCCAATGTTTCTGCTATCCTTTGAATTATCATTTCTGGTTCTTCTCTGGTTTTGGTTTCTGTTGTTTTGTGCAATACGTATTTTATTTAGAGCTTGCAGCACATTTTGAAATGTATAGATTCTGGTTGATTCAATGTTTGAAGTGAGATATCAAAGATTCTGATTGGAGTTGAGTTCCTTCAACTGGAAGACGATAACCTCACAAAGCGACTTTTCAAGAAGACGATCTCAGATACAAGTGAACTGTTGAAGTCGATACCAAACCAACGATTCTTTGAGGCTCTGAACAACATTGTCCAGACAGAGTGGAGTCATCCAACGCTTCTGGCTCTACTTCGTGGCGATGATGTTGACAAAGAAACAGGTTGACTTCATTAAAAAGTCTTCAACATTGCTGACAAAAATCTATAACATATTAAACTTCATTGAAAAGTCTTCAACATTGCTGACATGAATCTAGAAACATGTTATAGTGAGTTAAGAATTCCTTGACTACATCTGAACAGAAATTTAAATCACTTCATTGTGTTCAGGTTGAGTAGAGTTTCTATTTTTTTTTTAAATAGTGAGATATTGCTTTGCAAAGTTTGATGCAATGAATGCAACAGATTGATGGATTGTTAAATGGTCTGTGCTAACTGTACCACTCAGCTTAGAATCTGATCATACCCAATGTAGGATGTGTTGACTCATCCCTAGCACCAAAGTGTTAAAACTATTTGTCTTTTGTTGTTGAAATGCTAGTTGGGTTGAGGTGCAGATCTTTTTGTTCATGTTTTCAAGCAGAACCTTAAAAATGTCTAAGATGACTGATATAACAGAGGTCACAAACCGTATATTGTGCTTTGAGGTATTTCAGACTCAATGCTAGGCTTCACTGTCAGACTGCATTTAATGAAACCCGTAATTGTCTCATTCATTGGAGGGATCAGATAAGTGACTCCAGTACATACTCTATTTTAACGATGATAATAATTATAATATGATTTTTATATAACTTCTGAGACCGAAGGAAATGGAACTGCACGAGAGTTAATTTTCACGAGAGATATTTGAAGAGCAGTTGTAAACAAAGTAGAATGAAGGTTGTGAGTCCTATGATATCTCTGCTTGTGAGGATTGGAGCTAGCAATCGACGAATCCCAAGGACCCTTAGCCAATGGTGCATCGTGAAAGTTGCAGTTGACTTCATGGCTAATGCTGATGATACCAATTTATACTCTAGTAGTTCACTTGGTCACTAAGGCATGCATGAGCAAGAGACGTCCAAGGGGTGATGATGACAATGGGTCTTCTTCTTAGCCGTACTGAACCTACAAACTGTTGAGATACAGATTCAATCAATCAATCATGAGTACTTAATATTGTGCCCCTTCAAGATATATACTCAGAGACGCTCCTGGTCTAACTCTCGGCTGAAAGGGACAGTTTAAGAGAGGCGTAAAATTAACATGAGGAATTCTTAGGTAGAAGACGGAGCTCTATGGGAAGTCCATTCCAAATGGTAGGTCCCACTTGATAGATTCAGCTTGTTATTTGAGACAACCACCTGTTTTTGTAGTGCTTGCTTATGTAAAAGACGTGGAACATGAGGACATCGTTCGTCTTCGCATTGAAGCTCTGCTGGCGAGCGACTGCGAGGATTTGGCTCAGAAACTCATCTCACAATGTCTCACTTCTGACGTCTTCATGAATAACCCCGGCATTCTTCTCAAGCGATTTCAATTTCTGTATAAATCAGGAAATCTAGAGGAATTTCACCAATTGGTAAATATCCAGCGATTGCATTACCTATTTCTTCCTTAGTGATTTTTACTAATATATCATTTTGAGTTATGCACACTTTGGAGGTGCATTTCTTAATCAGTGGCGCATAAGTGTCTCAAATAGTTACCTGTACATGTAATTGCAGCTACTAGTTATTTGGAAGAAATATTGCATTTTTGAAAACAAGTACCATTGTTGCATTATGTCTAAAGTGTTTTGTTACTATGGCGTGTTACATTGTTACAAGTAGTGCAATACTGGACAGTCGTCAGTTATGGATTGGTGATTGTTTGTCTTTCAGAATTTGAATGGCAGAAATCTGATCTGTGAATGTTCATAATTGCTATTGATTGAGAGAATGTTTTTCTTAAGAAGTCTGCAGTTTTTTTAGTCTAGTTTTAACAGCATCATGTGAAGCTTGTGAAGTATTGTATGTATAGATGTAAATGATGTCTATTTATATATACACGGTGTCTGGAAATAAAGGGATTGCTACTGATAATATAAAAATAAGTATTAAATATTCATCGATTTTTGAAATTCCAAAACTGTTTTAATCCTGACACATTTCTCCAAACATTTGTAATGTATGAACATCCTGATTAGAAAGGTACGTCATAGTGACGTCTTTAAATAACAACGTTGTCGCTTGGGAGATATTTGATCAGCTGGTCATTGAACCTTGTGCTGGGCCAAAGGCGGACACTTTGAACACATCTTGTAGTCTAATATTATTCAAATACGAGAATATATTAGAACTAAATTTATGGCGGTTACTCGACAACATTTAAAACAGTTGTAAATCCTGTAGAAGAATTTTAGGCCGTCCTTGAAAGTTGATGTAATTGACGTCATCACTGGATGACATCATATTTCATACAGTGATAGACAAATATGTCGGGATAAAACGGTTTTTGAATTTTTTAAATCGATTATTTACTATTTATTTTCATATTATCATTATGGGGTTCCTTTATTTCTGGTCACAGTGTATACATTTGATATATATATATATATATATATATATATGCATATATGTAAATGTTGTTCTAGTGTTCAAAGACACGGAGCTCCACGGCTTGTGAGGTTCTATCAAAGGCTGCTCAGAGCAATTGCTTTGGTGCCAATCCTTCAGCCGCTCTGCTTCTTGCTCAGACCTTCTATCTTATAGACTGGGTTCAGCCAGTCGATCTCACATACACAAAGGTATCAACGACAGTCTTTAGAAGGAACTACTCTCCATAGGTTGGATGCAGAAAGTCTGTAAATGTTGTTCCTTGGCAGAATTGATCGCATTTTTTTTCGGGTATTTCATCGTTTCCGAGCGTCGTCAGCTGAAGAACTTAAAATATTGTTCTGTCTTTTCGCTTGATTTATTTTGTGGGTATTAGAGCTACACTGTATAAGAGTCTATGAGTAATGTACCCATAAATTGTAAGATTTCGTAAATTCCAAATGTCAAAGCCATACACTGAGGCTAAGAGAGAATCACCAGATGATTCACAAGCGATAGACTCATGAATTTAACTTTAATTATGATTCATATTATGAAGAGCATGATCAGTTGAAAGAAATGCTTGTGTCAGAATGGTTATTCTAAGTGTAACGATATTACTCAAGTGTAATTATATCATTCTAAGTGTGATGATATAATTCTAAGTGTGATGATATTATTCTAAGTGTGATGATATTATTCTAAGTGTGATGATATCATTCTAAGTGTGATGATATTATTCTAAGTGTGATGATATCATTCTAAGTGTGATGATATCATTCTAAGTGTGATGATATCATTCTAAGTGTGATAATGATTGATTGGAGATATAGATAAGGATGATGAAAACAATGACATGATAGTATGATATGATGATGATTGTAGTGACGTCTGTTAATCTTTGTTGCATTTTAAACAGTTCTTGTTGAGAAATTGGATGGTGTTGGAAAGTCACATTGGTCTGAAAGAGGAATTTGGACAAGCATTGGATAAGGTGTTGGCTGTGGCACACACTGCCAAGCAGATTGTCATCTTCATTGATGTCGCAGAAGAACTGGTCAGTGAAGACGATGAATATATCTAAACACTCTAATCTTGGACACAATGTTCATCTGTAGCTCTTGTAATCTCCCTCTTTCCATCCTTTTCTTCATCTTTTGTGAAAATTGTTTTTCATCTGCAATAGTCATCTTGTGACTTGTGCCTGGGAAACACAAATGATGTTGGTAGAGTTATTTTACAATAAATGTGTACTTAGATGACAAGGAGACATAATGGGGGTCAACAGAGTTCTTTGTGTATACACTATATATGATATATATATATATATATTATATACATATATGCATAAAATAAAACTACATATATATATATATATATTCATTCATTTTTCATTACAGAGATTTATATAGCGCCCCTTCAAGGCTACTGCTCAGGAGCGCTCCCGACTCCAGCACGTTTAAAAAGAACAGTTTTAAGCAAGTATAAAATTAGTCTGAGTGGACCCTTGACGACAACCATAATGCCAACAGGAGCATGTTCCAGAGCGAGGGGCCAACCATTGAGAAGGCACGATTTTGTCTAGTAGCTGTACGGGTAAATGGGACAAATGAGCAAGCCTCGCTCAGTAGAGCGTAGAGAGCGGCGACCCAGTAAACTCAAAGTAGAGTAACAGAGATAGTGAAGATAGGCAGGAGCGAGACCTAGCAAGGACCGCCATACCAAAGAGATGATATGGTACGAGATTCGCTGTTGGAGGGGGAGCCAGTGCAGCACATCCAGCATATAGCCGGATACATGGTCAAATTTAGGAATGCAACAAGACGTGCAGCAGAACGCAGAACCCGCTCCAGGCACCGCAAACACCCAACTGGAAGGCCTGCATAGAGTGAGCAACAGTAATGAAGGCGTGAACAAGGATAGCTGTGGCTTCTGGAGTTAGCGAGCGGGAAACAGTTAGAAACTGACACAACTGGTAGTATGAATCACGGCAAAGACGAGCTCTTGGTCTAACATGACTCCAAGGTCCCAGACAACAGAGGAAGATGCAAAGAGGGGGAACTCAGCAGTATTGGCAGTTTGATCAAGCTTCATAAGCTGCTAGCGAGTGCCAAGTCAGATAAATTGGGTTTTTTGGGGGTTGAGTTGCAGGCGGTTTGACGCCATCCAAGTCGTGAGGGCATCCAGTGTTAGGCTCATTGCCCGAACAGCATATATATATTTATATGTATATGGCTATCAAATTGGAAGTTAACTATGTAGAGGTGGGCTGTTGAGGTATCTTTAATTGTTTATTTTTAATTTATCATGTTCACCTGCAGCAGAATCTAATTTACCTCTGAGGCTAAGATATACGAAGTCATTGGCACTTCCTAACCATGGCTGCCTCAAGTTTCTAATATTCTGGCAGGTCTGATGAAATCAATATTTTGCAGATGCTGCAGGTTAGGAATATTACAAGGTGAACTGTGATGTGCATTTAATAAAAAAAATGTTGATCTTGTGTTGTTTTAGTTTGACTTTAAGTTTGCTAATCGATGTTCTGCTCTTGGGTTGCATGCACTTCGCCAAGAGAGACATCGTCTGGACTGTGCACGTCTATACGCAAAGGATGATGAAGAGACAGACGAAGCCAATCGTAGTTTGGCTGAGATCTGCTATGTTCTTGTACGTCTCTTTCGTACACATCCACAGATGCACTTAGTAAGACTTCATTTTCTTATTCATTTGTTGTCAGCATTTTCATTGCTCGATCTAATATCTGTATCATAATCATTTCTAGACTGGTTTCTTCTAGAGCTGTAAAAATTTGATGCAATATGAGTTCAGTAACAGAGCTTATTCTGATATAATGCCTGACTAACTAATGATTGGTCAATCATCCAATAGGCAACGTGTGAGTTATACAACCGGACCTCATTCAGAGTTGTTCTAAGAGTTGCCATGTCCACAGGTCAATGATGTCTTTTAGCCGTCCTTTGTGACTGTGCCAATCACAGGTCCATCATGTCTGTTTTTCAGCCATAAATCTTTATTTCTTAAATCTTTTTATTCCATAAATCTTTATATCAAAATATTGGCATATGACTTCTATACTTAAGTCATTGCATTTCTTTCTTGTTAGCCGAGGCTCTGTTTTGATTTGGCCATTATATAGTTTATAAACGATTGAACTTGGGTCAACTATAAATACAGTCATCACTCCCACACTTGTTGTGTGATTGCCTTTCTCTGGTTTTACCAAAATTAGACCTTTTATTGCTTGACAAGAAACTGCTTGCTTGATCCAGTGTCAACTTTGTTTCATCTGATACAGTCCACCTGATCGATTTTATCAATTGACTCACTTCCTGTAAGAATTCAGCATCTCTGTTTAATGAACTGATTTCCTGAGTATTGACCAGACAGCAATTACAGTGATTTTGATGTTGATCCATGGCTTGATGTCTTGTGTGTCAGTCGTTGCTTACACTGTGGTAATTAATTGATGATTGAAGTTGCTAATTAATTAGTAATCATAGTAAAAATATTCTAGATAAAATATCTTGACTTCTTATTCTGAAGTTGTACTGAACAACGGATTCTGATGTGATTGTCAATCAAGCACCCATGTTGCTTCTTTGTTTGCTTGAACTTTATTGTAGAAATTCTGGACTTAATCAGTGGGTTTTTGCAGAACTTCAAGTTATGCTAAATGTACATAAACATATTATTGAGCAAATAATATTACTGTGAGAACCATTTTATTAAGAATTATTAAAATACGTGATTCTCATTTGGGTTGTATGCGGTCACTGGAATGAACGCGTTAGTATAGGCGCTGTTTCTGTTTTGTGTGTTTCAGTGCTGTCTCTTGTCTTGGTTTTATCTCTGTCCATCTGAAAATGGATTCTATATGTTGGAACGCAGCCACACTACGACAGCCAATCAGCTGCCTTCAAACCTGATGCCACCCCCAACCATTGATGAGGATATCTACACGAAGCTCTATCATGCTGTCCAACTCCTCCGACCTGATATCTTTCGGGCTTCGTGTCAGTGGCAGGAGCTGAAGCCAGTCCTCCTGTGTCACATGAATCGCGCCGGATACAAATACGACGTCGGAGGAAATCGCTTCATGAGATCGCGACAGAAGAGTCGAAGTTTGGTGACCATCACCACACAGTCGAATAAAGGGAGAAACGTAAACACTACGGGTCAATTTGTATCAGAGTTTAAAGTGCTTCCAAAAAAATCGAATGGTTTGCCTTCTGAGGTTAAGACTGAACGGGGATCTGAAGAGATTGTGGTGGGTGAGACATCGCAGACGACCAAAGTGCAGTCGACGTCTTGTGTTAAACAATCATCAAAGACGGAACCAGATGTGACAACAACAACGTCCTCCAAATCGGAGTCTACTGAATCCATTGAATCTCTTCCCCCATCTGTCTCTTCCACCTCTCTTCCTCTTTCCGTGTCTTCCACTTCTCTCCCTCCGTCTCCTCCTTCCGACCCTTTGCCGTCAGCTGTTGCCAGTTCAGTCACCGCTGCAGCATCTCCTGTTGTCGTATCATCTGCGAATGATTCAATAACTGCTGCATCTGCATCCATTGTAATGTCTGGAAATGATCCAACAAATGGAGAGTTATTGTCAACAGTCGATGGCAAGAAGAAGAAGCATGAGGCAGATAATTCACAGCATTCAAATGATCATTTGCATGAGATTCAGTCATGTCATTCAGTTCAAGAGGAAGAACGGTTGAAAGATCGTGATGATGATGATGTTGATGAAGATGATGATGATGATACTGATGTTGATGGTGATGATGAGGAGCAAACAAGTGTGAGCAATCAGCCAATCAGAGAGCAGCAACAAGAGGAAGACAAACAGTCCAGTCCAAAAGACTTGCACAATACTTATGAGGTGGGCAATGAACAGGATAATATACAGCCTGATGAGCTTGAGACTGGAAATAATGACGATGATGTTAGACAGTCTAATGAAGAAGATACAAAACATTCTGCTTTGCAAAGTCTTCCAGATGATCTTGAGGCAACGGTTTTGCAACTTAGTAAGGAAGACAGTCAACAACCCAACGAAGAAACATCACCAAATTGCAATTCAGGTAAAGAGAGATCAAGTGATTGTTTTCTGGTGCCAATGAGTGACTGTCTTACACCTAAGGCGAATGTCTTCAGCCAACTACATTCAGATGACACAGCAACATATGCAAATGCTCTCGTATCTGATGCAAATGCTCTTGTATCTGATATGAATGTGACCGGTAATGTGACATTTTCCCGTGAGAACCTGTGCACGGGTTCTTATCCGAACGATGTTAGGAGCCAGTCTCTGGATATGGTAAGCATGTTGCAGCAATCACAGACCCATGCGGAACTGGTTCTTCTGGTGACTCACTCACAATCACTGGAGCCAAGTGGATGCATGGATCATCTGGTCAGTGAGAATAACAACCAGATCGTTGCTCTTCCTATGAAACATCAGCTGAGAACCGTTTGGTCCGATAATATTTCGACCTGTGATGGAGACGACAATGGTTTGGATTTTGTTTCCAGCAGACTCGTGAGTTCTATCAACGCATTTGGTTCAGCTTTGTCCGTTGATTGTGTGGAGGAATCGGTTCTATGTCAACGCAGTCTTATGAGTCTGCCAACGACAAACCTCAGAGTTGTTCCGTTTAGTGCCAAGCCAAATGTGGCTATTGGTGGAACAGAGTCCGAGGTGGCTAGAGTCGAGCCATCTGCAGCCATCAGTCGGTCACTTCCAGGTCTTAGCACAGAGTTACTTCCTCATGTGACTGAGTCATCTACAGTGAAAGCCATTAATGGATCAACTACAGACATCGTCAGTGAATTGTTAGCTGACATTGGGAACGAAGAAAACTCATTTATTAGGAGACAGTTAGACTGTACTGCTTCTGATGATGATAATGATGTACAGAGTGAGAAAGATTCTCTCAAAGAACATCATTTAGCCGTGATTGAAAGTAATTGTCTAAGCAAGAAGCCTTTGATGTTCGTTGATGATGCTGTGGCAGCAGATGTGAGACAACCTCAATCGAAGAAGAATGAATCTAGTGAATGTTCCTCCAACAAACCTGTGTTTCTTTATATCAACGACAAAGATAGAAAGCGTTCCGATGAGTTCATGGCAATTGAAGTTGATTTTCCAAATGATTTGAACAATGCATTGCTTCCTGGTGTTAATAAACTCACAGCTTCATTTGCTTTTAATAACTTTGAGCCTAACACTGAGGCTTCTGTAGAAACTGATGAAGAGAGAAGTGCAGATACTGGAACCTTGGTTGCTGATGAAACTGGAACCTTGATTGGTGATGATGATGATGCCATTTGTGTAGGTGAGAAAGCAAGGTGGACAGATGATGAGATTTTGGCATCAGAAGTTGACTCAGAGATGGCTTTGGCTTTGACTGTAGATCGTGCAGAACACCTCCTAAAACCTCAATGCACGTATGATCAGACCGTAGATGTGACAGCTCTGGGTGATGATCTAGATGATTTTGATGACAACGCTTCTCGTGATTGCCGACTTCTTGCTAAGAGTGATGTCTCTTTGAAGACCCAGAGCATTCTCGCTTCAGATGACAATGCTCCCCATGCTTTAGGTCAGAAAGCCAGTGCTGTGTATGCCAATGTGCTTGCTGTGGGTGACCAAACTGTTGTTGTGGAGGACAAGCAAGGAGCTTTGGACAACTGCGCTTTTGTGCATGACACATCTTATGCTATATTTGACAAGTCTGTTGCAAACGACAAAGATTCTGTTGTAGATGTGAAAACATCTGTAAAGAAGGGGTCTTTGGCCTTTGATTACGCACCTGACGTAGATGACAAAGCACCACATAACATTGAAGATGACAAAGGACCCGATAACAATGAAGATGACAAAGGACCAGATAACAATAAAGATGACAAAGCACCAGATAACAATGAAGATGAGAAAGATGGTTCAACTGCTGAAGAAATGAGAGGAGTCAGTCCATGGCAGGATGTGCCACAGTCTGTCCTACGAAGTGAGTTGGGTTTTGATAGACGTTTTGATCCTGTGAATGGGTGGAAATTGCATCAGCAGCAGAAGCTGGAAGAGAGTCATTCCGACCTGAATCGCTTCCCAGTTGCTGCCATTGGAACAAATGACTCTTTGTTTGTTACGCCCACTAATATGGCATTCCTTCGGACAATGTTTCCAGATCTTGCAGAAATTCAAGACCGATCTGCCGTGATGGATGGTGCATTTTCTGCTCTACGGTCTGGTGCCTCCGTCATGCATGAAGAGACGGCCAAAGATCCATCCAAGGATCACCAGTCGATAGAACTGGAACTTACAAACATTCCAGTCTCAAGTGATGTCAGTGTGGATTGTGGAGTGGATGAACTGCCACCCCAATTGAAAGTCTGCAATGCATTGAAGTATGAGTGTGTCATATGTAAGAAGGTGTTGAGTTCCTCTTGGGGACACAGACTGCATGCTATTCGTGTTCATCAGGTGGACTGTGTTGACGAGTTGTCACCTGACAAGGGCTACAGATGTCGTCACTGCCAGACACTCGTGGTGCTCAACTCTTTACCTTACAAGAAGAGAACGTCTAAAGAAGCATTTTGTAATTGTAAGAACCAATTGAGCAGAACGAAACGACGCTCGTTGTTGCTCGCAGAAGACACTGAACATTCGGAGGGAAGAAGTGTCAATGCAGAGCAGCAACTGGAGGATGTAGGGATTGCATCTAACAGTGCCACAAATGATAAAGAACCACCGGAGAAATGGAGGCGAATGCAGTCAGTGGGAACTGAGAAAGAAAGAAACCCTGGCTCAGCAACCAACAATGATATTCATCATCATGAAATGGTCATTGGTGAATTGCAGGTGAAACAATGCATCAGTTGCAGTTCAGGTTTCCCTTTGGCCCTTTGTCAGAACCCCAGTGACGTCACAGTTGCTTCAGGACGACCGCTGTGCAGCCATTGTGAAGTCTCACTTGATCAAACGAAACACTGCTATGATGACAGATCAGAGATAGAAGCAGATCATGTGTTGCTCTTAGACAATGCTAGCCAATGGTTACAGATGAATTCAGACTCTGGTTTATCTCTCATGGATTCACAAAATGGTCAGTTTGAGATGGATTCAAAGAGTGGTCAGTCTCAGATGTATTCAAAGAATGGTCAATCTGAGATGGAGTCAAAGAATGGTCAGTCTGATACAGATTCAAAGAATGGTCAGTCTGATATAAATTCAGAGAATGGTCAGTCTGTGATGGATTCAAAGAGTGGCCAGTATGAGATGGATTCAAAGAGTGGTCAATCTGCAATTGATTCAAAGAGTGGTCAATCTGAGTTGGATTCAAGGAGTGGTCAATTGGAGATGGGTTCAAAGAGTGGTCAGTCTGAGATGGATTCAAAGAGTGGTCAATCTGAGATGGATTCAAAGAATGGTCAGTCTGATTTGGATTTAAATGGTGGTCCGTCTGAGATTGAATCAAAGAGTGGTCAGACTGAAATTGATTCAAAGGATGTTCAGTCTGAGATGGATTCTAAGAATGGTCAATCTGAAATGGATTCAAGGAGTGGTAAATCTGAGATGGATTCAAAGGATATTCAGTCTGAGATGGATTCAAAGGATGTTCAGTCTGAGATGGATTCAAAGAGTGGTCAATCTGAGATGAATTCAAAGAATGGTCAGTCTGATTTGGATTTAAATGGTGGTCAATCTGAGATGGATTCAAAAAATGGTCAATCTGAGATGGATTCAAAGAATGTTCAGTCTGAGATGGATTCAAAGGATGTTCAGTCTGAGATGGATTCAAAGAGTGGTCAATCTGAGATGGATTCAAAGAGTGGTCAATCTGAGATGAATTCAAAGAATGGTGAGTCTGATTTGGATTTAAATGGCGGGCAATCTGATATGGATTCAAAGAATGGTCAGTCTGAGATGGATTCAAAGGATGTTCAGTCTGAGATGCATTCAAAGGGTGTTCAGTCTGAGATAGATTCAAAGAGTGGTCAATCTGAGATGGATTCTAGTAATGGTCACTCTGATTTGGATTTGAATGGTGATCAGTCTGAAATGGATCCATGGAATGGTCAATCTGAATTGGATTCAAAGGATGCTCAGACTGAGATGGATTCAAAGAGTGGTCATACTGAACTGGATTCAAAGGATGTTCAGTCTGAAATGGATTCAAAGAGTGGTTTATCTGAACTTAATTCAAATGATGTTCAAGCTCAAATGGATTCAATGAATGGTCAGTCTGATGTGGATTTACAGAATGGTCAATTTGGGATGGATACAGAGAGAGATCACTCTGAATTAGATTCAAAAAATGGTCAGTCTGTTATGGATTCAAAGAATGATCAGTCTGAGATGGATTCAAATAGTGGTCAGTTTGATATGGATTCACAGGATGATCAGTCATTGATTGATTTAAAGAATACTCAGTGTGATATGGATTCAAAGGATGATCAGTCTGAGGCAGATTCAAAGAGTGTCTTGCTTGAAATGAATTCAGACCAGTCTCAAACAGATTCAAAGAATAGTGTTTCTGTTGAAATGCTTGCAGCTGTGACAGAGACTGAGTCCTGTCCTCTGAGTAAGGATAGATCATTTTCACAGGGCTACACGCTCGAGGTCTCTTTAGCAGCAGGTCAACATGAAATCTCTTCACCTCACGTAGGTGACCCTGCACCCTCTGCAGTGTTGAGTGATGTTCGGGTGACTGTTCCTCTTCCAGGTGAGCCAGAGGTTAGGGGCCAAGAACCAGAGGTCAAAGGCCAAAGGCCAGCTGAAGAAGAACAGATGAACAGCAAAGAGACACTTGAAGCTGTTCCTTCAAATAGAATGAAAATGGCTGCTAGAAGTAAGAATGCTAAAGACATTGGTCGGTTTTTGGAATTGAACGAGAGGGCAATGCCTCAAAGAGAACTGGAGCATGACAATGCTTTTGCCCAGAATGATGCATTAGTTACCATGGTGACCTCCACAGCTGTTGTTTGTAACCAAAGCAGCTATGAAAGCATCCCTTCATGTAAAATTGTCGTCGATGCTGTATATGCTGCGAAGGGGAGCATTGATGAGACGAGAGATTCTACTGTTGCTGCTGCAGAGGTTGAATTCAGTGGTTCGTTGGTTGGAATGGGAATTGCATTAGATTCATCTGATGTTGCAGTCTGTCTCTCTGCTCCTCAGAGTCTTATTCTCAATGATGATGATACAGTCATTCAAAGTGCAGACAATGATGTATCGAATGCTGATGTCAGTTGCGAAATAGTTGACATCAAGCGGTCTGTTGACAGTGAAATCACAAAAGATACTCTTAATAATTTTCATTGCATGATAAGTACTGATGGAACAACTACAGGCTTAGAGGGTACAAAGGGCACATTGGGATCAGAGGGTACAAAGGGCACATTGGGCTCAGAAGGTACGAAGGACACATCGGGCGTGACAAGCACCTCCACGATGAACGACGACCACCATGCTTGTGACAAGATCGCAATTGGCAATATGAACTTGAGAGCCAGCATTGCCAGTAACATCAGAGCAGATGATCAATCTCAGATGTCTACTATTATAAAACTAACTGTGTCTAAGAGACCATCAACCAAATGCACAGCTACTGTCTGTCCAGCAGCTCTTAAAGAGTTTGCTCAAAGATCCCACTTAGTTTCAGATGGTCACATATCTGTTCTTCCATCTGCGAATGGCAACATTTCGTTGCTAGATCATGTTCTAAGCAAAGTCAGTTCAGCACAGAAGTCCAACGATTGTGTATCAGAAGACAATTTAACTAATTTTAATAAAATGGCAAATTGTGCAACAAATAAGCCGAACGCAAGAAGTGAATCAGTGTTACCATCTTTGAACTCACAGAAAGGTACAAAACGAAAGAAGCAGATGGAAAGATCAACTGGAAATAATCAGTCTCTGGAATGCAATGGAAAAAGACCGTGCACCAGCGCAGCAACTGCCAAGACCATCGAAGGCTGCAGTCTGTTGCCAGGACGATCAACTAATCGGCCAATGACACCGATTGGGACTGTGAATGCGTCTACCACCAGAAGCATGAAGCTAGTCAAGCAATTGTGCAATGATGCACCTAAGGATGACGTGTCCTGTGGTTGGAAGTTGTCCTGCAGGTGGATGTGCATCGAGTGCCGTGAATTGTTTTCCAGTTACAGCTGTTGGAAGACACATGTGCAGTCAGGCCATTCAAAGAGTCCCATTGTCAGCGGTTGTCCTGGCAACGCCATCCCATCGGTCAAGTCCTGCCAATTAGAAACTGTGTCCAAGGGAGGACATGCGACAATGTCATCATTGGACGTCTCTTCTTGTCTTGGTCATTTTACAAGAGATGGCACTGGTCAACTGGGGCTTTCTGCTAGCACGGGTCAGCCTCGTGTGACAAATAAAACAAGTTCAAATACAATGTCTTCAAATAATGAAGGAAAAATACCAAATGCTACTTTGCCAAACAGAACTTATGGAAGAAGTGGAGCTGCAAGAAATGCCAAGTGCAAGGCGAATGCAGTTCATTCTAATATCGTTCCTTGTACAGAAACAGAGGGCAACATTCGGGAGAAGTTGCGTCCGAAGAAATGTCGAGCATCATCTGAGCGTGAGCAGAGCATTGAACGGGTCCAGCAGCAGACGTCCGATTCAGAAGATTTCTTTCCAGGTCCTGTTCGATTTCAAGGGAAAACATACAGTCGGAAAAGACAAAAGATTGGCTGGAATGATTGACATTGTTTGATGCGCTACGCAGTTGTTGATGGCAACACAAACTGCGTCATTGCAATGATGAGTGGACTACAGCACTCGCTGTTAAAGGCATTTCTACAGACACAATATGCCATAATTATTCAGCTGATTTTAATTATAGTGGATCTTAAGATTATCAAACGTCTTCTTTATAATCGTTTAATTCGAGTGCATTAATTTCGTATAAGCGTTTTAATCTTGCAGCACTTTGACAGTAAGTTACAATAATATTTAATAACATACATGTGGGACCAGGAGTCAGACAGACAAAGCATTAACAGTGTACAGAGGCAGAAGTTTGTGAACTGGTTAATACCTGAAAATTGTGAAGCCTAACCAATCCAAAGACTTAAATAATAATCTTCATTTATGGATTTAAAACTGACACAGTCACGGTATGATTAAACTCATTTTATGAACTGATAAAGTTATTACTGGAGTCAAATTTAACTGTAGGCAGCCATGCAAGGCAACCATCGCATTCTACATCGAATTTGACCAACGCAAGTGGAAGGACTGGTCAACCTTATGGGGATTGGGTGCAGTGGGAATCTGCTTCCTGCTGCTCTTCATACCAGTGTGTTATCCATTACTTCAAGATTAGAATAATTTGTAGTCTTAAGAGGTGTTGTGTTAGGTATTTATAGTATTGTTATATTTGATTGAATACACAATAGAATTATTTAATTTCTATCTTCTGACTGGTGTTTATATTGATGCTAAATTGAGAGTAAAGTGATAATATTCCAATAAGCCAAGCATGACGAAGACTAAATTAAATTAAAGTTCATTTACATAAACAGTGGTATTTGGCTTTGTAAACTTCCAAGTAATGAATAATATTGGATTTTTGACTCAAACTCTATTTTTAGCTTTTTTTTATATAATACAAGTATAAAACTGTGAAGGTGTTTTGTTGTCAAATGTGTTTTGAGGACTTGTACTTTGTACTTTGCTTGGTAGCCTTTTCAAGTAATGAGTAATAATTATAATGGCTTTTTGACTTGAACTCTTTTTTCCTTTTCTCTAGCAGTTGGAGGTACAGTGTGTTGAGACGTCTCTGCAGGTATCACCAGTGTTGGGCACGAGACCGAAACCTCGAGACCAAGACTGTGGTCTCGTGACCACATCCCTGGGTATCACCACTGCAAAGGTACTGCATTTGATTGTCACTGGCTTAAACTGCAGTAGTTTGGATCACCTGTATATGGTATCCTAGTTGTCCCAGCGCAGAAGCTTTGCCATTGTTGATCCTGGAATAATTTTCTGTTTAAAATCAGAAGTGGGACCCATGTAGGCAAAGCTCCTGGCCTGGGCCGTGGCATAGCGCATGCGGGGTGGACCACCAGCAGAGGAGCATAGGGAGGCCCAGTGCGGAATAGAGGAGACCCCGATACAGAGGGCCAGGAGGTTATGCTATGTTCCCATTTTAACAATAAGTAAGAAGTTCCAACTCATGCATGGATTTATTTTGGACAATCAATATCAAGTGAATGAGTAAGTAGGGTCCTATGTTGCAGCTTACATACTTCCAGAAAAAAGATCAAGTAATTCAATGATTCAACAATTTATAATTTCTAACCAAATACAATTCTGATAAGTCATGCACTACACTGAGCCAGTCACAAAATTTCAATGATGTCAAAAAAACCTAACATGATGAAAATGTGTTTTCTATATTGTATAACAACAATTTAACCATTCTTTGTTAATGACCTCATGGAAACCACAAGCAAAGAAGAGCTTCAAGTATACCGGTCTGAAAAAATCAGCCTTAAGTTGTATGACATAACCTTCCAGAAGCAGATGTAAAAGGTGGTTTAAGGTGATATCATGCAAATTGACTTTAAACATATCCTAGTTGATACAATCTCTCTCATAAACATAACATCTAAATGAAATTATCTAACCCTCTAGGTTCTATGGTTTGTTTGTGTGTACCATTGATTGAGGTTCTGTGCATTACACAATGTATCAGGCAGCAAGACATAGTCATTATTAAACAATTATAACTAAGAATAACTTTAATGCTTACACATTTAAAATAATTATATTGACTTTAATGCAGTAATCATGACAATTTAAATACAGATTTAAATTCTATTCATCCACCTTAGATAATCAGTTCAGGTGCACACTAGATAGGAAGGACGGATCATGTATCTGCCTATATGCGGGATCTTTCCCCCAGCGCATTGCATTCAAGATCTCTGCCCTTCTTTGGCGTTGCTTTTCCGGTGCTGCACCAGTTTACCTCAAGGAGTTCTGTCGGCTCGTCGAGGCCACTAGTGACCGACGCCAACTTCTTTCTGCTGCCGATGGGAACCTGGTTGTCCCTTTCGCTTGTACCACAACGATGCAACATCGGGCCTTTTCCGTGGTTGTGTGGTTGGCCCGACCATCTGGAATGGACTCCCCGAGAGCTACACTTCTGCCGAGAAATTCGTTGCATGCATTTTACTATTCGTTGAAATCCGTTTTTTTCAGCCGTAGTGAGACAGGGAGCAGCTCTGAGTAGATACCTTGAAGGGACGCTATTTCAAATTGATATTGATTGATTGATTGAATCATTTGTCACTCAACTGAAAATCAGAGGAGCAAATGAAGGTTATCAGAGGAGCAAATGAAGAAGGTTTGAAAGAGTCTGTACAATGGAGTCAAAGCAAAACTAAGTAAACGTAACAGCAGACTGTTCCATGTCAGTTCAAAACATAAGATATGTATGCAGATATGAGTTGGAGTAGAGAACCACAGCTCCTGCTTGCAGGATCTTCAGAGCCTGAAGAGCACCATAAGCATTGATCCAGTTGACTCAACATGGGAGCACTCACTCACAGATATCCCTGATTTAAGGAAACTCATTGTCCCAATGTCAACAACTAGACTGTCTGTGGTCATCTCTTACTTTGAATACTGCATCATGATTATGCCGGGTTTCAGAGAATGACGCTTCCTTCATTTAAGAGTATAAATCAGAACAAAGAGATTCAAATGTCAGCCCAGTATTGTCATGTGCAGTTATGCAAATTTTGTAATTGTAATCATAGATTTATATAGCGCCTCTTCAAGAGAGACTCATCAGAGGCGCTCTCGACCTAACGACAGAAAACCAGGATCCAACTGAATGGTCAAGCTCTCAAAGAACAGAGGTAAAGACAGAAGAAGAACGTCATCATGGAAGATGCTAGATAACCGTTTCCAGAATTACTCATCTCTTTCAACCAAATGAATGAAGTCTAACACGAAATATATTAACCTGGTCAATTTGCTAATCCCAGTCTCTTCAACTACTTAGAATATTCATGGACAGGTAGTACAATGAAATGTCTTTGAAGCAGAATTGAATTAATTCACAGATTCATATCATTAATATAAATCTCAAGCTGTGAATTGTACAAATCATTTTGTCAGAGCCAGTCACATTTGAAATGCTTTGACAGTCAGCAGATACCAAAACATACTCGTCATCAGTTTCAACAACTGTTACATACAGACCCAGGATCGAAAACGCGTCTCATTTTGTCTATGGGAGAAACGAAGACATTGCAACAGAATATCAAGATGTCTTTATGTTGTACAAGTCAGTCTTTTCTGGTCGATGATTTCATCATCAAAGGTGGACACAACTACAACACATGTTCTCTCTTGTCTGTCTGTCTAAGTGACTGCTGAAGTGTTCTTCCCCATCTGAATCCCCCCATTACTTGTTGGCAGCGTCAACCGCAGCCAGTCTCTGGTTGAGTGGATTCTCGGGTGATTTCGCCCAATCCTTCTTCAACAACTGCTTCAACTGTGACAGTCGTAAGTTCGGATTTTCCTGCTTCAATATCGGAAGATTTTTCTCTTCAAACGCCAGATACGCTGCTTTCATTCGCTTCTCTGGATGCATATCGACCTCTTCTCGAACACTAGAAAAGATAACGTACATGACCAAGAGGAAAAACATTCATCACTCTCATGGGTCATGCATTCAAGAGGGGAAAGTAATGTCACTGTGGACAGACAAGGGCACAAGGACAGGTCAACAGTAGGTCATTTACACAAGACCCCTCCTAATCACCCTAAATTCTGGCTACAACCCTAAGCCACGAGTCCTCACCACAATCCACGTTCCTTGTATCATGACACCTGTAAGGCTTACATTTACTGGAACATTCTTCACTATCATCCAAGACACCATATAGAGGTCATGAACTTCCAAGATTTCTTTAGACCCACAAGAGACTTATTGGCTGAAAAGTATGGTAAAGATGAGGAGTAAACATGGAAACCCTGACATATACAAGTTCAATGAAAGAGGGACTCATCTGTATAGCATAGTGTGTCTGCATTTGATGTGGCTGCGACATCGCCTGTTCTTCCATATAACTTGGAGATATTGAGTAATTTCAATCTGAGTCAATCACATGTTCAATCATTGATTGTATGCTAACCTCAGAACACTGAGAGCCTCCTCCACAGTGCGTGCATGATCACCTTCGATCACAATACGATTGACGTTCTCTTCGATCTCTGGCTCTTGATCTTGAACGCTGACTTTAGCAGTGGCAGCAACGACTGCTGTTAACAAGAAGCACTTTAACAATTAACACAAGAATCTTCAGAGGAGAAAACAAAAGACAATCTTGGTTCTTTTTTTAAAGGCTCTCATTTCCTGCATTTTTTTGACAACTGAATTACCAATCACACAGAAAGATAAACACATCACATTGACTCCACATGCAGTTACTTCTTATCTCTCTTATCATGCAAGTTTAGTGCAATAGATGTTGCCACTGATAGGAACATTATCACGATAAATAAAAGCTGTAATGGAATCCAAGACCTCGAGTTGATAAGACATAGTCCTCAAAAGTAAACAAAAATACTTTGAAAATTGTTATGCACAACATGAAATACATTGCAAGCCCTCCCTCTCACCTTTATCTGCCTCAACAACATTGAGTCGATGAACTTCAGCTTCTGCCCGAGTCAGTTTCGCAGGCGCTGCTTTGCCACCAGACTTTGACGCAAGGACAGCAAGCTCCTCATCGAGTATCTTCTGTGCTTCCTTCTTCCTCTCCAGCTGCTCCGTCTTCTTCTTATCCTTCTCTTCCTAGAAGAAAAACCGAAAACGACAAAGTGTTACACCGACATTTATATTTGTACTGAGAAGACACCATTCAAATGCATGAACTACTAACTCATCAGCAGCAACAAAGAGATGCAATTGACTGTGTAGTCAACATCAATCATTCTCACAATAAAAGATACATAGAACAATTGTTATCTCTAAGAGCAACAAATAAAAAATAGTTAGTGTGCATTAGACAGCCAGAGAAACATTGGAGAATTGTCAAAGCAAAGGCAAAACACAAAGCTATTGACTGAAATGAGACAAGCATCTGAATAAGATGCACTTACATAGATCATCTAATGCATGCAAAGTGCATAATGGACAAAGTACCTGAAAGTGATTTCAACCAGCAATCCTCTGTCATTTCAGCATCAATATAGCGTCATATATAGACATCACAACACATTAAAGACATTTTCCTGCACGACAGCTGTCTAGTCGCAGTTCTGAAGATAAAACAGAGGGGAATCAGACATCAATTAATGTGTGGCACAGTGGCTGATCGGTTAGAGCGGTCAGCCCGTAACGTTCAGCGTGCGCTGAGCGAGAGGGTTCGACCCTCGTCCGGGGAGTCACTGTGTAGGGACCCTGAGCAAGTCCTTCGCGCACAATTGCTCTGCAGTACAACTGCAATTGCGCCGTCGAGGCATGTGAGCAAAAGATGTTGGAAGAAGGGTTGTATCAAAGTTCAGTAATAAAATAAATAATGTCAGCAGCAGAAGCCAATCAGACGAAAGAGACAGAGAAAAGAGAGGTCATTATCGCTCTATCTAAGACCTTTCTCTGTAGTTTCTTCAGAGCATGCTTATCATCGTCCTTCCAGTATTCATCCTCCAACTGTTTCTGTTTCTGCAGTTCTTCCTCATCCTTCTGAGTCGCCTTGCGAGCCCTCGCCTCCACTGCCTTCGAATTCTCTCCTTTGAATTTCTTTGGCATGTCTTTGAGGCTTCCACTACAGCAGATCATAAAAATATGACAAGTTACACAAAACATTGTACATGCATTCAGAAATAAAATATATCCATATCCAAGAATTTAGCAGTATCTTGAATCTGTATACCAAAATAGAAGGGCTTGAGACTGGCACTGCCAGAGTGTGAGTAGTGGCGTAATTAAGCAAATTTTGCTATGATGTGACTTAATTTACTCCGTGTGTCATTTGAAACAGCCAATCACGGATTGATACTAAATGTTTGCCTAAATGCGTTCACCATTAAAATTTCCATTTAAGCAATAATTAAAATCGATATTTTCGACAATCCAGCTTCTCCTTGTGATTTTTTCAATAATCTAGCTTCTACTAGCTGCATTTGAAAGGAGATCCATAATCTTCAGTCTTAAGTCACTTAACAGATCGGGAGATCTACATTATTTTACATTACATGTTTTGTTAACTGGTAAACATAATTATTATTATTATTACTCGACGGCGCAATAATTGCAGCTGTACTGCAGAGCAATGGTGCGCGAAGGACTTACTCAAGGTCCACGTCCAGGTCAAGGACACAGTGACGCCCCGGACGAGGCTCGAACCCGCGCGCTCAGCACACACTGAACACTAGGGGCTGACCACTCTAACCGATCGGCTGCTGTGCGTGGAGCTTGACAAAATTGCAGTCTGGGGGGTATTTTTTCCACAGTGTACATTGCCGGTATAAACGACACCATAGACTATATACACACGGAGGGTACCATGGCTTGTCATATTCCTTCAAATACATATGAAGTGACACGAAGGAGTAAGTGAGCTTCGTCTAAAAACGACTCTAACCCTAGCACTAACCCAAAACGACCCTCATAACGCCTAAACTGAACCCTAGCACTAACTCTAAACTACCCTCACAACGCCTATACCGACTTTAACCGACCCACGCAATGCAACAGGAAAGAGCGTTTCAGAGAGTATGCCGTTATTAATAACGCCTTGAAAAAAGATACTAAATATATGTTGCAAAGAAATACCCCCCAAACTGCAGTTTCGCCCGGAGCCTCTGCGTCCGAAAATTCGGCCTACAAACGCACAGAAAAATTACCTTTGCGGCCGAAAGTTATTTATGTACGTCTAAAAACGACACTAACCCTAACCCTAAACGACCATCACGCTGCCTAATCTTACCCTGAACGACCCTCACGGCGCATGATTACAAATTTGAGGTGTTTTAACAGTACGCATGCGCCAACGGTAGCGCATGCGCCAATCGCCAATGGTAGCGCATGCGAAGAGGTCTTCACGCGCTGCATTTTGTATGGGTTCGGCCGTAGAAATAAAATTTTTGCTTGTTTTGGGGCCTAATTTTCGGTCGCATAGAATTAAGCATACGCCTAATGAAATACTCAAACCTTGAATCCCGATATCAAAAAACGTACGTAGACTTTCACGGTTACTTCTATTTCTATTTACAAATAAAGCGTTTCATAGTACAACAAAATAAGAGCCTAGTTACTTATACGTCTATCCAGAAATCCAATTGCACAAATTTACCGGATATGTTGTTATACCAGTTTCATTGATGTCTCTCTAATTACGCAAGAAATCTATATTTTAAGGATTGGCCACTCATTAGACGTTCGTATAAGATAGCGCGGCGACATCTAGTGTAAAGAGGATTACTGTAGACAAAGATAGTATAGATACTAATACTATGCAGAGTCGCAGGTCCCGAGTTGATGTTCAATACATTACAATATAATGTAACTTGGATCCGGAGATGAAAATAAGCCTTAACGATTAACATACCGTATACTTTCAGGAAGAGCTTCAAGGTCACGAACCACATAAGGTTTAAAAGAGATTTCATTTAGCTTCCGAAAGCTAGTGTGTGTGTGACATTGTGTGTGTCTGTGCGTGTGTGAGAGAGACAGACAGAGACAGACACAGAGAGAAAGACAGACAGAGGCAGGGTGAAAGAGGGAAGGAATAAGGGAGGGAGGGAGGAAGAGAAAGAGGCAGAAGGGAGGAAGATTTAAAGTCAAGATGTGATTACCGCAACAGGTTCGTCTAGGGTGCCAACTACAAAGGCACTTACACTGATTCCAGTGCCCAATATTAGAACATGCCACTCCTGCCATGGCATTCTTAGCAGTAGATGGTGAATGGTATTGGTCTTGAACTTAGATGCAGAAGTTCCACAAGTGAAACACATGGAAGACCTGTCCAGTCATTATTAATTGTAACTGAAAGCCAAAGGCGTGTTTTGCAAAGCGTCACACTGAAGCCAAGGTTATCTAACAGCATTTTACGTTCACAAGTTTAAACTTTTTAGTTTTTTGCACCAGACAATACTGAAAACACAAAAACAACAAAACTGCTTTGAAATGTTTCAACATTGTTATATAATTCACAAACATTTTCTTTAAACATGACGTGTTGTGACCAACTCAATGTAAATTATTCTAATCTCAAAAGCATCTAGTGTCAAACTGTAAAAACGTTCATCATTGACAATTGGAGAACCGGATGTGACTTCTCCTAACCATCCCAGACATAACCAGAAGTGTCCCATCCACACGTGAATTGATCCATGTTGTCCTGGAAGAAGTTAAAGATTGCATTAGCCATGAACAAACACAAATAAGAGAAAATAATGTAACGGTAAAGTAAAGTCATGTAAAGACGTGCAGACAAAAGTTTAACAGGGACCACAGGGTCAGGAAAATAAGTATCATCTGCAGACGTAGTTTATGGACGACCCCTAACGTATTTATAACAGTCAGATGAGAAAGCTTTAAAATGGAGCAAGTCAAATTATTATTTTACTGTTCTCCTACTAATCTATAATATAATAAAAATTATAGAGAATTACGAAGGACAGTTCTTCACCAGGAGTTTCATGTCTTCTGCAGCAAGGGAAAAGCTGAAGACATCCGCGTTTTCGATGATCCGTTCCGGTTGAGTGGACTTTGGAATCGTGATATAACCTTTCTGTACGCTCCATCGAAGCATGACTTGGGCCACAGTCTTTCTATATCTTCTCGCCAAACAGAATTTCAGTAAGTGATTAAACTTTAAATTATCCAAATAAATTTATAAAATTTGCAGATAGGCCTAGGATTAAAGTGGTTATAATTAAAGCGACCAATAAACAAAACTAATAAATTTTAGAAATCATAAATTATCATTTCTCAGGTTACTATTTGTACTAAAAATGCCATAAATAATATAAATAAAAACAGAAATTATTAAATGAATTTAAACAGAATGTCATATTGCATAATAAATATGTTAGAAGTGCAACATTTGTGGCCATATTTCTATGAGTGCTGCGATATTCACTAGAGATGCAACTTACTTGTGATCCAGTAATCTTCTGTTACAGGCCTCTAAAATTATATTGCGAGATATTCGTTAGAGTTTGTAACAAGTTAACTGCGATGCAGTCCCAAGAGGTGTTACCTTCTTACTTACTTTTTGGCAAGGTCGATGAGGTCAGGATCGTCAAATTTAAGCGCCCTGGCCAAGGGTGAATATCCCATGATGGCAATGTCGTGCTCTTTACAGTAGCGGACCAGACGATCCCGCCGCTGGAAGGGATGGAGTTCAATTTGATTGACAGATGGCGTTGGAAGCCCCGCCTCCTTCAAGCCTTCCAGGTGTTGGATCTCGAAATTGGATACGCCCACTGACCTATGAACAAGTTTCAAAAACCATCAGCTAATTTGTTCAATTGACCATGATTAACAATATTACCAATTGTTACAAGGCAATCACAGTCAGACAGCCATAGACACATAGAGAAAAATACAGAGAAAGACACAAAGAGAAAAATACACAGAAAGATATGTAACAAAAAAATACACAGGCAGGCAGGAAAGGCAGCCAGAACACTGCTTTTGTTTAGAGCTGTACCAATTAATCGGCCGGCCAATTAATTGGGCAGATTATAGAGGTATCGGCAGTATCGGATATCGGCAAGATAATCAGCACTGATTTTTTGTTTTTTATTTAAAATTTTATAATATTATTTTCAGTCTATAAAAGCAAAATGACGACAGCAACATCACTGAGTCTGTGAAGGACGGCATTTCATTCCATTCCCATATCATGTCGTCGAGCCAATGGCTTCTTCAGACCAGTGGTGAGACCACCCAGTGTGCTAGTATAGACCATGAGAACGTGTCAACATTTAATTACCCTGGGCCCAGTTCGACCGAGGGCGGTGTGTCTAATCTGTATTGCCTGCCTAGGATTAGTCCCCAACTACATATATATGTCTCCTACGAAGCAAGTGTTTTGTTTGTATCACAACAACAGGCAGTAGCAGTAGGTCTATCTTTTGCAACCGGACATCTTGGGAAACACAATGAAATAAACGGCAAAATAATCGGCAAAATAATCAGCTAAATAATCGGCTAAATAATCGGTTAAATAATCAGCTAAATAATCGGGTATCGACAAATGAAGAATTGGCAATAATCAGTATCGGCATAATCGGCAAAAAGCACTATTGGTACAACTCTACTTCTGTTTTGAGTAAATAAAGCTGTAGACTGTAATAATCAAGTGTTAACTAGACTCTATTTAATTTTGTTAACTAGACTTTAAATATTATGCATTATTCAGTTTGTCTACATTTAGTATAATTAATTTCTTATTATAAACTTCAGATTGACATAGTAAAAACTAATTGGATAAATAAATATCTTACAAGTCAATTGAGAGTCAACATATCTGATCTGGCATATCAGTAGAGCAGGAGTAATCGATATTATTCGATAATCCTACTAATTAAAAGACTGATGTAGCAAAATTGGACACTAACATTCTGTCAATTTCTTTGTATATTAGATAGAGTATCTATGGTTCCCTTTTACACACATCTGTAGGCAGCAACTGGCTAGTTTAAATAAGTTACAATTACTAGTTACTTTGACTGATTACTTTTAGACAGTTTAACAACACAGCTGACCTGATGAGTCCCTTGGCTTTAAGGTCTAGCAGAGCCTGATAGGTTTCGACGTTGAGTCCACCGTAGGGTGAATGGATGAGAAAGAGATCAACGTAACTCATCTGCAGCCTAGAAAATCATCAATGAACATGATTGAATGAACATTTGAATGAATTAATACAATAATTAATTCAAATAAAGGGTTAATAAACGGTGAGCAAATGATAGGACAACGAATGAATGAATGAATAAATGAAAACGATTGAGTGACCTTTCAAGGCTGGCATTGACAGAAGCCACTGTTTGTGCGTAGCCATGATTACTCGTGAAGACTTTGCTGACAATGAAAACGTCTTTCCTAGCAACTCCAGACTTCGGAAATCCACTGCCAACATCTGCTTCGTTGCTATGGAAACGAAATGAAGAGTGCTTTTGACATTTAAGACTGTATTATCATTATTTATTTTCCCAAAAGTATTTTCACTCCTTCAGGATTTAAAATAGCAATGCACTATATTGCTACACTAATACGGGGAGCTAAGTCTAATGAGGTTCAGACAGAGAAGAAATGATACAATAGGTGACAGCAACAATGTCTCTGATAATTATTATTAGTAATGGTTGTTTACTATTGTAATAGTAGGTAGTGATAGTAGGAGTGGAAGTAGTAGTTGTTGTTATACTAGGGGTGGTAGCGGTTGTGGCATCATATATAGTAGCTATAGTAGTTATTAGTATAGATTAGGACTGCAATGAATAGGTGATTTTTCACTGTTCAGCTGAAGATGAATAATTGGACCAACTATTCAGCTAATACGAATAGTGTACACAATAGGCTTATCAACAAATATCAAAATTTCAACTGTGAGCAAAAGTTTTAGCTCAGTAAATTTAATACATAAACTAAAAGTAAATAGTTAACTACATGTAACTTCTGCATCCTTGTGCCAGTCTGCATAAACTAGGGATGGAACTAATAATACTAAACTTAGATATTAAACAGCTGACATTGTGATATGGTGGTCCAGGCAGTTAAGGAGAGTTATTTCAGCCGCCTTGTGTGCAGAAACAGATGTCACCTAACCACTACTCATATTCGGTCAGACCGCTACTATTCGACCGAATACCTATTTGGCCCACTATTCAGCTCAAAAGTGAATACAAAGTGAATATTCGGTACAGCCTTAGTATAGACCAGAGTTATATGGTCTCGAGACAGTGTCTCGAGACGAGACAGTTTTTTGGTGTCTCGGTCTCGGAAGCCTGCTATCTCGGTCTCGAGATAGTGTCTCGAATTTTTAGAAACTGTCTTGAAGTGAGTCTTGTTCTGTCTCGGACAAGCAGTCTCGATAAGTTTCGCGTTGTCTTAAAATATTGCGCTAGAAATATTGCGCTATAGGATCACTGAACTAACGTGCGAGTCACATGATACTGAAGTCAATTCAATTATCTTGAAGTGGAAAAATGTCTGAGAGAGAACATGAAGTTGTGAAGTTTCCTCTTATGGAATTTGAAGTTATTGATGAACAATAGCTATAGCATACCATTTGTCATTGATGTAAAACCACCATAACTGAAACGATCGGAACAAGTTTGAGTTTCTCAAGGTGAGTAAGGATATGCGCAACCTTTTAATTTATTTGGTATTTGGTATCGAATTTGCTTGTATAAAATCGTCTAGAAGAATTCACACGTGTCTAAAAAGGCTTTCTTTATACTATTCTGAAGATAGGCTGACGAAGAGATATCAAAAAAGATAATATTATGTGGCAATATAAAAAAAATTCTCAGGAATGGGTACTATATACATTATAAGTTTCAAATTGAAATTACAAATGAAGCCTTTTTCCAGAAAACTGAAACATTAGTATTTTACAGCATTTTATATAGGATCACTTGTCTTTTACTGTCCCGTACTGTCTCATACTGTCTTGAACCTAGTGTCTCGGTCTCGGTACATCACTGTCTCGGTCTAGGCACCTCACTGTCTTGATCTAGGCACCTCACTGTCTTGGTCTCGTCTTGGTTTTGAAGTTTCAAGTCTTGCATACAACACTGGTATAGACACATAACAATGGTAGTGTAGTGCCCATGCCTCTTTCTCTGAAGTAATCAAACACAAAGAAACAAACCTACACACATCTCTATTTACATATTGAGATACATACAATGTATATAGCATATAATTTTATACACATTCATTTCAAACATATATATGTATATATGCATATAGAACCTATAGACAGTGATGCCCCACTCGATGACCTTACCCGTAGATCTGAGCGGTGTCAAGGAGTCTGTATCCATTGTGAAGAGCGAATATGACGGTCTGTTCAGCCAATGGTCCTGGGTCCGCTTGGTAGAGACCAAGACCATAGAGAGGCATGAAAACGCCATCGCTCAGACGAACTGTACTGGTCAGATCCGATGCAATACGAAGTGCGCTACACGATTCATCGTCTGTTCTGTATATAATATATGACATAAACAATTAGGTAAAGTAAGCAAATGGCAAGGGCAGATCAAGTAAAGATTGGTTTGAAGAGACGTAAAGGAAACGAAATGTTTAAAAGGGCGTTTCCATTAGCCTGCCTGTCCAATCAATTGCACTCAGCATCGGTCTGTATGTCTGGTTATCAGTCCGTCTGCCTTTGCCTCATGGTGTGTGTGTGGCATGAATATCGATAGATGGATTGCGTGTATGGAGTGACGTAAAGGAGGGTGGAGAAATGAAAATGAGTTGGTCAGTGTGTGGATCGACGGGAGGATGGGTAGATCGTAAAAGTGTGATAAAAAATATAAGTCTGAAAAGAGAGACCTGTCAGCGCAGTAATCCAGTGCAGCTGTGCATGAACTCACTCCAGCGAAAAAGATCAGCAGAATGGCAGTTGCCCTTCTATCCTCTCCCTTCATGTTTCCGGCGTTCCTTCCAACCCAGATCGATCGGTCCCTGGAGGGGTAGCTAAGCTTTCAACCAGCAAACTAACAACTCCACACGGCTAAGGTTAGGTTGAATCACGACTCGACCCCCTCTTCATTTCTTCACGCTTTGTCGCACATGAACTAGTTTGAAAATGTTCTGAATGAAATGCAACCAATGGCCGGCCGTTTAAAATAGATCTTCGATGTATCGTGTGGGCGAAAATATATGGTCACCTCTAATTGAAGAATGCAATATTATTATTGACTCTCTAGACCCAATGCTGAAGACGGTTTAACTGCAATTTGCAGTTAAGCCGTCTTCAGCATTGGGTCTAGACCTACACGGCAGAAGTAGTAAACGATCCCATCATCCCATGCAGTTATAGAGCAAAGAAAAACGCAGACAAATGCAGTTTGTTAGTCTGCCGCTGATAATTAAGTCAAAGTCCACCGTTTCATAAAAGTTATCTGCAAGTTGTTGCATTATGATCGTTCTGGCTTAGGTTAACAAACGTATGCCCAAGAATCTTGAGTTATGCCTATAGTTATGCCGTCGCTCGTAGTACGCCTGTGTGTAGGTCTATGCCTCTATGTAATGCCAGGTTTGACCCAATTTATGTTATCTGCTGTCTGGAGTCTGGACATAATTCTTTCATTTCTGCGCTGGCTTAGATCGTTGGCCACGCCCACCAGTGCAAAGATGAGGCACGGCCGTTCCATGCCCACGTTATTCCTTTTTTGAAACGTCAATCTGGCCTCAATCCAATACATAATATATATATAAATAAATATATATATATGTATGTGTATGTATATATGTATACATATATATTTATATGGCGAAACTTGTAGAACTCGACTAATAAAATTTTCACCCAGGCTTGAAAGTTATTAGAGTTTCAAAGACTGTATGAGTGCAATTGAAGTGAAAGTAGCACGCTATCATTTACAGTCACGCAATAAAGATCATTAAAGCAGCCGCAAACGAATAATTTTATGAGCAATCTCAATCTTTATTTCGCTTGGTAGTATCACGAATGTGCGCGCCCCTAGCGACAAGATGAGCATGTTGTTACTTCATCATTGGCACTGGTAAATGGTTGTTATTTGGATGATGGAATAGAGTACTATCCAATAAATTATGGCTGAATTAAAAGTAACAAATTCTGGCGTAATTGTGAGTTGAAATCTATTTTATAGCAGATTATTATTGCAATTATATACCGATAGTTATTACTGTTTGATGCGTTTAAAAAGCATCTGCTATCGTTATAAGGCCTGTAACTATGTATCAGTCACTCTGAAAAATTACTTCTGCGACCGAAGGTTCTTCGCATATGTCTCAACTCGACACTGACCCTTATCAACCATCACGATGCCGAACCTGACCCTAACCGACCCTCACGATACATACTAACAAATTAGGCGTTTTAACAATGTGCGTGCGCCGAAGGTTGCGTGTGCTCAGAGGTCTTCACGAGCTGAATATGTTACATGTTCGGCGGTAGATTACTTTTTTTTTAGTATAGCTGCCGAATTATTGGCTGCAGAAGATTTGTCCTATGATAATTAATAAAACTCTATTTATCTATTTTATTTGATGAATATCTTGTGTGGCCACGATATTTACCTTATACAATTCCTTTCCTTCAAGAAGTAGCTGCACTATTTCTGCTTGGCTTTAAGGGATTTGTAAATCTAGTTGCTCTTCTCCTGGCAACTGACAATTTGCGCCTCAGATTAACATTTTAGTGTAACCTTCAAAGTGCTACTAATTTAATATATAATATTAATAATACATATAGGGTGAAATGTAATTTCTCCCTTAAGCTTTTGATTGACAGTTCCAAAACATGGACAGCACATTTCAAACCATTGGTTCAGATACACTGAATATGCCATGCATGATGCATCATGGTGGTAGGTCTATAACAAACGCAATCTAGACCAACCAGGAGCTGATGATGATGATACTGCGGCTCAGTAACAGATGATTGAATACAAGGATTGCACATTTTCAAAACCTCCCATAATCGAAGAGAAACAGGATTTTTTTGTAATTGTACGTTATTGTTCTTTATTCTTATGGTTGATGATTTTAGAAATCGAGTCTGATGGACGTTTACGAGACAACGGAGCTTCCAGAAGATGAGCAGAATGGAGGACAGATCATCTTTGTAAGAAACCATATGAAGGGTTATATGCTGAAGACATTTATGTAGAGAAAGACCAGTTCTAGCATATTTCCACTTCAGTTTCATTCTCATGTGCAACTCAGTATTTTAAAAGTTCTATATTAATATTATGTATTAATTAATAATATTATGTATTAATTAAATAAATTTATGTTTAGCTCTATATCAGTTTGGAGCTGATGTTATTCCTACAAGAGCATGGATGAAGTGAATACATTTTAACAAATTTATTGGCATAAATTTAATTGTAAATATTGCAACAGGGTGTTTCATATTTGGCTTTGTAAATGTTGTTAAGCTGAACATTTGATTCCTCATCACCTTGGCAACTGTAACCTAACTTACATTTGAACATGCTTCGCTTAGGTAGCGCAGCCCTAGGGCTTGCTGGGTATTCGTTTGGTTTATCCTCTATGGATGTCTTTTTTTGTTTTCTTAACTGCAGGGTGATACATCTCAGAATGACTGTGTGGAAGCAATTGGTGTAAGTGTACAGCAAGCCTTCGATCATTTCCAGGGAAAGACGTTAGAGGCCAAGGAAGCTGGTAAGTGCTTTGTATCAAGTATGGTGAGATCTGTTGTTTAATTTCAGATGAAATTCTAATTATTTTTATTCTCTTTTTTGTATCCAGAATAATTTTCTTCTCAAGCCCAGACACAATCCATTGAATTCACTCAGATGAATTATTCATCGTCAGTTCAGTGACGAATGTTCTAAGGTTTGAGCTCATTGATGCTGACTTCGTTTCTATTTCGCATTGGATGATACTTTGTGCATTGGAAGTAAGCTATTCATATTAATTAATGATGTGATAATTGTAGTTAAAAATGAGTTTCTTTCTTTCACAGACTTCTCCGATGACATTAGTCGCATTCGATACTCCGGCTACAGCGCCAACACTTCTGCTCTGGTTGGATGCTTTCTACGTTTGGGTTGAATGGTTTAGACTTTAAGTCGGAATTTTGAACTGTTTTGGAGTTTAGTTTTAATTAGAGCTGTACCGACATCGCTTTTTGCCGATTGTGCCGATTATTGCCGATTATTTGTTTGCCGATACCCGATCAGTTAGCCAATTATTTTACCGATTATTTCATTGTTCTTCCCAAGATGTCCGGTTGACCTACTGCTACTGCCTATTGTTGTGATACAAGCAAAACACTTGCTCCGTAGGAGACATATATATGTAGTTGGAGACTAATCCTAGCCAGCCAATACAGATCAAGCGCACCGCCCACTGTCGACCTTGCATGACGGAGGAGAGGAAAGCTATATCTACGTAACTAGACGCCTTCTTCTACAATGCCAATGATGCCATTCCCTCCCCAGACAAGCCAATTTGGCAATTTGGCCTAAAATGACATGTTGTGCCCAGGGTAATTAAGCAGGCACTATGACTCACTCTGCACAACAGGCTACAGCTGTAGACACTTTCCCACGGTAATAGTAGTCTAGCACAATGGTTAATGGGTGGTCTGAAGTAGAAGCCCGAGTTCCCCACGCTATGGGAAGCGAGCGGAATGCTGTCTTTCGCAGACCCAATGATGTTGGTCTCGTCATTTTGCTCTTAAAGATTGAAAGTAAGATTATAAAATAGAAATAAAAAATAATTTTTAATATCAGTGCCGATTATCTTGCCGATATCCGATATCGCCGATATCTCTATAATCGGCCCGATTAATCAGTACTGCTCTAGTTTTAATAGTTTGGAGCTAAATTTTGGATTATGAACTGTTTTTATGTTTGATTGAGAAGTTGAAGTTTTTTAAAATTTTAAATTGTGATTTATATTGTTTTTTTTAACTTTGAAATTATGATTTTGAGCTGTATTGGACTTTTAAATTATAATTTTGACTGTATTGGATGGACTATTGGCATCTGTCGTTATGAACTGTCTTTAGGCATAGTACGTTTTTTCATTTTGATCTAAGGGAACAGATGTTGGTCAATGCTCAGAGACGCTGGAACAACGCTGTCAGAGGATTCAGCAGGAACTTCGAGAGCTGGCAAAAGAAGTTGAACTTACGAAGGTACTGTGATAATCCAATCCTTGGATGATCTAATCCTTGGATTATTTGATCCTTGAATGATCTAATCTTTGGATGATCTAATCTTTTACTAATTTTAAATACACTGATGTTTAATTGCTTACTCTGATTTGTCTAATTTGCTTGATTGGTTTTTTGCTTTTCAATTCTAATTACAACCACAAACTATTTGAGCCCTTATCTATTTTAAAGTTATTGGACAAATGGTAAACATGGCAAAAAGATGATGACAATGATCATTATGCTTTGTAGGACTCACCATGGGGTGATTATTAAGTGGCGATGATTGGGTGATAAATGATAATGAGGAGGTGATTGGGTGATTATTAAGTGGCGATGATTGGGTGATAAATGATAATGAGGAGGTGATTGGGTGATTATTAAGTGGCGATGATTGGGTGATAAATGATAATGAGGAGGTGATTGGGTGATTATTAAGTGGCGATGATTGGGTGATAAATGATAATGAGGAGGTGATTGGGTGATTATTAAGTGGCGATGATTGGGTGATAATGAGGAGGTGATTGGGTGATAATGAGGAGGTGATTGGGTGATAATGAGGAGGTGATTGGGTGATAATGAGGAGGTGATTGGGTGATTATTAAGTGGCGATGATTGGGTGATCGGGTGATAATGAGGAGGTGATTGGGTGATAATGAGGAGGTGATTGGGTGATAATGAGGAGGTGATTGGGTGATTATTAAGTGGCGATGATTGGGTGATCGGGTGATAATGAGGAGGTGATTGGGTAATAATGAGTAGGTGATTGAGTGGAGATGATGAGTGATGATGGGGTGATGCAATGATGATGAATTACTGGTGATAGTAATGAAACCCTTGTTAGTGTTGATGATTTTGATATTTCTGCTATTGATCAGGAGAATACAACACTCAATTCTTTGTCCACCGTTTTGTCTCCGATGGATCTTATCAACCAGACGGAGTATCTCAAACGACAGATGGTTGATCTGACGGCAGAGAACCAGTTTGGCGTCTCAGGCTCAGCCACTATGTCTGACCCACAGGGGGCGCTACAGAGGTAACTAGTCTTATGATAGTCATTTAATTTTGCATTGCTTCTTGTGTAAATTAGTTTTACAACAATTTTTCCATGAATTAATTTGATAACACTTCTTCTGTGATTTAATTTTAAAATACTTCTTCGAGAGTGGAACTGCCTGGAATCATTTCTTACCAAAACTATAAGACTGCTTTGAAGGAGACATTTGGTGTTCTGCTGTAAGGCTCAGAGGTCTGATCCAATCTCGAATTCTATGCGACATTGGACTAATGCGTAGTAGAGCTGTTGTTGATGATCACTGCTTGCTTCAAGTGAAGGTTATAGTCAATGATATATATATGTTGTATGAGTCTGTATAAGAGAAGCGATGAATGAGGCATACAAGAGACACTGTGCCATTTGAAAGAAGGACGGCTTTGTCTGAACTACTACTACTACTACTAGATGACAGAGCCTTTTAGGATTATTCAATGACAGTCACTGACTGTGGATCAGTTTCTCTACAGTTTTATTGCTGTTCTGTCTATGTTTAAGTGGAGTTGATATTCAGTCAATGATTTGTTACATTTTTTCCATTTTCAGATGTAGATATGGTTTGTGTTGGTAGCTATGGCCTGGGTCCATCAGGACATCCCCCACTGTTGGGAAGTTCTTCAAATGTCATCAGTCTCAAACATTCTAATCTGTGTTTGAGCCAAGTTCTTCAGAGAGCTAATTGAAACGATATTTTCTAGATGTTTCAACCTTTGTGTAAAGCTGAGTCGACTAGATAGTGTTTCACTTTCTAATTTTTTTTCAGACGACTTCTTGCTGAGCTGAATGGATTCCAGAAGCTGACTTCGTCAAAGTCGCAGACAACTCCAAAAGCGATTTCTGTGACTTCGGATGACTCGGACCATGTCAATTATCAGCTGTTCTATCGACCCGAACAAGCAAAGTTCTGCAACAACGCTCGAGTAGGTTCATTCATCCATGACATGGATTGTAATGCTAATTGCTGTCATTATTGATACATAAAGTAACTTGCATTGTATAATAATATATTTCTGTGGAAGCCAATAAAAACGATTTTTGGTCGAATTTCTACAACTGATAATGAAATCGGTTTGCCAATAAGACGAAATTTACATCTGCATTCGTGCCGCTGTTGTTTTCTCACTAAATTTGTCGCTGATCAACTGATGTAAAGATATGTTAAATAATGACGCAAGCAGTGATTTCTTGTGTGTTCCAGATTGCGGATTTTGAACAGAGGATTGAACGACTCGAATCTGTGCTCGGACAGAGTCCAGAGAAACTGGTAAGAAATTGTTTACAAAATGGTTATAAATTGGTTGCAATTTTTGGTGAGCAATTGCGAGAAACTCTGAAAGTTATAAGTAATACTTAAGAAACTCATTGGAACTTGGAAGAAGAAATCGAGTTGTGTTTATGGTGTATACAATTAGTTCACCTTAACTGACCTTAGATTCCTCTTGTTAATATTATTATTAAATATTATTATTAAATATTATTATTAACTATTATTGTTATTAAATATTATTTTATTGCTATTACTGTCAATATAATTATGAATATAATTTTTAATGATGTTATGGGAATGTAATCTTGAGGTTGAGGCTAGAACTGGGAAAGGGGCAAATAGATCCAGATGATCTGGTCTTTTAGTGCCCAGCAAGATCTCTGAATAATATGATGGCATTTGAAACACTGTGAAATGATGGCTATTCATTAGGAAGGAAAGCAATGAAGATTCTTGCATTTTGTCAGGCCTTTTAAGAGAGTCTATACAGGTTTCATACTCACTTCAGAGCCAAAAAATTAAACATAAATAGCAATTATTGTTACTTTTATTATTATTTCTGAAGTGAAATTTCTATGTTTTTCATTTTTAGTCGCTCCTGACATCGGAATTGTCCAACAAGAATTTGATGGTTAGTTGAAGAAAAGAGAGATATGTGACTTTATGTTGATCATACTTAACCTTGTCTTACGTGATGGAACATACCTTAACTAAACTCACCTGATATACCTTTGCTTTCATTTCCTGAAATTACTGGATCCTTTGTGCCTTATGCATTTACGATTCAAACAAAAAGAAACAAAAAAAGGCAGACACTTTCTAAGCGGCTGTTTACATCCAGAAAAATCTACTTGGAGGTTCCTTTTCAAGATTTGAACTTTGCTCTTTAAGAAGCAAAATCTACTATTAATAGAAGCATAACCCTTTTTGCATTTAGGTGTAGGCCAGCCATCCATCCTATGCTGATGGTGTGTTGGGTGTAGACCAGCCACCCGTCCTATGCTGTTGGTGTGTTGGGTGTAGACCAGCCACCCGTCCTATGCTGATGGTGTGTTGGGTGTAGGCCAGCCATGGCTTCTGACATGTTGATCTGCTTGGATCTGTTGTGTGTAGAGTGCCCTCTGTCTGTTGCTGGCGAAGGCAAAGGTCCTTGATCCGGGTCAACTGGATCTTCTGGAGCCACGTCTCGCGTCCGTCTACCACAGAGTCAGTCGGACGGCAGAGAAGAAGGAACCAGAAGACCAAGCGGACCGTCTCGCAAGGGTCAACCGTCCAATATTTCATTCTCTTTTAGAAATATATGCAATTATCATCTAAGAAATTGTTTATTATTTCGTTTGATAATTCTTTGATTAATTCTCTTCTTTTAAATTATTTATATGCTTATTCTTGTGTGAATTAAGCATCAATTAATTGTGGGTTCGTGTTAACTCGTCGGCTCAAAGATTAGATCTAAGAGTCCGATGTATGTATGTATATTATGTAGTGCTGTATGTGTTTATGTCTGTATCGATATGTCTTTGTATGTGTGTCTGATGTGTGTGTGTGTCTGTATGTATGTGTCTTTGTATGTGTTTCTGTTTGCATGTGTTTTGTTATGTAAATATGCATAAGGATACACTCTGTATCATCCATTTAAGAAGTATGTGTCAGAAGTGCTGCATTTGGTTGGGCTGAAAGTGGGTCATTGCTCTTCTTTCCTGAGACTTGATTGGCTGCTCTTGTCCTAATAGATCAGCGCCCTCTATGAATCGGTTCGCAAGTGGGACTCCATGGCAAACGCTGTTCCTCATATCGTTGACCGCCTGACTGTCTTGAAGGAAGGACAGCTGCAAGGTACCAGCGGTCATGGTTCACCGCTCGACATTCCTCCTCACACGCATGACAGATTGCTGTTGTCCCTGCGGACGGATTCTTTGCCGTGACGCTTTGCATGCGACAGAATTATTAGATCTGTTGCTGTCACTGTTTTATCGTTGATGCATGACTTCTTCTCAGTTAGTTTTTTTCTTGTTTGTTTTCTTATTTTATGTTCTGTGTGTTGTTCGATTGCTGCTGTTGTCATTTCTGCTCAGTTGAGCGAAAGAAGTATCTTTCCTAGGTAACCACTGAACCTCAGATCAATTGCTGTAAATAGGAATTTGCCTTGTTGTGACCTGCATACCTTCCCTTATTGTGGCCTTACCTTATCCTTAACATCAATAGGTTGCAGCCCTTTCAGACCTCTGTCAATGTTACCAATTTCTGAATATCTTTTCCAATTTTTAAGATTTTGCTTTAATCCTTATGAAAGCATTTTGTGCAAATGAAATCCTGATGAGAGGATATTCCATGTGTGGAAAGACGATTGCCGAGGACTCTCTAGGCTTCATATTATGGCCTTAATGTAAAGAGTCATTGCTTTACCCAGCCTTATTTTTAAAGGCTTACCTTAGTATGTTGTAATGATACCTTGCATTAGCTTACCTGATGAGAGGATGTCGTTAAAGCCCCTGCCATTGTATCACCTGACCGTACCTGGCCTTACCTTTACAGGTGTCTCAGCTGTTGGATTTGGTAGCCAAGGTCGACAAGCTGTCTGGTAACCTGCCGAGCATTGTTGATAGACTCTCCACTCTAGGTCAGCTGCACAAGCAAGGTAGGACTTTCTCCTCAGCAATGACCAATGGCTGAGTTCCACAGCCAGGAATGGAAAGATTGGCCGCAAGGCTTACACTGACCTAGATTGGCTGGATAGGGATTGGTCACTGAATGACCTCAAAGTTTAAGTAGAACATTTAATGACTTGGGAATGTTCCTGGGGAATGTTCCCTTTTCAGAAGCCTCAAGGAGTGACCTCAAGGAGTGGTTCCAGAGGCCATGAAATGGAAGAACAGTTCCTCTGCAATGGTTGACATATATGGAGGTCCAGTCGTTGAGCGTAATTGAGTTGATTAATTCTTATGTCGATTTAACATACAATACGCTTGAACTGAATTTGATTTTGCTCTTGTTTAGAGTTGCTCACACAATCATAAGACAGAGCATCGAAAGCATTGAGCAATTGAGAGAGAAGGACTCGCTCAAGGTCCTTGCACAGCGACCGAAAAGGTTCTCTCCGATCCCACAGACCATGCACCCCTCCTCCTATCCATTCAGAGTCCGTCTATTATCAGTTGCATACGAACTGTCACTGCTGAAACACGAATCTTACTGGCTAACCCGCTTGTCTCTAGCGGCTAGATTATTGTAATTCTCTCCTGTTTAGTATTACAAAAGCAAACTTACTGAAGCTGCAAGGAGTACAAAACTGTCTGGTCAGGGCTGTTACTGGTTTTCATAGGTGGGATCACATAACTCCCGTTCTTAGATCAATGCATTGGCTTCCTGTTGAGCAATGAATTAAATTTAAAATTGATGTAATTACCTATAAGATATTTTCTTCTGGGCAGACGGGGTACCTAAGCACTTTGCTTGTTCCCTAGGGTCATCATCACTCGACTAGGTCTTCTGATTTCTTGTCCTTTGCTATGCCTCCTGCTAAGACAAGTCTTGGTATTCGGGTTTCCTCTGTTGCCAGTCCTAAGTTATGGAATTACCGTATTACCATTACCGTACGCCGTTTGGGCTCTTGAGTCTTTAGTTTCTTTTCGATCTTGACTTAAAACTTTTCTATTTACCCTTGCCTATCCTCCTTAGACTGTCTTTCTGTCTCTTAGGACTGACCTTTTGGCTTTCACAGGATTTCGAATTTGTTTTGGTGCTCCGTTGGTTGATGCCCTGTGCACTATTATGGCGGCGCTATA
Organism: Bimastos eiseni; assembly: GCA_959347315.1. Classification (NCBI taxonomy): domain Eukaryota; kingdom Metazoa; phylum Annelida; class Clitellata; order Crassiclitellata; family Lumbricidae; genus Bimastos; species Bimastos eiseni. Next base: position 23,466,887 of record OY365821.1, read on the forward strand.
GAAGTTGTTTAGTCATAGTCATGCATGTCTTTTGATTTCGCTTTGTTTCTCCTATTCATCATTGTAGTTGGTTGAAAATGCATGAACTGTGTTTTGTTCTTTTCTTGACTCAATGTTTTCTGTTTTGTGTTTAGTTGAATGGAATTCAATTCTCAACATTCACTCATTTAACCAACAATTCATTCATTCATTCCTTTGCTAGTTTTAGTTCATTCTTTCAATCATTTGCTGATGTTTTCCTTCATTCACATATTCAGTCAATTATTTGCTCATTTCTGTACTTGTTTATGAGCTCATTCATTCATTTGCCCATTCATTCCCATGTTCATTCATTTGCCCATCAATTCAACCATTAATTCATTCACTTGTTCATTCAAATGCATGTCTCAATAAATGTGCCTTCTTCTACCTGTTCAATGTGTTGATACGTTGCACATGTGTTGTACATGTGTTGTTGATGTGTTGTACATGTGTTGTTTTGATGTGTTGTACATGTGTTGTTTTGATGTGTTGTAGCTGTTGAGGTGAGTGAGTCATTGGTGAACCTCGATCTATCCCAGCGTCAGATGAATGAACATTTATCTGGAGACACAACAATGCTTAAACAGGTCAGACTGTTACTCAATGCAAATCAATTGTCTCATCATCTGAGTAAATAGCTGCTAATTTTAGAAGATGGTGATGGATTAAATAAAGATGAATTTAATGATGATGATGATGATGTTTGATAGATGACGGTGGTGATGATGACACTTCATCATCGTCATATTAAAACGACAATGATGACAATGTCGATTAAAGTTTTGATGATTCCAATGGAGATGGTGCTAACGACAAAGATTAATAATTAATGTGATGATAATGAGTTGGTGTCTTCTATATTTAGTTCCAGGAGGTTTTGGTTGGAAGTGCGACCATAACAGAATCGAACACAATAAGTCTCACTGATCGACTGGCGGCCCTAACGGACAAATGAAGCGAGGACGAGTCCACCACCAGATCGAAGGGGAGATAGCTCCATGGACGAGTCCATTATTAGATTGAGAGGATGTGGGTTGGTGGCTATTGCCCAGATGGGAGTTGAATATTGGGTGAAGGGGAGATATGTTGGTGGTTGGACTCCTAAGACTTTCTTTGCTGTAGGAATTCTCTGGCTTTGTTTCGAAATCTGGGTTTACTATGGGCTCCAGTTTCTATTTAAGTTGTTGTTGTCAGTTAATTGTTTATAAGGATTTCAATGTTATTTAAGTGATTTAGTCTGATTGAATTGAATTGATGTTGTTCAACTAAAATAATGTTTAGCTAAGAGGTGTCATTGGATATTAGGTGATGATTAAATTAAAAAATAATATTTATTTGTGTATCTATAATTGTTAGCACAATAGGGTGTAAATGGTGATTGTAGTAAGTAATAGTAATAATAATAATAATAATAATAATAGTGTGATGTTTTACCTGCTCAGCTGAATTAATTGCTTCTGGTTATGCATTATTCTATTTTGAATTGTGGTTCTACCATGAACCTGTTGAGACAAATGCAGGTTACTCAATTTCTTTTATTTCTATTATTTAAAAAAAAATTGTTATTACAATTTTTTTAATAATTTTTTTATTATCTATTAAGTGACTATATCCACGCATCTTGGCTGCAGTTTTACACATTTTGGATCGAATAGAAAATGAAAGAGCTGGTAAAGTTTTTCCCTCTGAGCGTGTTGTGTCATCTCATGAAAAGATTTGAACTTACGTCCCTGTTGTAGTAAATATTAGTACCTAGTTTAGTATTATTCGTCTGTGCAATTCAGTTTTGTGTTAGCTTAAACTAACAAAATTAATAAGTAGTTGTAGATTTGTTTTATTTGTCCAATGCATTTTGTACAAGTTTGAATTATTTTAATTCAGTCTGCGGTGCAGTTTACCCTTTCCCGGTGTTATTTGCTTGGGGACCGATGAGATCTATTGGTCGACTGAGGCAGAGGGAAGGTGTGTATCGTGTTTCGTGAGGTCGACCCAAAGGAGGACCAAGTGCGTGTGATCGACTGCTGCAGGAGAGGGATCATCTCTGCCCCCCATACAAGTGCTGCTACGGCAGCCTGACCTCCCGCTGACCCTGATGGGGGTGGGAGGGTAAGAGGCCATCTAGGTTCCAAATGGGAAGAAACTGACAAGTGAGAAGGATTAAGACATGTGTCTGTAATGTAATGTAGTATTAGAGGAGTTGGTGATTAAGAGATTAGCTCAACAGAGTAGGAGGAGGAGGAGGAGAAGTCGTGGATGTAAACGAACGGATGGAAGAAGGAAGAGTAGAGGGAGGAAGAGGGGAGGAAGGTTAAAGAAGAGGAGGGTTGGAAGAACTATTACATTACAGACACATGTGTTGAAATTAGAAGAGAGGAAGACATAATTTGGATGGTGGATGGATGAAAGAATCTATGGATGGATGGCTTTAGTTAAATTATTCCCTATTGCTCTGAACCATAAGACTTGTGAAGTAGATTCTGTGCCCTGGATGAATGTTAACCCAGAGGTCATAGGTAACCAGAGGTCATCAGAGTAAGAAAGGTCACGCACGTCATACAGACAGGTTAAGATCCGTTAGGTCGTCATGATCGGATCTGTTTATGTCTGTCTTTATGTCTGTAGTCTGAAAACGATGTATACAGAAATGCTATCAGAGTTTCAGATGAGCACACAAGAACAAACATTAAAGATGGACAGAACGCAGGAGGACAGAAAGAGAGGAAGGAAGTAAGAGAGGAAGGAAGAAAGAGAGGAAGGAAAGAAGGAAGTAAGAGAGGAAGGAAGAAAGAGAGGAAGGAAGGAAGGAAGTAAGAGAGGAAGGAAGAAAGAGAGGAAGGAAAGAAGGAAGTAAGAGAGGAAGGAAGAAAGAGAGGAAGGAAAGAAGGAAGTAAGAGAGGAAGGAAGAAAGAGAGGAAGGAAAGAAGGAAGTAAGAGAGGAAGGAAGAAAGAGAGGAAGGAAGAAAGAGAGGAAGGAAGTAAGAGAGGAAGGAAGAAAGAGAGGAAGGAAGAAAGAGAGGAAGGAAGAAAGAGAGGAAGGAAGAAAGAGAGGAAGGAAGAAAGAGAGGAAGGAAGAAAGAGAGGAAGGAAGAAAGAGGAAGGAAAGAAGGAAGTAAGAGAGGAAGGAAGAAAGAGAGGAAGGAAGGAAGGAAGTAAGAGAGGAAGGAAGAAAGAGAGGAAGGAAAGAAGGAAGTAAGAGAGGAAGGAAGAAAGAGAGGAAGGAAGAAAGAGAGGAAGGAAGAAAGAGGAAGGAAGGAAAGAAGGAAGTAAGAGAGGAAGGAAGAAAGAGAGGAAGGAAAGAAGGAAGGAAGAGAGGAAGGAAGAAAGAGAGGAAGGAAGAAAGAGAGGAAGGAAAGAAGGAAGTAAGAGAGGAAGGAACAAAGAGAGGAAGGAAAGAAGGAAGTAAGAGAGGAAGGAAGGAAGGAAGTGAGGAAGGAAGTAAGAGGAAGGAAGGAAGGAAGAGAGGAAGCAAGAGAGGAAGGAAGGAAGGAAGCAAGAGAGGAAGGTAGAAAGAGAGGAAGGAAGGAAGGAAGAAAGAGAGGATGGAAGGAAGGATGGAAGCAAGAGAGGAAGGAAGCAAGGAAGCAAAAGAGGGAGGTAGAAAGAGAGGAAGGAAGAAAGAGAGGAAGGAAGGAAGGAAGAAAGAGTGGAAGGAAGAAAGAGAGGAAGGAAGGAAGGAAGTGAGGAAGGAAGGAAGAGGAAGGAAGGAAGAAAGAGAGGATGGAAGGAAGGAAGGAAGCAAGAGAGGAAGGAAGCAAGCAAGCAAGAAAGGAAGGTAGAAAGAGAGGAAGGAAGGAAGGAAGAAAGAGAGGAAGGAAGGAAGAAAGAAAGAGAGGAAGGAAGGAAGGAAGGAAGTGAGGAAGGAAGTAAGAGGAAGGAAGGAAGGAAGAGAGGAAGGAAGGAAGAAAGAGAGGATGGAAGGAAGGAAGGAAGCAAGAGAGGAAGGAAGCAAGCAAGCAAGAAAGGAAGGTAGAAAGAGAGGAAGGAAGGAAGGAAGAAAGAGAGGAAGGAAGGAAGAATGAGTGAACACGTTGTATGAAGGGATAGGAAATGAAGAACAGAAAGACAAAACCAAGTTAACCAACCACATACGATTCAGTTGCTCTGAGAGGATTAATTGAATGAGAGGCTGGAAAACGATGAATATCGGTGGACTTAGGAGGTGGAGACAGGAGTGCAGCACTGCAGCCCTGATGGAAGCCGTGTTGTAGTCGACCGACTGTATGGTTTCAGACTCCCTTCTAACAGATTCTGTTCGGTCAGAGCGAGAAGTCAGTTCCAAGCTACTTTAAGAAACTTATGAAACTGGAGACGATGTATAGGGAACGTCGTGCCAAAGGTCGGACTATTCCCTCAACGCCTTTTCCATATGTCACGTGGTCTTTGCATGCAGCTAACAAACTACCTTTGGCGCAATTGCATGTATGAGCCATGCTTTATGTTTCAAAATAGGGCATCCATCATCGATGATTGGGTGGATGGATGGATTTGAGGTAAGGCCATATGTATGAGGGCGCTATAGAAGTTCTCAAATCAGAAGTGATTCTACCACCACAACCAAGCTATTTAGGCCTTTAGGTCTTGTCCAGCCCTGGACACAATCTGTCCAATGGAAGAAGACGACATACGTGCAGGCCTAGGGCCTATCAATCAATCAATGCAATTTATATAGCACCTCTTCAAGATAACTATTCAGAGGCGCTCCCGACCCAGGCCCGGTCAAACAGGAAAGTCTTGAGAAGTTTATAGAAAGAGCCAGACAGGTCGCGCGGGAGAGAGCGCTGGTCAGATGGGAGGTTGTTAAACACACGAGGACCCACAATTGCAAAAGCTCTATTTTGCCTGGTTGCGGTATGAGCATGTGGAACAACAAAGTCGCCTCTAGAGGCCGAGCGAAGAGATCGACGACCAGAAGAAGCCGAAGGTAAGGTGAACAGATCCCTAAGACAGACAGGCGCGTTGCCCACAACACAGTGCCAGACAATAGAGGAAATTCTATATTGAATGCGCTGCCTAACCGGAATCCAGTGAAGCACGTCCCGCATGTACGTAGAGATGTGGCCAAATTTAGGAACACAACCAATCAAACGAGCTGCAGCCCTTTGAACCCCCTCCAAGGGTTGCAATCGGACCTGAGGGAGCCCACAGAAGAGAGAGGAACAGTAATCTAATCGATTAACGATAAAGGCATGAACCAAAGTGGCAGCAGAAGATGAGAAGAGAGAGCGGGAAACAACCCGCAACTGGCGCAAGAAATAATAGCAGGAACGAGTCAATGCAGAAATGTGCTTCACAAAAGAGTTCTTGATCCAGGACTACCCCCAGATCCCTGACGCAGGTGGAGAATACAAAGTTAGGGAATTCAGAAGACAGAGCCCAAGTCGAGCCTGTTCAGCTGCTGGCGGGTACCAAGCCAAATATATTGAGTTTTCTGCGGGTTAAGCCGCATTCGATTTGATGACATCCTGGCAGTTAGGGTATCTGTGGCTTGAGACATTCTTCGGACTGTAGAAGAAGCCTGGGATGATGAGCAATGCACATACGATTGAACATCATCTGCGTAAGAATGGCTCGCAAGAGAACAAGATGTGAGTAGAGACTTGATATCTGCAGTGAAAAGAATGTAGAGAAGGGGTCCAAGGACCGAACCCTGGGGTACACCAAAGGGGGCAGGGCGCCAAGGCGAACGAGATGAGTGAAAGACAACAGATGTAGAACGCTCGGAAAGATAAGACTTGATCCAGATAAGTGGAAGGTCTCTTATCCCAAAAGTTAAGGAGAGGCGACTCACGAGGATATCATGATCTACTGAATCGAATGCAGCGCTTACTTCATATAAGGCCAGAAGAGTTACTTGGGACCTGTCCATGGCACTATATATGTCGGAGAGGAGACGAAGTAGGAGGGACTCAGTTGAGTGACCCTTACGAAAGCCAGATTGACATGGAGGAAGTAGATTGTTCGTATCCAAATAGCTAAATAACTGACTGGCAACAAGTTTTTCAATTATCTTATAAAAGTAACATTAGCTATTGGCCTATAATTAGACGGAACAGACGGGTCAAGTCCCGACTGCTTTATTATTGGCGTGATAATCGAGCGCTTCTGGGAAGACGGCAGGACTCCTTGACGAAGAGAGGCATTGCAGAGTAGAGTGAGGTATGGCAGCAGGATATCAATCGACTCCTGGATCAGGAATGGAGGAAGTATATCCAGCTCCGACGTCTTTGGTGGAGAGGAAAGGATCAAGCGCCGAAGATCTTGTTGATTGACCCCGGAAAGATCACAAAGACGACAGCTTGTAGAGGTAAAGGTAGGTTCCGGTGCGTGAGCTGTGTCCTGGCGGATGGAAGAGACCTTTGAATCGTAGTAGTCAGCAAAGGCTTCAGCAGTAAAAGGACCTGTCAGCGTGCTGGCGGACGGCGGCCTTTCAAGGAGATCCTTAAAAGTGGCCCAGAGTCGCCTAGTGTCCCCAACACTGGAAGAAATCTGCCTCTGCCAGTATTAACCCTCCTTCTTGCGGTAGCATCGGTGCATGGAGCGGACAAAGACCACCCAGGCAGCCTGATCTTCAGGAGAGCGCATGCGCCGAAAGACGCGCTCGAGGCGACGTTCTTGACGACGGAGAGAATGACATTCTCCATCAAACCATGGAGAAAAAGGATGCAACCGAAGTTTGGCCGTACGGGCCGGAAGAAGGCGGTCAATGATGTCGGTCATCGATCGGTTGTAGATGTCGAAGAGATCATCAGTTGATTGATCTCTTAGACTGGAAGGGTCAGAGAAGACCGGAACCGCAGCTAAAGATGCTGCAAATGCCTGCCTGTCTAGGTGCTTCCAGCCACGGATCTGCCTAAACGCATATATTGGCGCCTCGTGGAGAAATGGTAGATTTCCTACCACGATGCCATGGTCGGAGAGAACCGGTGGCCAGACATCTATCGTTCTGGTGCAGTCATCCCGAGTGATGACCACATGTAACCAGCCACCAGCCTGGTGCGTGGAGGCAGACACATGTCGTGTCATTCCAAACTGTTCCAGTAAGATGCGGAAGTTGGTGGCTGAGGAGGAGGAGGGAACCTCAAGATGGAGGTTAAGGTCTCCAAGGACGGCTATCTGGGTATTATAAAGAGCGAACTGTTCCATAAGTGTAGAATATACATAGCGGCTTTTGAAATTCACACACACCAACCTACGTCAAACACCAATATTGATATATCCGATCTCAGTTCACTCTGTCTCTTCGTCTGTATGTTTTTTGATCTGTCTGTATGTCTCCATGTCCGTCTGTCTCTCTGAATGTCTGACAATCAGTCGCTTGTCTCTGGGACTGTACGTGTGTTCTATTTATTTGTCTGCGTACGTGCGTTCTATTGTATTCTTGTCTAACCTTTGTCTTTGGGTCTACTTGGCTCTGCTTTTGTCTGTCTCTTTGTCTGTGTGCTTGTTTTGATACATCTGTCTTCGCATGCGTCTATCTCTGCCCTTATGCGTCTATCTTTCTATCACTCTGCCTCGGTCTATCTGCCTGCCTGTCTCTGTGTGTCTTTGTCTGTCTGTCAACGTCTGTATCTGTATAGAATCCTATGAGCATTTGATTAATGTCTTTGTTAGTCGTGATCGTTCGTCTTCGGCTTGTCTTTATCTACCTCAGTTCTGTCTGTCTAGCTGTTCGCCTGTCTATCTGTTCGCCTGTCTCTCTGTCCATCCTTTCTACGGGTTCATATAATATGCGGGAAACTATTTCAACCCGAGGCTATCTTTGGAAACATCAAAACTGGGTCATAGTGAGTGATCAGTGCCTAATTTAGGTCGGTGCACGTAGGCCTAACTCCAGAGTTACCATCTGATGTGGAATGATGTCCACCGTTAACTGTCTTCTTCATCCATTGCTTCATCCGGCGCTATACAAATGCTGATTGTTGTACGACGGTGGCTTTTGAGTGGAGACGCGGACAGTCCTAAGGGTTGAAGCCTTCGTCACGTCAGGCATTGACTGTGAAAGGACATCAAGCAAGTCATTCAACCTTTGAAGGAAAATCGAAAGCCCATGGTCAATGTCGTCCGGAGGGAGAGAAGGAGGCAGAGGGGGCATTAGAGGGGCAGTTGACTCGGCCGTATCTTGTGCACATTTACTTATCATCGTAGTTTTTAACAATAAATGGCTATGATTTTTCCACAATTTTGTTTTTTTATCATTACTAGCAAGATAACAGTCTCGTCTCTGAAATAAACAAGCACATAAGCTTTATATTATAACTGAAAAGTAGTCCTGAACACTAACAGCAGACCCCATATATCACGTCAACTGCTTTCAAAAGCTCTTGCGGCTGTTGGTCAGTCCTCATAATAATTGGAGGGTGATGTAATCCGCTGCCTTCGTCTCCCTCCTTAGTCCGCGTTCAAACAATTTAAGACTTTGCCCCTTTACATAAATTCGTATTCGATCGTCCATGCTCAAAGTAATGGAGACACTAAAAATAATTTAATATAAAATTTAACAGTACCAGCATGTTCGCCTTGGCTTTCATGAACCAGCAAGACATATATGACCCTAAATACCCTCATCTGGCAAGCACTTGTCACAGCTGGATTCCCTCTTCTCAAAAGAATACACTTGGGCCCCATCACTGCGTGGGGTTCTTTGGCTAGCACACATATGGCCTATCTGTCGTGGCCTGGCAGATTCTTGCCCAGCCTTGTCTGTTGCCTGTTGTAACCTGACTGAATCACAAAAGGAGATGAGTAGAAGGCATACACAGCACATGGTACCAGCGTGAATGCCTAAACCAGCCTTTTATCTGTTCCTCCTTCTGTCTTTGAGACTCATGTCTCGATCTAGCGCCAAGGGTTATAGCTCATCTAAACAAAGTCTCCTCTATACTCTCTGTGGACACAAGGCAGACTCATTTCCACTTCCAACTGTGTTGCTATGAACAAATGTCTCAGTGAGATTATAAATATCCGTTGGTAAGTTTCAAAAGCCACGAAAATTATTCAAATCATGAGCGATTAAAGTTGCTTTTTCAAACCATCTGGCTTTCATGCTCTGGGTAAAAACAAAATAACGATAATGATAATAATAACAATATAAATAATAATGGTAAATAATAATAATAAGATTAATAATAATAATAGTTTAGCAAATATAATTTTTGCAATTATTGCGCAATAATAATGGAATAATAAAAAAAACTCACGAGGGAGCATAAATACGTCTAGTTAGAACATAATATGATATCATATATAAAAATAGTTTGCATCTAGGCTGATTGTAAAAGCAATATTACACAACTAAGTTCAATATTGTGAGACTCATGCTGATGCATATGGCTTTGGTAGTGCATAGGTAGATTCATAGCGTACATCGATAATTTTGAAATTGTTCATCAATAATTCTGCAGTTTCTGTTTCACTTTCAATTTCTGTTTCACTTATAGTTTACTTTCTTTTTGATCTTCAACAGTTTTTATCCACTTTATCTGACTTTTTTGAACAGGATGCATCCAAGAGACCCTTATCCAAACAGCTGCAGTTGGCCAATAGAGCAGCTGCAAGCTTTAGTTTCAGCATCACTTTCACATTGAAACCCACATTCAGTTTCACTTTTGCCTTAGGTATCAGTTTACATTCACTTGCAATATATCTCATTTTCAGTGTCGCTTTCTCTTTCGTTCTAATTATCAGTCCATTCTCGGGATAGGCTACTTTCACTTTCGGTTTCACTGTTTATCGGATATAGCGTGGTGCCATGCGCCCTCCATTCTCCAGACGGAGAAGGCATAACTGAGTCGTTCCTGTGCAACATAGCCGCAGTCGGTTGATGTAGGCTTCGCTGGTTCGACGTCGTCACTGCGTAGGACCTGATAGAGAAAGTCGATGTACCTTGTGGCTAGCTTCAAGGTCTGGATTTTGCTCAGTTTGTCCGATGGTAGGGTTGGGATGGTTCGCCTCAGTTGAGAGAAGGCATCGTTGAGCGACTGCGTTCTCTGGCGCTCGCGTACGTTCGCCAATACTCGCTGATTCTGCATATCTCCGAGATTCTGGAAGCCAACGCAGATTGATGGCATTTCGGAAGTGGGGTGCTTCGTCCGTTTGCGAGACTTGGAAGCGCAAGACGAGGAGTTGACCGATTGGAGGAGGTGTGGTCGCTTTCTCTTTGCAGTCCATCCTCTCACTTCCTCTTCCTCTAAGTCAGAGGTGTTCCGGTCTAGAGGTGCCCTCTCTTGACCAGGACAATCGTCACTGAAGGAGGAGGAGGAAGAACAAGAAGAGGAGGAGGCGGAAGAGAGCGAAGGCATTTCGAGGATGGGATCTGAATGAGGGTTGGGAAAGATGTCGATTAGAAGATGAGAAGCTGGCTGATGATGAGAAGGATTAAGATTTGAAAGATGCGTTGAATGTGATGAGGATGTAATGGGATCTTCATCCATGGAAAGAAGAAGGGATTCAGAATTGATCAGCTCTTGCCTATCTGCCGCTAAATAAAATGTACCGATATTATTATTATTATTAGTAGTATTATTATCATCATTATTATCATCATCATTATCATCATCATCATCATTACTATCATCATCATCGTCGTCACATCATCATCATCGTCACATCAACAGGAGCAGCAGCAGCAGCAGCAGCACCCATCACTTAGTCATTCCTTCAGTCAGCAATCAATTAATGGGAACTTTATTATAATTATATAACAGCACTTCACAGACTCTAATGAGAGTCGCTCTCGGTCCAACTATGGCCGAAGAGAACATATTTCAGAGACAAAGAGAGACAGAGAGAGAGACAGACAGACACAGACAAAGAGAGACAGAGAGAGAGAGACAGAAAGAGACAAAGAGAGACAGACAGACAGAGAGACAGAGACAGCGACAGAGAGAGACAGACAGAGACAGACAGAGAGACAGACAGACAGAGACAAAGGGACAAATAGAGAGAGAGACAGACAGAGACAAAGAGAGAGAATGAGAGAAAGAGATAGAGAGAAAAAAAAGTGAGAGAGAGTAGATCGAGGGAGAATGGAGAAGACTAAGTTCTGGGGATCCGTCCACCTCAGACGATCACGGCAACACAATTTTGCCACCTGGCACATCTTTTGACATATTCGAGTCTGCTACTGACGAAGAAATCATGACCCTCATGCAAGCCTCTCAAAACAAACAATGTGACCTCGACCCAATTCCAACCTCCTTACAAAAAGACTGTGCAACTCTACTCGTTCCTACTATTACGAAGATCATCAACCTGTCTCTATCAACAGGCACTTCCCTATGCTTTTCATGGACTCGATTGTTAAACCACTCCTCAAAAAACCATCTTTAAACAAAGAACTTGTGTCCAACTACAGGCCAATTTCAAATCTCTCTTTCTTATAGAAACTCTCGGAACGGCTTGTCCTCTCTCGTCTTAGTGACTTCATAACTTTAAACAATCTCCTAAACCCAAATCAGTCTGCATACACCAAACACTCCTCTACGGAAACACTACTCACCTCACAATACAACAATTTGCTATGGCGATAGGTCGCCAACAAGTGTCTTGCCTATGTCTCTTAGACATTTCTGCCGCCTTCGACACCATAGATCACGCCATTCTTGTCAAACGCTTTTCCTCTACATTTGGAATCTCTGGTACTGCCCTATCCTGGATCAAGTCACACCTTTCTTCACGCTCTTTCACTGCCAATGCCTCTGGTCACCTATCTAGTCCTCACAGCCTCACCTGCGGTGTTCCTCAAGGTTCTGTTCTTGGGCCACTTTTATTCATTCTGTACACCTTGCCACTCAGCAAAATCATTTCCTCGTCTTCTGTAGATCATCACCTTAACGCTGACGATACACAACTGTTCTTATCTTTTCCCCTCGTCACTTACATATGCAATAAATCACATTCAAAACACCATCGCCCTCATATCAACTTGGATGACCACCAACCTGCTCTGTATAAACCTTTCAAAAACAGAATTTCTCATAATTGACCTTCGTCAGCAATTGAACAAACTTACCTTCCCCTCCGACCTTCTTCAAACAAACCCAACTTATCCTATGCCTTACTCTTCTCCTGTCCGCAATCTTGGAGTCATCTTGGATAAGAACCTTACCTTCTCTGACCACATCATTCAGCTATCTCGCACCTGCTATATTCATATCCGCTACCTTCGTCGATTGCGACCAATTCTCAACTACAAGACTGCATGTACAATAGCCACACCAATTGTTTATTCAAAGCTAGATTATTGCAGTTCTCTCTTTCACAACATTGATTCCTCACAAATAAGACGCCTACAAACAATTCAGAATGCTCTTGCCCGCGCAGTCACTAAAACCCCAAAACACTATCATATAACCCGTCTTAAAATCACTTCATTGGCTTAAAGTTCCTCAACGCATCCACTACAAAATTGTATCTATCACCTACAACACACTTCAAACCTCTCAACCCTCTTACATTCGTCAACTCCTTAGAATCCAACCACCCGGATTAACTCGCTTATCGTCATATCTTTCTCTATCTCGACCTCCAGTCTCATCGTGTCTGAAATTCTGCAACCGCTCCTTAGTCTATGCTGCTCCAGCATTTTGGAACGGAATCCCAAAAGAACTCCGTCAGTTTGCTCATCCTCACATTTCTCCTCCAAATACAACCTCTCATCCGCTTTCATTTTCTCTTGCTACTTTCCATTCACGACTAAAAACCGAACTTTTCAATGTGTCCTATCCAGATTCTACTCCTGTGCCACCACATGACCACTCTCATCATCGACTACCACCGTAGCACCATGCTGTCTCCTCGACTTGACTCCCTGGATTTCGACCCGGCACCGAAAGGAAACGAGAGAATTGGCTATTGCTTACTTGATTTGGCATAGCGCCGGTGAATAAGCTGGTTTCCCTGACGTGGCTTTTGTGGGCACTGAGAAATTTTCGAGGATTTATATTACATTACAATACATATAAGAGAGATACAAGAAACGCAAATAGAGAGAGACATGGAGAGACACAGGGAGGGGTGGAGAGACATGCATGCGAAGATAGGAGAATAGTTATTAATCTTAAATGATCAATTAGTTTATCATCTCGAATGTGTCTATCTCCATCGAGACTGACTTGGATTTCGAGCCAAATGAAAATCCAATCTATTGAAATCTCGAACATACCGTCACAATCTGAAAATCCAAATACGTGAATTCTCTTTTAGTCCTATCATCGACAGAGGACGTTCGAAAATGTCCTTCCTCTTTCTTAAACGTCTTTTCCAAATATCCGAATGTCATCCAAATGTCTTAAGGCCGCGGAGCCAAAATAAGAGACAGGAGGGGAGGCAGAGAGAGAGAGAGAGAGAGAGAGAGAGAAGCGTCTGTAAATCCACTTGTCTTCCTCTCCATCCATCCTTCCTCTCCATCCATCCCTCTCTCCATCTCCATCCCACTCTCAGCAACCTGCAGCATAGTCTCAAGACTCCCTCTGCCAGTCATTGACTGTCAATCAGAAAGTTAGTTGCATCCACCCAAGGTTAGAGGTCAGAGGCGGGATAATAAGCATACAGTGCAAACGAGGTCTGCTGTGATGCTATATATATATATATATATATATATATATATATATATATTTATATATATATATATATGCTGTTCGCAAAGTTTCTCTGCCTTATCGCATTGCGAAGAATAGACCGTTCGGAATCAGTCCAACTGTCCATCTAGGCCTATAACCTATCTATACATACATACATACATACATACATGTACATACATACATACATACATACATACATATGTACATACATACATACATACGTACTTTCATACATATATACATCCATCCATCCATCCATCTATTCATCTATCCTGCACTTACTTACTTACTTGCAGTGATAGGCAGTAATTTAAATGAGTAATTGAAATTAAGTAATTTGAATTGTAATTGCTAATTTGCAATTTGTTGCCCTAAATCAAAGTAATTGGTAATTTGTAATTCAATTACATGTCAGCTTATAATTTGCCTTCCCTGCTTACTTGCTTATTTTTTTGCTAGCCTATAACTCCTCCACTGCTAGTTCATAGCAATTTTGTCAGTTGGTGCCAGTCTGAAGCCTGGAGAAAGGAGGAGGGACGCCCTCCTCCTTTCTCCAGGCTTTAGACTGGCACCAACTGACAAAATTGCTATGAACTGGCAGTCAACGGTCCTGATAGCTATAAGGCGTCGTTAAACACTGGAACCTAATCCTTGTTGCTAAGTTTGTTGTCCTGAGGATAAGTTGACGAGAGATGGGGAGGGGTCTGTGGGACCCTCTGATGTCTGGCATTATGAAAGGAGTTTGAAAGCGACGATGCCTATTTTAAAGCCACATGGGGTCGTCACACTTTCCTATATCGACCCCCCAAAGACCCCCTTCATTCAGTCACCCTTATTAGGCCTTTGGCAATCGCGTTACTATTATAAGGCTGGCTGTGGTGGGTCGACTTTGAACTCTGACCCCTGCATGGAGTGAGAATGTCAACTGCGAATTTCATAAGAGTCCGAAAGAGATGAGAGGCCGAAGATGATCAATCGCCTGCGGCCTGCGTTGGCCGAAATTGAGAAAATCAGGTCGATACATGATGGTCATCTTGAATTACGTAGACGATATGCAGATATATGGATAAGATACATTCATAGGTGGATATACAGGTATTTGCCAGTTCCGCATTTACAATAGTTATTAATTGAAACAAACTCTGCTTTATAAATATTTGGTAAGCTTATTTAACTTGTGATGAATTATAGATATATATGCTTGATTATAAACTTATGCTGACGACTATTAGTCCCAGCTGAAACTAAATAGTTAGGTTCCTAAATCCTCTGCAATGGAGTTCATACGTACACCACTCACTGTCGCTTGTTCTAATGTCCTTATTGTAGGTATACATCTGACCTAGGTATACGTCTTTTGCCGAAGAGTGTTTTCCGTCATGCTTCAAATCTACTCTAGGCTAGTCATGTCACGCATCTGCTTAAAAAGCCTGACTGTGACACCTGCAGCAACCTTTCTAACTTCATATCTATCTCCAGCCTGAAGAACATTATCCTTGAACGTCTGTTTTCCGTCATTCTTCAGATCTGCTCTGTTCATGTCCTTACTTAAAAACCTGACGCCTAAGAATTTTCTAACTGCATCAGATCTTTGGAAATGCCTAAAACGCTGGGCTTGATGATGTGGGACCGTGTGAAACGATATGTCATACCGGAACCTCTCCCTGGCCGACTGCAAGCCTAGGCCTACCGGTATAGGCTACTTCTTCAGACCAAATGGCCAGTTCTGCATTTACAATAGTCATTAATTGGAACAAACTCTGCTTTTTTAACTAATATTTGGTAAGCTCATTTAACTTGTGATAAATGAAATATAAATTCTTGATTATGAACTTTGCTGACGGCTATTAGTCCCAGCTGAAACTATTAAACGCAAGAGCAAAATAGCTATGAAGTTGGCTACTGCAGAATAACGCTTTGACAGATTGAAAAGAGCGTCAACTGAATAACAATAGAATGCAAATGTTATTAAATAAAGTGGCTGAAACGGTCTCCATTTTACAGCTAATGCTCTAAAATGCGTTGTTGGCCAGGACTTCGCCCCAGACCCAGCTGGGAAGCTTCCAACGCTCCAAGAACTGCTTAAACCATGGGCGCGCCAGTCCCAATAGCTATGATGGAAGGGGGCGAAGCAGCTGATATTCTTCATCGCGCAGAGTCGATAAACAGAAATTGCTTCAGGTGGTGTCAGTCCAAGGCATGAATATGAGAGGAGGGCGACGATCAAGAGCCGTTGAATTGTCGATATATCGACGACGATTACCTTTCTAGGTAATTTACACTCAGACTTAGTTCGTCCCGCTCTTTTGGAACATTGGTCGATAGGTGAGTCAGTCCAAATGTGGCTGGATAGAGGAGGGCGCCACTACTCGTCTCCTTCATGCCAACACAGCGTCGTTGAACTGAAGCGGCGGGTCCAACATTAATGTCTGATGTTTCACAGACATTACCCTCAACTGGGTTCATATATACATCATCGTTAATTCGCTCTAGCTATGACTTCAGGCCTCAGGCATCATTCAGCATCGTCTCTCTGCTTGTCTGCCTGCCTATCTATGCCTGTCTCTGCCCCAGTCTCACTCAGTATTCTCTATCTATGTCCTTGTAGCCAACAATACGACCTCCTTCCTGCCTCTGCTTATCCTATCTCTGAGTTTATTATTAATTCCAGCTTTCAATTATAATGAGTCTTCTTCCGTCTGTGTATGTTTGTCGTCCTTCTACCTACCTGCCTAAGTCTGTCTGCATGCAACCGTGTGTATATGTGTTTTTGTATATATGCGTGCATTTATGTATGTATGTTTGTATTTATGTCTGTATGTATGTATGTATGTATATTCCTTATTGTATATACTTTATTTCTCGTTCCGCCTTTTCCATTACCCTTAATCCATCGCCTTTCCCACTGATCTCTCCAGGTGATCATCACTTGATTGGACTCGTCCTTGCCTCCTCATTCCCGCCCGCTGGCCTGGCTTCCGTACCTACCCAACATCCTCCCTCCCACCCTGGAGCACCCCTTTGATGCCCGCCTCTCCTATCACCGCCTCACTCTCTCTCCGCAGGGATCCATAACAAGAACCAGACCAAGCAGTTAGCAAGAAGATGACTACGTCCAAAACGATTCGCCAGAGGGCGTCCTTTGCCTTCGTCCCATTCGCCGGAGGGCGCCAGTTGTTCGCGCTTAAACCAACCGCGCACTTGCAGCACTGCGCAGTAATTGCTAATCCATCTTTCGACATTTCATGACAACGCGTGTGCTATTATGGTGTAATATAACAGTAACATAACGTGTACATTGCTAGATATACCTCTACACCACATAACAGCGCTCGTGAATGAGCTGATGCCCTGTGCTTGGCTCTCTGTGGCGATTTAAAGGTTTGGACAGAGGCGATCCCGGGGTGTCGATGGTGACAAGTCCCTCCACCTTTTACAGAGAGGGGACACGTTATACGTGTGTCCCCACATTTCCTACCTCTCATTGGGTGCTCGATAGTCCGAAGGTTCGATAGTCCGAAGATAAGTGTAAGCTCGAAAGTGCCTGGGGTTCGATAGTCCGAAGGTTCGATAGTCCGAAGATAAGATGTAAATGATAAGCAGGTACACGACGTCATGTTTCGTTAAGACTGATTGCTTCGTCATGTGATGCCTTCTGTATTGCACAGGTGTGCTTATAATTATTAATATTATATTATTATTATCATTATAATAATATGGCTATCGTTGGCTTTCTATATAACTATGCTGCAGTTGATTTCAAAGAAGAAGCGAGGTCTATTAATGCGTCACAAAAGCAGAGGCGGCCATTGTTCCCTTCCAGGAAGCCACTGTAGGCGTACTTCCGCTTCCGGTCGACGGAGGAGTAGAGTTACCCGGATGTTGGACGATGGGTGAGACGGGAACACGTGCGCCATTGTGGCGGCCAGACTGAGTCACGAGAGAGGTGTCGGCAAATGACATCTGGTGCCGTAAGATGCGATTGAATAGCACTAGAGGGTAATGAGGGCTAGCCTCAACAGGCACTTCACTGCACCACTGTTTCACCTCCACCCGCCAAGCATGTTTAGGAGTGGATAATGGGTATACAAATGTGAGGGAGCAAGGGAAGGCAATGTAGTGAAGACATTCCAACATCAGATAAGTAGGTGAGGTAGGCTTAATGTTAGGTGGGGCACAACTAACTAAACTAAAGGATATTCGTCATTTATTCAGACCTTCTATCGATGGCGTCATTTGATCGCCTCTACCCAGCTGCAGTCTCCCAGCACCAGTTTTCCATACTATATGCATGGCAAGAGCTCTACCGCGCTGGAACCCTGTGTGTCTATATTTACTTCCATGCCAGTGAGTGATCGGAGGTTTCCGCTTCCTGGAAAGGATGGATCGGTGGGAGCGGATGTCACGAGCGGAGGGTAGCATGGATTCCGGATGCACCGGAAATTAAAGCCCGTGACGCTGGCTTTTAGTCGGCTGCATCAACTGCTGGCGACCGTCTAATGCGGGAGGTACAGCTGAACGATCGGCCACAGAATCGACCTCTGTCTTTGTCAATTGTCATCCCAGGGACAGACACAGAGACACATCATCGACATACGATGGGTGCTGAACGATCGCACGTCGTGTGGTAAGTTCGGTGTCATGATACTAGATTTACCTCAATCGGATGAATCTAACTCTTAGTAGAAGTAATCACATCTTACATAGCTAAATTCATCGTTAATGGCATGAAATTGCAATTGACTAATGATGCAATTTTACTTAATATATACAGCTAGAGTCACCCCACAGGGAAATTCCCGATCAAGTCTCCATTCAACTCACAATGCATTTGCAGCGATCTCTGGCGGGGATGGAAAGGAAAAGGGAAAAGAAGAAGGAAGGAAGAGGGAAAGGAAGAGGAAAAGAAGAGGGAGGGAAGAGAAAAGGAAGAGCGAGGGAAGAGGGAAAGGAAGAGGGAAGTAGAAGAGGGAAAGGAAGAGGGAAAGAAAGAGAAGGATGGAAAGTTGATAAGGAAGAGGGAAAGGAAGAGGGAAGGAAAAAGGAAAGGAAAAGGGGAAGGAAGAGAAGGAAGAGGTAAACAGGAGAGGGAAAGGATGGGGAAAGAAAGAGGGTGAGTCGAGACTGACGAGTGCGGGGAGGCGATACTTGCAAGAGAAATGTCGTGATAAGTTGGGATTGAGCACAGTGGGGTGCATTGAGTGGGGTGCATTGAGTGGGGCGCATTGGGTGGGTTGCATTGAGTCGGGCGCATTGATACACGGGGTAGGGTGCAGTGAGTGGGGTGCGTTCAGTGGGATAGGGATGAGCGCGGGATTCCCACGCGACGATTTCGGGGAAGAGAACAGGTGGTCGCCGGGAATTCGGCGAAAGGTCAGAGGTCACTGAGATGGTAACGACAGCAAGAGATTGCCTTTCTCATCAGCATCGTCATCGTCTGTCATGGGAAGGACGTCGTCCTCCGTCCATCAGAAACAAATGCAGCCGACGACGTTCATTGTTTACATTCTCGCACCTGTTGCAAGACGTCTTTAAATGCAGAGTCAATTGGTCGTCGGGATCATTAAGAGCCATAGACAACCTTTATATTATCACCTTTCCTCAGAAACCTACCACCAACCCCACCGCCACGACCATTCTATTAATACATACTCGTCATCAGCGCCAGTCTTCATGCAGCGATGGGTACGAACAGAGGGTCATTTGCTCCTCTTTACGTTGGTCCAAGTGATGCTATGTCCTCGTTCATGTTTTGAACGTTGTCCTGGTCTAACTCTCGTTTCTCTTTCAATGAATTTTACACGATTCGATTAAACGTCATTCCTTCCACTTGGTCGAACCTCCTCTTAATTTAACATTCGTAGATTGGAACTGAAACGGAAAATAATCACATAAGATACACTCCAGACGCCTGCATGACAGCGACCTATTTTTCTTGGTTTCGGCATATAGGTAGGCTTGCGTTCTGTTCGTCTGTGCCATACAATGTGTGATGAATGTGCTCATTGATGTCGAAGTTTTCCGGTGATCAAGCTTGACAGTTCGATTTAGGAGAAGCAAAGATTTACTAGCAAAGAACCTGATTCATCTGTCGACCTCAGCAGTAGCAGCGGTAGAATATTGTTAATGAATAGAATGCGTTCCAACATCTATGTGTTTTTTTAATTTTTTTAATGTGATAAAATTATAATTAATATGATATACAATAATATAATATAATATAGAATAATATTTTAAAATGATGATGATAATAATATTTAATAAAAGAGAGAAAAAGAATCTCGAATTCGAAATGTTATGTCACGAGCACAGCTAGTTAGTCAGTCAGTCAGTCAGTCAGCTAGTTAGTCAGTCAGTCAGTCAGCTAGTTAGTCAGTCAGTCAGTCAGTCAGCTAGTTAGTCAGTCAGTCAGTCAGCTAGTTAGTCAGTCAGTCAGTCAGCTAGTTAGTCAGTCAGCTAGTTAGTCAGTCAGTCAGTCAGTCAGCTAGTTAGTCAGTCAGTCAGTCAGCTAGTTAGTCAGTCAGTCAGCTAGTTAGTCAGTCAGTCAGTCAGCTAGTTAGTCAGTCAGTCAGTCAGCTAGTTAGTCAGTCAGTCAGCTAGTTAGTCAGTCAGTCAGCTAGTTAGTCAGTCAGCTAGTTAGTCAGTCAGTCAGTCAGCTAGTTAGTCAGTCAGTCAGCTAGTTAGTCAGTCAGTCAGCTAGTTAGTCAGTCAGTCAGTCAGCTAGTTAGTCAGTCAGTCAGCTAGTTAGTCAGTCAGTCAGCTAGTTAGTCAGTCAGTCAGTCAGCTAGTTAGTCAGTCAGTCAGCTAGTTAGTCAGTCAGTCAGTCAGTCAGTCAGTGAGTTGATGCCGTCGACAACTGAACTCTTACTCTCCCTCTCCCTCCCCCCATCTCTGTCTCTCTCTGTCTCTCTGTCTCTGTCTCTCTCTCTATATATATATATATCTCTCGCTCTGTCTCTGTCTCTCAGTTTGTATCTGTGTCTATCTCTATCAGTTGACAAAGCAGTTCGTTGGTTCCCACGCGGTGCGTCTAATCACGACGATGTCGTCTTTCATTCCCACGCGGGGGGAGAAGGTGACAGTGGGGGTGTGTGTGAGGGAGAGATGGGGAGGCAGTGGGTGGGTGTGAGGGAAGATACGAAGAGGTGGCGGCTGCGTTCCCACGCCCGCATCGAACGACTGTCACCCAATCGTTCTCTCTCCCCCAGTCAGACAGGTGCTCTCCAGAGGCGCACCTGTCTTCGCTGCGATTGGTTGGCGCCAGACGTCCATGACGGTCTCTGATTGGCCAGCGTGATTAGGTCGGAGCGCAGAAAAGCAGTGGACGTTGACCTGACCTGGTTAGTCGTCCGTGGCGGAATCAAAGACGAAGAGAGTTCAACGGAGCAGAACACTAAGGATCAGAAGCGTCATTCTCCAATTGCAGACGTCATCTATTTTGAACTGTGCAAGATGCTGAATTTTGCGGATAGGAAGCAAGCTGAAGCGTTGCCACGGCAACTGTCGCCTGGGGAACGAGTCTCGAGGAAGTACCGTCGCGCGATGATACGAAGAGCTGAGTACCTCAAGTTGAAGGCCATCGTTCCAGCTGTGGCCCAGAAGAAGTCCGTCTCAAAGGTAGGTGACAGGCAGGGCAGGGTGATTGACAGGTCAGGGTGACGGAGAGGTCAGGGTGACGGACAGGGCTAATTGCCTAAAGTGGAGCTATAGGCAAATAGAGAATCAGTGAATATCTGATCAAATGATTTAAGTAGCGCCGTTGCATTCATCGTTGAGTACAAAAGCTATTGTTTAATATCAGAAATATTATAGCCTTTCCTAGGACTATATTTCCAATCCGTATCCTAGGAAGGTCGAAGGAAAAAGTCTTACTATGCGAAATGGAGAACAGGTACATGTACGTTCTCTGCCTGTCTCTGGCTGTCTCTGTCTGTCTCTGTCTGTCTCTACTCTCTGTCTGTCTGTCTCTGTCTGCCTGTCTCTCTCTCTCTCTCTCTCTCTGTATCTACCGCTCTAAGACATTTGTCTGCTACGTTTACTTAGCCTAGGTATAATTTATGATGACGGGGAATTTGTTTGTCGATCGATCTGGCCAACATTCCATCAGGAAGTTGGCTGACTGATTGACCAACTTCACTAGGAGGCTATAGTGTACCACCAATCTGGTTACACCTGTGGTGTGAATAACAAAAATCTATTTCATACTGTCCTGACACTTTATTCGAACGTTTGTGAGTTAACGTCTGATGAAGAGGCTCTTCCGTGCAGCATTCCTGCAAAAAAGGTTGATGAATATGCAAATACCAATTTACATTTCGTGCGATTGTTAGAAGATGGAGCATCAGATGTGTTAGTTTGTGAGATAATTAATATGTTAATAAATTTAGCAGATGGTTATAATATCATTGCATCTTTGTCATTGTAGTTGACTGTCATTGAGGAAGCGATTCGTTACATAGACGAACTCCATTTGGCCCTCACTGTCAAAATGAGTGGTACTGGTCAGTCGAATATTGACATTCTATTGCAGCTAAATATTCGATACTCGCTAATATTTACCAACTTATCGATACTTACCTACCTGTCAACTTACCTATCAGCATGAGCTCTCTTTCCCATGCATAATTGCTTGTGTATCTAACATATATCTGCCTATTGCCTACACATACCCTCTTACTTACCTACCTACGTATCAACATAATACTGGGCTACATGCATGCCTACTTAATCTGTCGTATGTCCGTACCTCAACGTCCCCCTCCGCCCCATCGGGGAATATATGTGTGGATGTAGAGAGTAATAAATAAGACACTGTCTCTGGTGTAAAGAGCAATCGAAAGCGAGAAATGTTCCCCCACAGGTTTTATAGTCCTTCCACTTGCTAGGCACTGGCGTTGCATGGTTAAATTAGATGCAAGATATGATAGGAGCCTTGCATGGCTGCCGACAGTTAAAATAGCCCATGTACTAACGTGTGACCATATATACCTGCAATCATACTTGTCAGACTAAAGTTGATAAAACAGAGAATAAATTGGTGCTTTATGCTTGGTTAAAGACTGTAGGCCTAGCTTAAGAAATGCAAAGTGCAGACGATTACCATGAAATGCTTGCTATACATTCAGTTGGATATACATGTATACGGCAGTATGTAATCAATGATCTTCGTTAAATGCATCACAGTGACGTCATTCTATGACAAAGTCTTTCTGTGGTATTCGTCTGAAAGTCATGACTGAAAATACACAACACACATACATACGTACAATCGAACATACATGCATAATATACGTACATTCAGGAACACCAATCGATTTTCTGCATGGAATGAATGGGTTTTTTACAGACCATGACGACGGTCGAGGCGATTATCATGCGGACGCATTCATCCGTGACCTCTG
This sequence comes from Bimastos eiseni, assembly GCA_959347315.1. Classification (NCBI taxonomy): domain Eukaryota; kingdom Metazoa; phylum Annelida; class Clitellata; order Crassiclitellata; family Lumbricidae; genus Bimastos; species Bimastos eiseni. The sequence continues at coordinate 23,489,889 of OY365821.1, forward strand.
CAACAGGAAATGGTTCCAATTCGCTGAACGACCGGAGACGAAGCCTGTCTATCCTCAACGAAACTCATCGTCACTTCCTGCCTTAGGGCTCCTCAGAATGCCTCTGTCTGACCGCCAAACGTCTTACCTGCCAGACTCAGAAGAGGAGGAGGAGGAGGAGGTCTTGTTGCCCAGCTGAGTCATCAATCCAATTATTGTTTGCTTTGGATTCTGCTTCTGGTCAGACTGGTTCAACTAACGATCAACCTATGGTTAGCAGGGTGTCAGATACAGGCCAGGAAGAAGGAAATAGACAAAAGGATGAGATGAAAAGAAAGAAAATCAGACATTGAGGATGAATAATTCATAGAAGAAAGAAACGAAGAAGACTTAAAGCGAAGAAGAGAGAAACGAGAAAGAAGAATAAGGAATGAAAGAAATACCGAGGAAAGAGGAAGGAAAGGAAGGAAAAAGAATAACGGAAAGAAAACAGAGATAAGTTTAAAATTGAAAAAGGAATGTTCTTGTGTTTGGACATGAATTTCTGCATCAAGAAACAGATGAATGATAAAATAATTCAATCTAAAGAAATATATACTGAAATGGAGTTTGGGGGAAAACACAAAAAAGACTAATGCCTGATAGATGGAAGGAATTGCGTCAGAAATAGGAAACAATTGGCGGTGAATCGAGGCAAGGGCAGTCAGCAATGACTTCCAATCATCCATGCTCTGATGTCCATACATTTGAATAGCAGCCCATCCTCCGTCTGATAGGAGTGGCATAGTATGGACCCACTACTTCCGGTCCAAATGATGACAGGTGTGCTGGCTTTCAACAATGGCTGCGTGTTGAGAAGACGCTTCATCAAACACTGGAATTCTCTTCGGTCTATTCAAGACGTCACGTGCTGAGTAAGGGATGACTGTTTCAGCCCACGACGGGGCATCTGCTATGGGGGCATTCTTTCCATCGTCGGCACGCACGCCCTACTCCTTCCTGATAGGGACCATCTGTCCCATCAAACGAAGGAAGAAGCAGGTGCCCGTCCGTTGCGCTTTTGCAAATGCCTGGACTGTTGTTGTGTGAATATGAAGGACACCTGTTGCAAAGAACTGATCTTTATTCCAACGGCGGCAAAGTGGACAATTATTGTATATGGATGTTTGAAATGCATGTAACTATTATGTGAGTGTGCGTATGGTTATGTGAATAGTTGCACATAATATGTTGATGAGTGACTGGAGAGAAGCAAGGAAATGAGAATAGATGTACTATATATATATATATGTATATATATGTACTATATATATGTATATATATATTGTTGCATAATCTTGCTGCTACTTCTGTCGCTGGTATGAGCATGAATCCTGGTGAGGGATGGTAACGTATATTACCTTCGGTAGTTTAGTGGCTAGACTAGAAAGAGGTATGGTGATAGCTATATAAACCATCTATAAAGGAGTGTAAAGGACAGACTGGTGTTTTTGGTCGGACGCGATCGTTCTTGCCAGATCTGTTGAGGTTAAACTTTAGTGACTACTGTTTTGTGGTAAACTATTATTCTTAAACCTGCTGACCGTTTCCTGTCGAATTACGAACAAGGTTGTGTTGAAAGTTGCTGTTTTACTACTCTGTTCGGCCTGAAGATGAACTTTGTTTCTTTTGGTTTCTGAAAAAGGTATACTTATGTTTAATTACTTGGAACTAAAGCCACTTTATATTATACTCTTTGTTTGAACTTAAGGACCTCTCTAACATATGGGGGCCCGTCCGTTTCGGCACTATTTTTTATAATTTCGCGATAAGCAAAGTTAGTTGGAAGAAGTTTTTTTCGCTATTAATTGAAGTGTGGATATTTGAAATATGGAGTCTCCGACAGCAGCTAAGTCGTTGTCTATTGAGGATATTTTTGAAATGACTGTTGAGGAGTTGCGGCAGGAAGCAGAGAATTTAGGGCAGGAAGTAAAGGAAGGGACTGACAAAAATACAGTTACAGAAGTTGTTAGCTAAGTTGCTGGGGCCGGTTAAAACCCCGATAGAAGAGTGGAAAATTAAAAGCAAAGTGTTGGAACGAAATGAGGAAGAGGAACGGCGACAGATTAGAGAAGATAGAGAGCGTGAACGTGAATTTGAGTTAGCGAAACTTAGAATTCAGGCTGAAATTGAGGAACGCAGAGCAAGAATACAAAGAGGCAGACGAGAGTGACCAAAGGTTCAAACATGAAGAAAGAATGAGAGCTCTCGAATTAGGAGGTGTGTCGCATGCGGCGAACGAGGATGCAGAGCGGTTTAAAATTTCCGTCGCTGTTAAATTTGTTCCCCCTTTCGATGAGGGAGATTTAGAGCATTATTTAATGTCATTTGAAAAGGTCATGATTGTTCATAATTTCCCTCGTGCAAAGTGGGCTGCATTAATTCAGACAACTTACTGGCAAAGCTCAGAAGGTTTTTGCTGAATTGTCTGTTGAGGCATGTCAGGACTATATCTTAAAACAAGCGTTGTTGACCGCGTATGCCAGGGTGCCTGAATATTACCGTCGCCGCTTCAGAACGTTGCAAAAGGGAAATTTAGAGACCTATTCAAATTTTGCGTTTCGTTTGAGTCTACCTTTTCAAAGCTGGTTAGATGGTTCCACTGTTGGAGAAAATTTTGAGAAATTAACAGAATTAATTAAGCTAGAGCAATTTGTGAACTGCTTACCGATGTCAATTCATCAATGGATCATAGAGAAGAAACCGTCTTGTTTAAGGGATGCAGCTAAAATGGCGGACGAATATGATATTATCTTTAAGCCTTTGAAAATGGATGTCGTGGGTGGCGCCAACTGGAGACAACCCTTTGGTAAAAATGTGGGCTGATCGAATAGCTTTGGGCCTAACATTTCTTGTGTAGGGTGTGGCAAAGGTAGTAATTTTAAGAAATACTGGGGTCCTTCAATCTGTTGTGAGTGAAGAAAAATTGGCTGGGAACGAATTTTTGGACACCAATGAAGTTAGGCTAATTCAGGGTGTGATAGGCGAATTCCACTCGTTGAGCTTCATGTACACTCTGATTTGGTAACCGGTAAAATTTTGTGTGGATTGGTTAAGTCTCCCTCAAGGAATAACTCTATTGTTAGGCAACGACTTAGAATTGAGGGCCCAAATGACTTTAGGTGTTTTAACAAGAGCGCAGGCAGCGACAGTAAATATTGATAGGGGTACGGGTGCGGTGAACGATTGGAATTCTAGCAGCGTGCATGAAGTAGCAGAGGAGGAGGTAATGCACTGTGACTTGGGTCAGATAGATAGATAGATAGATAGATAAGATTTTATTTATTTATTTATTTATATTTCAATTGCATGTAAACACATACTTAGGGACATCCTCTATATTTATGCCGCTATGATACATGTGTTTAATGTTTGTATATGAATGTGCACTAGGCTGCATGTATGTAGTGTTATGCATGCATAGCTACATATATATATGTAGCTATGACTGACTGTATATATGTAAGAATGTGTGTGTGTGCATAGAGGGGGATAAGAGATTAATGGTATATATAGACATAAGCTCAGAAGTTCTGTGTTTTGGTCCCTTGTTGAGTTGTTGGCAAAGACATAACATTCAATTGTAACTAATTCAGTTTAGATCGGTCTAAACTCTAAGCAAAGGTGTGGAATTGTTTCCAATAAAAGTTCAACCGCCTAAGTTGACTCAGTTATAATCAGTAATTTATATGAATGCTGAGATTTGTCTTTTCTGTCGGTGACCAAACTCCTTGCACCCCGTCTATCTTTCTGCTTCCGCCTTTTCTAAATGTCTGTCAGTGTATGTTTGTCTCTTTTTGACAGTGCCAGGACATCGCCTATAACCTCTATCCACTCTTATCCACCTCTATCCACTCTTATCCACCTCTATCCACTCTTATCCACCTCTATCCACTCTTATCCACCTCTATCCACTCTTATCCACCTCTATCCACTCTTATCCACCTCTATCCACTCTTATCCACCTCTATCCACTCTTATCCACCTCTGTCCACTCTTAGACACCTCTGTCCACTCTTATCCACCTCTGTCCACTCTTATCCACCTCTGTCCACTCTTAGACACCTCTGTCCACTCTTAGACACCTCTGTCCACTCTTAGACACCTCTGTCCACTCTTAGACACCTCTGTCCACTCTTAGACACCTCTGTCCACTCTTAGACACCTCTATCCACTCTTATCCACCTCTATCCACTCTTAGACACCTCTGTCCACTCTAAGACACCTCTGTCCACTCTTAGACACCTCTGTCCACTCTTAGACACCTCTGTCCACTCTTATCCACCTCTATCCACTCTTATCCACCTCTATCCACTCTTAGACACCTCTGTCCACTCTTAGACACCTCTATCCACTCTTAGACACCTCTATCCACCAATGCTCACTCTAATTTTCGGAGATAGTGTGCATAAGAATTATTTAGCGTGCAACATTTAATAAATGTGTCACACTTTTGTGCGCAGGACCGATCTGAATGCGACGATGGTTAAATCTAGACCATGCATAATCTAAAAGCCTATAGTGATAAGTATCCACCTCTATCCACCCTTATAAACGCCTATCCTCCTCTTCCCTCCTCTGTCTACTCTTCCATCTCCTCATATCCATCCAGCAATTTGTCCATCATCCACTCCTGCTCCCTTCCTGCTTAGTCTACTCATTAAAACAATTAGTGCTAAAAGCCAGAGCCACCAATTATCTCCCATCGGTACGCAGACAATGGAACCAGATCCACGTGCACTCTTTGCTGCAACGTCCACCCTCCTACGGGCACCATGCCACCCCCTCTTCCCCGATCAATGTCATCAGCCCCACCTGGCTCGACCGACCGACGGGGGAGACTGGGGTCATATCGGCTTATCTTGTCACCTGTCACAGAACCGACAAAGTGCTTCTGTCATATTTACACGTGTCCCTTCTGTCTGCCAGTCACAGGACAACGCAGCGAACAGTTGCACGGCGTCGAGTAAGTTCGTCGAAACGCAGAGAAAATGGTTGATAATTGAAAATTACGAAAATTATGTTGCTGGTGATTATTGATGATGATGATGACGACGACGGCGACGATTACGATGATGATGATGGTGATGATGATGATGAGGATCAAAACATAGCTTGAACATATGAGTAAGGAGTTGATAAATTTCTTATTCTGTCCCAAAAGCAAATCTCGTAACTGATGCTGTTTTTCCATTACCCTGCCATGGATATGGAATCTAATACGGAGCCTGAGCGACCAATCAGTGTGTCACCGTCCTTATGCCTCCTTGCAACGCACCTGTTTCTGCCGCCAATTGATTTCCGGGTGGCTGGCATGTCATCGCTGCTCTCTCACAGGCCTCTGGACCAGTGCGCGACAACAGGTTCCCGTCAATTGACCCTGCGGGGTCGAACTTCTGCCGTCGGCTATAGGACGACCTTTGACCTTACTTAGAGGCACTGCAAAGCAGAGGTGTGATCGGAAGTATTTCGATTATGCAACTCTGAATGTCCTGCATTTGATTCTCAGTCAAATAAACAATCATGTGGATTGCACAGCCCATCGGGAATTCCGTGGCACTGGAACCTGTGTAAATGGCAGCGAACAGTGTTTACTATGGCTCTATATAAGTTAGTGGATCTAATAATGACATTGGCAGCAGACAATACGTATTAAGACACTGAATATAGCAACGACCATATGAAGAATTACAATGATGCCTCTCATTCACCGCCAATAACAGCGACGACAAACAAAACGACAATTCATCGTTACGAGTAAACATCCAATAAAGAAGGGAAAAAATCATCTAGATTTATCGCGTTTTGGTGAAAGGGGCAAATAAGTGTAAGTTTCAACACGATGGAAATAGTGCCTTCAACTATGACCCTCAGCTTCATCCACTACAACATGAGTCGCCATTTGCCATTAGTACATGTGGAGCCACACGCTTTGACAACCCTATGGTTGTCTTTCTCCTTGCCTGACAGAAAGACACACCTCCCCCACCTCACGCTGACCGGCCGAGAAATAAGCGGGCACCTGCTGCCAACGAAAATGCTTTTGGGCGACCAGACCAGCAGGTGCCCGCGCTGTCGTCATGGCTACGCTCTGCCTGGTTGCAATAATGGTGCATTATTACAAGGCGATGTCCATTAAGCGCTGAAAACGTCATGGACACGCTCAGATTACCTCGTCGTCGTCATCATCATCATCATCATTGTTGTCGTCGAATATTGTTCACTAGGAAAACAATGCAAAAGTTATAAAAAGAAAACATAAAATACTGTTCTAGTTAGTGGATATTTGTCTGCATAATGAGTGCATAAGTAGATAAGTAGTAGTAGGTGGAGTAGTCGGAGTAGTAGTAGTAGTAGTAGAAGGTGGAGTAGGTGGAGTAGGTGGAGTAGTAGTAGTAGTAGGTGGAGTAGTAGTAGTAGTAGGTGGAGTAGTAGTAGTAGAAGTAGTATAGGTGCTTTATTAGTGGCAGTATTGGTCATAACAAAATAAAAATAACTATTTTTAACGTTAATTATAACAATGGCCTCAGTAATTCCCTCCGTTATTGTTCATGGAACTATTTCAAAGTCTATCGGTCATCTGCCACATTCATATTCCGCCCCATCTCCGCCTGAGGTCGCCTCTATCGTCCCCTCTGTCAATACCCCGCCACCTTACGGCCCCGCGGCAATCCACATCCGGCGAACACGTGACACGTGTCAGTGGGCCGCCATATTACCTGCCATTGCAGGACCATCTGACGATATTTCGCAGACTTCGACTGAAGGCCATTGAGTTGAGTTACTGCGAAGACCTATAGTGAAAATAGGTCACTGATAAGCGAGGGCGATGATTTCACTATCGAGCATCATAGCTGACAGCAGGTCTTGTCAAGTACGATTATTATAATAATAAACTTTAAACTCACAAATTGAAAAATCGCAGCGAAATATCTCACATTAAAAAGTTCTTTACACCGGGCGCAAAATAAATAGATATACTATGTGTAACCTGACTTGTTATGTGAAATCGGCAAACTTAGCTTACATCATAAAATGTAGCCGAAATACGGTCACAAAGTAAAGACCAAAATAAGGTTTGTTACGTTTCTGTTCCAACTTTGGCGTCCGTATAGCCTCTGAAGACAATTAATGCATAATCAGCTGGAGGTATATAGGAATATAATAGGAGCAGCAAATTATATAATAATTTATTAGCAGCTTCTTTCTTCGTCTACGTAGATCTTTTCGGTGATGAAGACTTTGAGTCTATAGACGATGAATAAGAAGATCTGAATCCCCAGAGGTCGTAGTATGGCTGCAAAGACCCAGTTAATCACCGTGTCTCCTGGTTCATTCCAATCCACCGTTCCCGGATAGAGTACGTTTAGGGTGTGGTCGCCCGTCCAGAAAACGTAGGCGAACAGATAGTAGATAAAGTGGTAGATGGCGACGTAGACCAGATGAAACAGACGAACCGGAAGTGCGGCAACGCAGACCTCGAGCAGAATGACGATTCCATTCATGACGTGGTTGTTTAAATCCTTAACTGGAAGATATTTAAGGTCAATGGAGACAAGAAATGTCAGAAGGATGATGATAGCGACGGGCGATGCAATGCAGTATATAAGCCAACTGAGTTTCATGTAGAAAGGCAATGAATCCCTCCTCCTCCCTTCTGAGGTCCTGCGTTTAGTTCCACGATCATTTTCAGCGTCGTTGTCGTCCTCTCCATCTCCTAGTTCCATGCAGCAGTAGCCGCTCGTTCTGTCCTTCGAGTGGACTAAGACGATGACTGCAGAGAGGATCTCGTGACAGGTGAGCATCAAGTAAGACCAGTTGGTCAGCCAAACGATCCAGGGACGATGGGGGTTTCTGTGAGGGAAGTAGACGATCGTCATTATGCAGATGATTCCAGTGTAGAGCGCGAGAGAAAGACGGAATAGGACGAAGATCAGTCGAGGAAAACGCCACTGCAAGAAACAGCACAGACAGCAAGTGTTATATCACTTATAAACGCAAACAAAGAGAAATAAAGAGTGAGAAATAGAGAGGTAGAGAGAGAGAGAGAGAGAGAGGCAGACAGACAGACAGAGAGGGAGAGGAAGAGAGAAAGACAGACAGCAAGAGTGAGAGAGACAGAGACAGACAGAGAAAGAGACGGAGAGAGACGGAGCAACCCTGAGAAAGAGAGAGCGCTATATTGAGAGAAAGACACGAGTTAGAAAATAGAGACAGAGAGGATAGGCGTTAACGATTATGAACATAGGCGCCGACTTTGGTAAAAGGTACTGGGCAAGAATTTCATTTCCATGATCCGGTGATCGGATCGCTTATCTAGCTATGTCATCCTCTCCCCGAGTTACCCTTTTCTCAAGCATTTTCAACTGGCAACAGGTCAATTGTAATACTGTGCAACCGCGCTTTCTCCCTTAATCAATTAATCAGTCAACAACCATAGGCTAATCGCCCATAGATGTCCACACCTCTCTGTTCCTTGCAGCGTGGCTAACCTCTTAAGACTTGTTCGGTTGTTTCACCTCATTCTTCAATGTCATTTGTCCATTCCTACAAGTATGTGGTCTTCCTCTTATTTCTTCCATTCTTTGTTTCTTCCTGCACAATCGTACAGACAGGTGTAAAGACTTCAAGTTACCCCCCATTTCAGATTACCCCGGGGTAATCTGAAATCGATTTCAGATTACCCCCTCCGTGTTCACATTACCCCCTCTCTGAATGAGTCAAAATGTTAAATTGTTATGCTTTCAACTAATGATTTAATAAAATAAAATGTTTAATAAAACACGTAACACATAAAGATAGAAGGCTAGTTTTAACGTGTGAAAAATATACAAAAGTCAAAGAAATGTAAAATGTGTGTAGTCAGTAACAGGCTACACGAGATCCAAGTGCATTACATTGTAATACACAAACATAGGAAAATAAAGATTTAGCCTAAATGGTGAAGAAAGTAGTGTAATTACAACATAAATATACAACAACTAGGGATGTAACTCTTGACTTGATAATTCAATCCTCTACTTAACTCATCAAAAGTAACAAGAAGACTTAGCAAGTGCTGCAAGTTCAAAGTGGTGGTATGCCCTGTTTGTGGTCTGATGGTAATTATTCTGTCAGTTACTAGTTCCCATCCAATTAGCTGACATCATTTTTGGCCAACCATTATGCCCACTTCTCTTTTATGCTTGGCTCCACACGAGTAGTAGATGCTTATTCCTTGAGACACCATATTGCCACTGCAGGTCCATCGAATCTCTCACTCTGTCGCAATATTTAAAGTTTGTATTCTTACATCTCACCTGCGCCAACTTCCCTGTATCATAATGTTCTTACATTCCAGTATCCAATTTTTGCCTTGGCTTTGGTAGTTAAGATTTGGGACTTCTGAGTCTTGGATTCCTTTCGGCTTTCACCACGACCCTTCACAGATGGGATCATGACCCTCTCATCTCCCGACCGACCTGCTACAACAATGAGTTTGAGCTTTTCATGTGTCGTTTCTATTGCAAGATGTGATTCTACCTGGGAGGCCCACGAGCTTGCCGCAGAATCCTGTTCCTTTTTCAAGGGTTTGGACTGGCACTGCTGAACTGCAAGGCAGTAGAGTAGTTAGTTACCGGGGGGGTAACTTGAAATCGATTTCAAGTTACTTGAAATATATTTCCAGTTACCGGGGGTAAGGTGAATGGGGGTAATTTGAAATCGCTATACCGGCACACAACAGCCGCAAGTATTACTTGCCAAAACATTTTAATTTTCTGTAACCACTAACTAGTACTAACTTTCTCTAACAAAACTGACGTCATAGCATTTACAGATACACACAGTTTTCGAAATTGCCAGAAAGACAAACATGAGTCACAATCTTACTTCAACTTTATGTTTTAGAATTACAAACACCAAGTCTCCTACACCCATTCAATAACTCACTAGGTTTGACAAAAGAAATTGGAATGCAGTGTCAATTAGTTTTCGAAGTGCACCCTCCTACTTCCTATTTAAGAATAATATGTAGGCCTAGGCCTTAGAGTATACTTCAAGGAATTTTGAAAGACTAGCCATGCTTTATTAATAATAGTAGTCTTAATGTGCGTTGCTTAGATGCAAATTGTTTAAAATTGAAAATGTTATTAGTTAGTAAGCCTAAGTTAGATGCATGAGTAGCCTCTTTTCTTCTCAGCTGATAAACCAGCCATCACGGAATTTAGATATTAGGATTGCCCTAAATAATGGAGGCTCATTCTGGTGATCTATGGGTCTCCCTTACTTCCTACACAATTCTCGGAAATACACTATGTGTATTTTTATAAGCATTGTGCATTTGTGATCAATAAAAGTTGTCAGTAGGTCAAACAATAAAGTTCTCCTCACTAAAATCTGATCTTATTCCCTACACAATTTTAAAGGCGTGATCTGAATTCTAAGCAACTCGAGGACCCAGGTATGAATATTAGGGTAGACATTCCTCAGTGCAAGAGTCGAAGACTCGTGGAATGGTTTGTGTGTGATAAGTTTATTCAACGACGCATCCATGACGAGGATGATATGCGTTTGGATGATGGTAGGCATATATACTCTCATAGGGGTGTGGGACAAACCCCCCCCGACAAACCCCTCCCTGACAAAACCCCTCTGACATAATCTCCCTCTGTTTCCCTGTTTTAGGCAGGACATTAACCCCCTCCGGACAAACCCTCTCCTGCCCTAACTAGCTTTTGCATTTAGAAGCCATATCACAATAACTGACACTACTAACAAAGTCTGCACAACATTAGATGTGTCACTCAGTTCGACTATTAGTCTAACTCAGAGGCGTCCAGATAGGGGGTATTTTTTTAGTCTTAGGGGGGGAATATCTTGACTACCTGACACTTGGAACCAGGGTGTTTGCCTCCATCAGTTAGAGAGGAATTGACGCCCTGGGTCGATCTTATATAAGAAATCGTGTCACAGATAACACACACATACGCTCTTCATGGACTCACCTGACGCGCCTGAAGAAGCCGTGTCACAGATAGCCTATAAATTACGCACATTGGTGCATTCGGTATACATAGACCTATCATACATTAACACTAAAAAGTCTAAGGAACTAATTAACTGTTTGCTATTTAACTATTGGACGACAATGCCCGAGTGATCGCATCAGACTTTGAAATGACACATATGACACTTGCTTTACTTCAGACTTTAAAGTATACACACGTTTCTAAATAATAAAAGTAAAAATGTAACACAAATTGACTCTTAGGGGGTTTTGTCCTACTTAGGGGGGTTTGTCAGAGGAGTTTTGTCAGAGGGTTTTGTCCGCGACCCCATTGGACAGCATCGCAGCTCTTAAGAGAAATTTAGGGAATTGGGTTTATGTTGCGCTCCAGGTCAAGTTTCGGTGATTTTAAGTTAACACAGCTACTTGAAGGACTGTTGAAAGAATAGCCACACTATATTAAGCCTACCATGTTGCGCTATATCAATTTACAATTATGTTATGCAATGTAACTTTACAATTACCATTACTATTACCAAAAGAACTAACGTTTGGGCCACTGATTAACTTCAGTCATTCATCGTGCTCGGCTTACAGGCTCTGAAAATGTATGATTCTTCCTATCTCGGTCACTGTCTCTCCCTCTCTTCCGTCTCTCCCATCACTCTATCTCCTTCTCTATCCCTCTCTGTCTGTCTGCTTCTCTGTCGGTCACAGATAGAAACAAACATACAGACAGGTGTATGTCTCTATCTGTCTCTATCTCTGCATAATATATGCTGCCTTGATTAGTTCAATACTTACTATGACACCTTCCAGCGAGAGATAAAACTGTTTAGTGGTAACGCTAGGCGATACATCACATTATTTATCATTTAAATTAATTAATGCTGCTTTAATCCTCTGTAGGCCTACACAAGAATTCATGATACAGTGATGGTATTTCGCGATGAACGGACTCATTCTCATTCCGTTGAATTTCAGTCCTCCGGGTCCTCCCGCTTTGAATGTCGACAGTTGTATATAATTCTTCTGTTGGTTCTCTGCCTCGTATATAGGCAGGTTCAAATGTCGCTGCTTGCTATTGAAATGTATAATCTATCGCAGCTGTCTCAATATCAAGGGCCAGTAGCCGAGAGACGGGAAAAGAGCCGAGAGAGGAGGATGGAGCCGAGAGAGGGCAGGAGCCGAGAGAGGGGACAGTGTCCTGTCTCCCACTATTTTCTCGCCCGAATTCGTAAGAAGATATATTACGCGTTCAAAATCATTAGTTCCGCAACATTTCCGCTACGCTACTCGGCTCCTGCCCATCTCTCGGCTCCTGCCCCTCTCTCGGCCTGTGGGTTCCAGAAGACGAACAGTTTGTGGGAGGGAATATTTTCACGATCTCTCCCAGGCATTCTACTATTATGCAATTGGAAAAAATTTAAATGTATCAAAAGGTACTGGGGCGAAAGTAAGAAGTACATTGACGAGTACTGGGGCAAACTGCCCTGTTGCCCCTATGGAGTCGGCGCCTCTGATTATGAAGCCAATTATTTCGAAATGTAATATTTTGCTCTTACTTGTAAGGATTGTGTAAATAAATATATTGTATTTCAACGTATTTTGTGACCGCAGTCGGACGTAGCTGAGAGGACGAGCCAATACATGGCATTACTAAACCATCTGCCATCTGTATCCGACGAATGGCGAGATGACAAAACTAAGAATATTTTAACATCGATGCCGAATATTTTTATCGATATCGTTTTGTAGAACAATCTACAGATTGTTAGATAGGCCTAAAATGATACCTGTAGCATTCCGATTATAGTCACGATTGGCTATTAAATCTATGGACCAACATGCGACGAATGCCTCTTTTACTTCCACCTCGACCCTTGACGAATATCCGGCCGTGTGTCATCTTTCACCAGTGAGGGACTGTGGGCTACTCATCGACACCGTCTCCGTGTTTGCGACTCAGTCTCAACAGGCGTCGCTCATCCCTTTCGGCTCAGCCCAGAGACTCTGAACATCCATGCCACCTACTAGCTCTGGACAGGAATCCGTTGGTTGTTTCCACGCTTGTGCATAGGCCCACCACTGGTGACACTTCTCACCTTACTGTGCATTACTTTACTTATTGTTTTAACAGGCGTTGAAATGACAATTAACATCATGCTGGCTAGTGCAGAGAACGCCTTCGAGTAGATGTCTTGAAGAGGCGCTATATCAAGTTGCATATCATATCATATAATCGGAACGCTATGGTGCGTAAGACCTTTCAACTAGAACGGCTCTAGATATCGCCAGCATTTCAATCCCAACGCTCATTCTTAGGCTAGCCTAATACTTCTTTTATTCATTACCACCTCCATCACGACCACCATCAATCACGACGTGTAGAGCTACTTAAACAGAAACGTGCCTGACTTCTGTAGAAAGCAGTTGCATCATGATAATCGAAGCCAAAACTCTTCCAACGAAATTCATCTCGAAGGATTTCCAAAAAGGTTTTCTACAGACACGAATAAAACAAAATCAATTTCTTCAATGCCAGTTTGAAATTTTAAATTTAAATTTATAATAATAATACCATCGATATTATGATAACTACGTTAGTACTTCAGCTGATACTCACTCATATGCAACAAAACAAGTGGATCATTACCAAGCTGTATTTGCTGTGACAAATACAAGGTCTTTTGCATTGAGGTCCAGATGTCCGCTCACATGGGCGGGATTCCAGCGGGGATCAGACAACTGGCAAGCCCACGGTCATTTAAGAGGTTCCTTCATTCATACCTGGTGCGAATTAGCTATTAAGCTTTTGTTAAGGTTTTAGCTAGCTTTTAGTAGTCTATAGTTCCTCACTGGTGGAAGATGACACACTTCCGGATATTCGTCAAGGTTCGAGGAGGATGTAGAAGAGGCATTCGTCGCATGTTGGTCCATAGATTTAATAACCAATCGTGACTGTTCAACGCTAATCAAGATGTTCGTCGTTAATTAAGATGCTAGTTAAGATATTAGTTATAATCTGTGATTCCTGTATAGTCTACGACACACTGTTGCCGTTAAGCTGAACTGTTGTATGGGAGGCCATATACTTAGTGGGTCTTGCCACCCTTGTGTTCTCACCATTTGCTGTCAGTTATGAAGTAATTCAAGTAGATATATAACTTTTGTACATTGAAAGGAGCAAATAAAATGATTTGATTGACTGGTTGATTGATTGATTGATTGATTGATTGGTGCTAAGTCTGATAGGATGACCTATTAAGTCTACACGGAGATTCTTTGCTGCTCAGTTCTATAGAAACTCACGCGCAGCACTGACACACACAAATAGAAACAGGCAAGAATATAAAGAAACACATAAAAGCAGACAGACATTACTACATACATACATATTAAAGACATATATACAGACAATAAGACTGTGGTTACGTGTTTATGGTCGCGTCTAATAATTATGCGACGCTGTGTTCGAACCGTGAGTATTATTTTTCGCTCATATTTGACGATTGACGCTTGGTCATTAACATTAGCGCTTAATAAATGAAAACACGGGACTGTCCATGTACAAATACATGAAAGACACAGAGCCCTACAGAACCTACAGACAATCACGTCTTAATTGATTATTACGTCTAACCTTTCTGGGTTTTTGTGCTTCATACATCAACGGTGTGTTTTCATCGTCAGCCGTTGCCTGATCCATTCTCACGGTTTAATGTCAGCTGAAGATTTAAAGCGAGGTTTTGCGAGCGTCTGCGTGTGGTATCTGACTTTTATTATCAGTGAATACCATCGGATCAAAAGTCCTGAGTAAAGTTCATGTTCTAAATTAAAAGATTAAAAGCATCCACTATAATCAGACGAGGAACAACCATCACGTAAACGCAGACACATGCACGCTGTTAGGCGCATTGTGTTGTTGTGTAGGCTTAGGTCATATACGGCTGCCAAGTGCTGCTGGTCCATAGGCTTTGGCATAGTCTGAGACAATAGAGGGGAAAGACAAGGAGTACACCGTGGACCGCTAGCTAAGGTTTTTTAAAGAAATCCCCAAAGACGTTGTCACATGACATTCAACATATATTAACAGGTGCAAAGTACGATGGCTTCAAAATGTTTCTTGATCTGCACGTGAAAGAATGTTTTACGTATTTATGCGTATAATCGACGCGTTCAAAAACACGAAACATGGCTATGTATGCCCGCATTATTGAACAGCGCGGAGCCTTCAACTCCCCACTAACCTTTTGAAAGCGACGGTCGTCAAAATCAACACTAGTATACATCGCAATCGGTGTAGAGCAATTCAGAGTGTTATAGCTTAACCTAACCTGTACATTCGCTGGTAGCAGTAAAGTATTAAAGTATTAAAGTAGGCCTACATGTAGACATAGCAGTCGTTGCTTTATGTTACAATGATGTTTCGTTCTCTGTAACTATCCTTGTCCTGATCC
Organism: Bimastos eiseni; assembly: GCA_959347315.1. NCBI lineage: Eukaryota > Metazoa > Annelida > Clitellata > Crassiclitellata > Lumbricidae > Bimastos > Bimastos eiseni. Next base: position 23,505,354 of record OY365821.1, read on the forward strand.
TTACATCAGCCGCGATGTATTTTCTGCGTTTCACAGATGGCTGGTCTCCACGAACGAAATACTTGTAACTTATTCGAGATTATGCCCTGTTGAACCGCTCGGATTCCGTCTATAAATTTCCAAATGTTTGGGCGATCCAACACGAATTCGGTTTGAAATTGTCAATGAGCTGCCTCATACAATTGTTGGTAAAGCAGAGTAGAAATAGTCCAGAGACGCCGACTGGTTGATAAGAGAACGAACAAAAGGAAATACAGAGGTAAATACATCAAAGTGTATGTATTGCATCAGAGATCTTCGCCTGAACGTCCTTTTTCGGTCTGAGATGGATCACTTCATAGATTCGGTCCTTATTCTGTGTGTCTGTGTTCATTCGGTCCTCTGTGTGTCTGCATAGGTCGTTGTCAGTTCACTATTAAATTGTTTGCTGTACTTGGTTAATTAGTTCATGCGTGAGTCCGTATCATCTCATTATTGTTTCGTTTTTATCAGTATACGGTTAAACTGTGTCCGTATCAACAATCGCTGCTTTTTAACGAAAGTAACTGCAGTCAAACCCTGTCTAGGTCTGTGGTCTACATATAGACCTACGCTTAATCTTACCAGACTATATAAAGTCTTGCATCACTGATGGACTTCCGTTTGGACTTTGTCACACTATTATTAAAAAATTCTAAACATGTATATTGAAAAGCATTTATATTTCAACTCAGTTGTTTGAAGCTACAGGTAATCGACAGTTGAAGACCAATTAAATTAAACGAAACGTCAAGAAATAAGTTAATACAATTTAGCCATTTTAGTGATGTGGTTTATTGTTCTGTGAAACGGAATATATTTAAGTTCGTGTTGTTTATAGAATCATCACCTCTCTCAACTTTATAAAGACGAACTACCTCGTTTCTCTCTCTATTGTAGTGCGCTCCATGGGTAAGATGGAAACCGTCTTCATCCTCATTCGGACCCTTTGATATAAATATATTTATATTTATATATAATTGCGATATAAATATCGCAATTCTACCAAGTTGGATTTATCAAAAAATCTTTCTTAATTAGAATCTGGCTGATGAAAGAGTTATTCCGGAAACAGAATTTGAATTTTTCAAAACTAAAACTAATTAAAATAATCTAAATAAAACCTACTTAAGACCCACAATTAGAGAATCACTACATTCCAATTTAGCAATTCTTTCAATTGAACGCTCTTTGACAAGCAAAATTAACTTTGAAAAGGTAATTAGTAATTTTGCTGCAGAGAAAGCAAGAAAAGTAAATTTTTAAATTGTAACAGTTGACAGGTATAATGAAAGTATGAGACCGTACCGTATCCGTATGATAAGTTTATTCATTCATTCATTGCAAAAATTTATATAGCGCCCCTTGAAGGTTACTGCTCATGAGCGCTCCAATTAGTCAAGGTTATCATTTACTACTCCATTCTAAGTACCATACTTACTATGGTCTCACTATGATTAAATTATTGTTTAGGCCTAGGACTTTCTTTCAATACGCATAGAGAAAGAATAAGCCCTATGATTTGTATTGTTTTATGTTAATTTTATCTATCTAGCCTGCAAGACGTTTGGTAACTTTATTGTGAGGCTTGCTTTATTTGTTTGTTTTATAACTGGTTAATTTCTTAATTAATACAATCTTGTTGATTTTCATATCTTTATATCTAATGAAAATGCATTTTAATTAGTCAAAGGACATACAGCTTTAATGTCGACAGTGCATGCTGATGCTGTTGCTAACTGTAGGCCCTGCAATTATTTGAATACTGAATAGACTAATCATTATGTATATGAGAGCTTAATGAAAGCACTCTAAACAGGCGCCCTATGCCTATCTCCTTGTGATATATCGGGAAGGCCTATATTTACAAGAACGAAGTGATGGAAAAATAGGTAGGGCAGCATTTTTTTCCTTCGCCCCAGGCGGCGCTTTGCCTCGCTACGCCACTGCCTGTTGCATGCGGTCCGGCTTCTTGTTAAGAATTCTTATTATTTTACACTCACAAATGAATAAAGAGTCCAAATGAATGAAAACAATAATAAATTACAACGATAATGGCAATTGTTAGGCATGTTAAAGAGTGACGCCACTATAGCCTGTTCTAAATTTCTAATATACCTTTTAATTAACTAAATGTATTAAACAGTAAGTTTGAGATTGCTGCAAATTCGCTACACTCAACAAATCCTCTGTCATAGCATTTCCTCATTAATGTTACATGTCGATAAAGTCTCAGTTCAAAGGACGGAATCTGACGATATCGAAACTGAGCAAGGAGCTTGTCTTCATAAAAATCTTTTACTGTCAGCTGAGCTACGTTGATATCCAAACAACTCCAGCCTTTCTCGCACTATACTTGGACTCAATCTCGTATATGATACATACAATACGCATATAGATCCAATCTTTATCAGAGTCTGTTGCAGTTCCTGGGCAGAATTCCAGAAGTCCTAAAGATTCGCCTTGTTGTGTTCCTTCTTCAGATCGAAAAAGCTTTGAGTGGATGGTTTTAATAGAAAATCGGTAGAGCTCTGGGATCTCTCTAGAGCCACTGCCTCTAGAAGAGAATCTATGCACAGTGTTAAAAACATAAGTGAAATATTGACGGCAGTTTATTTGAAAGAAGGTTTGGAAACTGAAGCCTCGACTTTAATTTTCTGTTGAGTGTGATCAATAGGTAGGTCACATAATATCGTGTTGCATTTATGTCATTCTGAGATATTTGGACTGGCCAGGACTATAGGTTCTCTTGGGGTCGGGGATCCATATAATGACATTTTGAAAGAGAACAACGAAGACACGGTAATAGTTTTCGAACCACATCACATGATAACCCTCTTTGGTATTAGCAAAACGAGTGCTCAATGTGTATAGATTATCATAATCAGATCGTGTAATCTTCGTTTGCGGCAGAACCAATCTACCTTTTCGACGGGTTTTTGGCCCAATATGGGTGCCCACGCTAGGGACCAATTTCCGTCAACTTTGTCAGATGGATATGCTCCCGCGCTGTGAGACCTGGACGTCATCAACCCAAAAGCCGAAGATCTACATAAACCCAGAGAGACCAAGTGTGCGCATTGTTCTTGTGGCTATCATGGCCTTATCGAATGACTACACGCTGTCTCCTGCAGTAAGGCTACCAGTCAATGTGTGTTGAACTCCTGTGCGTTGTATCAAATCTTCGTCTTCTACACTGACTTCCTGTCTGTGAGCATATTATCCGCTTCAAGCTAGCACCCATCGTGTACCGAGCACAGCTGATTATCTCCCATCCTATATACACCTGGAATATCTGTTAAGGTCCGCATCTATCTTCGATCAGCATATGCTCACAATTGTGTTGCAGGTCCCATCATCTGGAACTATAATGACTCTAGATACATTATCACGATCGAAACTCTGTTAGCGATACTGTTTTCGCTCAAACTGAAATCTTAACGTCTTACTTCCAGTCAATTTTGGCACATGATGGTTGCTCAGCTTCGATGTGCAATTCTGATCTGTGAAAGGTGGGGATTATCCAATATAACAATTGTATTGTATAGAACTAAAAGAGACAATACAACTGTTATTGGATTAAAAGAAATGAGTTGTCCGAAGACCATAAGACTATAGCTCTTGAAATGTCCAATATGACATTTCGCGCATGCCACATCCATTGTAGTTTATCCTTTTCAGTTTAAAGTCAGTTCCATGCTGCGTCCAGTGGCAGTGATGTGAACTATACGAGTGATGTGAACCCGTATACGAGTACCCACGTGTCGATATTTACTATTCAGTGCACTATCCCATGCAGTACATGATGGCATTGATTCGATTGTCGCTTAGTTATGTAAGACCTTCACTTGTCTCAGTCATCAAGCAGCGTTATTTGGTATCGCATAGATTTAGATAGCGATCACGGATGGCTCTTCTCTGTTGAGTACTTTGAGTCGACAGCACAACATACGCTATTTGTGGATTTTTTGGTAACGTTAAGATATTAAAATATTTCGGATTCAATAGACTACATCAGAGTGATCGCAATCGTTGCTTCATTCTGGCTATTCTAACGTATTCGATTACAAGAAAGCGACTTTAGAAATGGAGGCGTGCCTGCTATCAACTGCAAGAGTACACCTAACGACCTATCTCCTCCACATCACTTGAAGGCTTATCTAACTTCATTCAGTCATACATGTATCTAAGCATTAGCTGATTATTTCAAATTGCATAGCGACTGTTGGGGCATCATATTCAACGACGCTTCTTATGGACAAAGAGAATGAATGAATTGGACCTGGATTATTGACCCCGGATGAACTTTTCAGTAATGCGTTCGTCTTTGTACTAATAACATTTATCTGTTATCTCAATTAGTTTGTTATGCTCTACGGACCGAGTGGATCTTTTGTTCCTCGCCTTTGGACCAGAGCGAGTTCATTAGATAAAATTGACATGTTTTCCATTTTCTATTATTAAAAGATAAACTCCGCCTTATTATAGGAGGCTCAGACCGGGACTGTTGACCCCACTCTCTATAAATGACGATACAGTACCATGGCTACATGTAATATTTCATTCGGTCGCCAGTTATTGTTCTGTATCATTGATCGAGATCTTAGTCATGTATTCAACAAATGAACGTCTTTGTGTTTCTTGGCGCATGTCATTGTCGAAGCAATCGATTCGTTGATGGCAATATATCATTTCAGCGCTCGAAGAGCATGTGTGATTCTTTGCCTCTTCTCTAGCAGGTGCTCTGCCTTCTCTCTGCAGGACTTCTCTCTGGCCTTCTCTCTGGCATTCTCTCTGGCCTTTTCTGCAGGCCTTCTCCCTGGCCTTCCCTCAATATTTCTCTCTGTGGTTTTTGTCAAGCGAACCCTGGCATCCAATGGACATCGATGTATGATGGCCTACGAAGCAGCGTTCGTGAATGGACTGGTGATCTGGGCTTAGCTTTAGATAAGCGTAGCATAAATTCGTAGTTAACGAGTACGATTAATACGATCAGCAGAGGTTAATGTTGTTTTATTGCAGATTCAAATACAGCAGACATCAATCAACGTTGGAAACGAACTTTGTTCACTCCTTGTGTCTGTTTCGTTTCATTGATTGTTATTGAGATCTGAGTTTATAATTATACATAATACAGAAGGAAAGGCTATCGACTATAAGACAACAACGTTGCATTTGACAAGGTAGTCTTATCAACTAAATTGACATACTAAATTCGCTGCCTTCTTTTTCTCGTTCTCTCCATTATAAAAATTTGTCTCTCTGTTTCTGTCTCTCTGTTCATCGTCAGTATTCAGTGCGCTTGGAATTCTGTCTCAGTCTGCTTGTGAGTACAATTGTGGAGAGTCGCCATTGAAAAAGAACTCTTGTATTAGTATTTCTGTGCGTCTCTTTCAAACTGTCGATATTTGTTTTCTTTTTCACATCTCTCTGTTGTGTCTCGTGTTGGCTCTGATTTGTAAAGTTTGGAATATAATAATTTCATGTGATAGTTATGTGGCGTACACAGTTCGGACGCTACCAGGTCGCGCAACGGTGCCGGCTCCAACCCTCTTCTGTGTCTGGAGCCACTCGAGTCACTTCTAAGTCGATTTTTAGCATAGCCTGACCGTTCTCCATCTATGCCCTTCGTAGCAGTGACTGTCAGAGGAGAATCGGGGTTGACCGTCTCTCTAAAAGAGGCAACAGTATATGACTCTGTCTCGGGATCAGACTCTATCACTTCCGCGGTCGCCGGATGGGCAACGTCCTGAGGATGGCCTTTATTCAGAACAGGGTTCGCTCTTTTACCGACCGGAGTCTTCCCTTTCTTGTTTACTCGCTTAGAGACGGTTTTCCTCTTTCTCTCTACCTGACCTGAGCTTCGTCGTATCATTCTACATCTCGTGACTCTTAAACAATCGCCAACAGGGGGCATCAAACGTTCTCCCTGTTCCGGAGAGCAGAAATATTTGTAACAAGTCCCTTCGTCACTTTGCCGTAGGCAATACTGGCCACTGATCTTAACGTCGCCTTCTCCCAGACACTTATCCACCGGATAGCGCACCTTCCACTCTTAATGTACCTCTCGCTCCATGTCCGTGTGTGGCATACCGGCCTCACACGTATAAATTATCATGCACCACGATTGACCGTCCTCTGCGTTTTGCAGTTGTCCACCAACACCGTAATATATACTGAGACTTCGGGAAAACCCGGGGAGTATCTATGACCACGTTAGGTAGCCAAGAAGAATATGTATCGAAAAACCGTAATACAATCAAGAAGAGATATCGCGGGAAACCGCTCTTAAAGATACTGCGTTCAGATACACAAGTAAAGATATCGCGGGGAAACCGCAGTAAAGATATTGTTGCGATCAGATACGCAAGTCAAGAAACCACAGAAGACCGCAGGAGTAAGTATGACCACGTTAGGTAGCCAACAAGAATATTTATCGAAAGACCGTAAGACAATCAAGAAGAGGTATCACGGGGAAACCGCGAATAAAGATATTGCGAATCAGACGCGCAAGCAAAGATATCGCGGGGAAACCGCGAGTAAAGATATTGCGATTAGACACGCAAATAAAGATATCGCGGAAGACCGCGGGAGTAAGTATGACCACGTTAGGTAGCCAAGTATCTATATTACAGGGAAAAGAAGATGAGGAAACAGCCGCAATTATTTAGGTCTTCGGCACCAGTCACGACCGTTTCTTGTAATCGTCGTAAGCACCAATGGGGTCACCCTCCCCGTATTTATCGAACGTATTCAATGGGAAACTTTCCCCGTATTTATCGAACGTATTCAATGGGAAACTTTCCCCGTATTTATCGAACATATTCAATGGGAAACTTTCCCCGTATTAATCGAACGTTTAACCAGCCTCTCTTTCGGTCTGTACGGTTGCTACTACGGGAATCTAGCCGGCTTGTATTTCTAGCGGCCACCCTAATTTTCTCGGTCTCGGCCACCCGGAACTTTTGCGTATCCGACAACCTGCTGGAAAACGCGAGGATTAACTATGACCGTTCTAGGTAGCCAACATTTATATTTCTTGGTTACCAAAACTTACTCACGGTCTGCGCGGTCGGGGATTTTTCCCAGTCTATCTATCTGTCGGCCGCCGAGGCCTCTCTCGGTATATGCGGTCGGTCCCTTTTGGGACTCACCCAGTCTGTCTCACTGTCGGCCGCCGAGGCCTCTCTCGGTATATGCGGTCGGTCCCTTCTGGGACTCACCCAGTCTGTCTCACTGTCGGCCGCCGATGCCTCTCTCGGTATATGCGGTCGGTCCCTTCTGGGACTCACCCAGTCTGTCTCACTGTCGGCCGCCGAGGCCTCTCTTGGTATATGCGAACGGCTAACCCGGGCTTTACCCAGTCTTTACACAGATCTGTGATTTATTTATTTCACTGTCGGACCTCCCCGAGGAAGCAACCTCACGATCGGCTGCAGACTTTCTCGCGATCGATAACAGGGTGGGGCCCCAGCCCTATCAGATCGGCAGAGTCGGTCTCAACACCAGACGCTCGGCTGTAGATCGGACTAGTTTTTGGACGCCCTCTCGTCCGCAACTATATTTTTTCGCAACTTGCCGTGAACCAGGCTTTGAACGAACGCTCACCGACCACACGGGTGTGCGGTATTAATCGCTAACCAAAGAATTCAATGCACCGTATATGCAGAGCAGTCGTCACCATTCTACAATATAAGCGACGCACCGCATGTCAGGCTATACTCAACCCGATTCATGCGTCTGCACGCTATGCACAGAACTACAAACCGCCGATCGGTCTTCCCTCCAATTCCAACACTGTAAAAAAAGGGACGTAAATTAAGCGCTATGGCGAGCCGATTAATTACGGACAAATTCTTTAATCCAAGCTTTGTGGCCTGTCCGCCACAGTTAAAACCAGGATAAAGTTGAAACCGACGACCTAATAAAATATCGAGTTTCAAATGCTAAACTAAAGCCGAGCATCACGTTTAGAATCATGGCTGACTTGAAGAATCCTTCTCATACAAAGCATGTCAGTTTGCTACACAGAATTGAGTGAAGTTGGAAGCACGCGTTCATGAACGCTTAGACTTTATTGACGTGACATTGACGTGACACGGTAGTTATCTGCCAGAGTATTTGCATGGAAAATGCATAGGATTGGCATTCGTTGATTTTGCTTGAATGCAGCGACTAGTGTAGACATCTAGTTTCAAATGCTAAACTATAAAGCCGAGCTCCTACTAATCTATATCAACCGCAGGTATGTTTATAATGAATTCCATCACTTGCATAGATTACCTTCTTAAAAACTCTGAATATTGATAGAACTGATCATAGCTGTAGCCTGTAACTGAGACCTGGTTGAAAATACGGTTTAAATTGCTATATATTCCGAGATTAACCTTATGAAACTTGATTAGGGTTGCCAGACCTTGCCAGTCAAAAGAAGAACATGACATTCTCTCTTTTGGTCTCATGGTAGTAGTATAAGAAGGCTAGGAACTGACGACGGAGGGCTGTCGATACTTCTCCTGGACGTACAAAGAGAGTTACGCACACGGACAAGCAGGCGGACAAAGAAACGGACACAAACATCCACACATACGCTCACATACACCGGACATACGGACCCATATTAGGAGGGGGATAGGTACATCTAGACATGCATTTATATACAAAGACACAGATATACACACATACAGACAGACGCACACATATAAAGACACATACATACACACATACAGACAGACGCACACATACATCCACGCATACGCACACGGACACATACAATGACACATAAACACATACGCACACGGACACATACGCACACATATATCCAGACATATGCACACATACATCCAGACATACAAATACACGGACAATGACACAGACACATACAATGACACGCACACATACTCGACGTTGGTTAGAATTGCAATCGTCGAAACTTTATTAAACAACTAAAGCTTCGAATGAGCTTCATAAATTAGAAAGTCCGGAAATGCGTAGATTCACGCGGATCAAACTCATCTAACCAACGTCGCTTGAACAAATATTTCTTACTTTAAGCGACCTACTCATGTTGAATGTTTTTAAAAGGAGAGCTCCATTATGGATCTTGTTCTAATCTTAGATACTCAACTTCATTCAGATTTCTTTCCCTTTAGCCGTTGTCAATGGCGACAGATATTATAATTTTATACGCGCAAGCAGCTGCGTGCCGCCCTAAGGGAGGGGGAAGGGCCAGCCGCCGTTCCGCCAATGGTGGGCGTGTCTTTCGTATGTGTGTGCGCCTGTGTGCGTGCATGTGTGCGTGTGTGTGTCCGTGTCTTTGTCTGTGTATGTGTGTATGTGTCTGTGGGTCTATCCGTCTGCGTGTCATCGTCTGTGTCAGTGTATGTGTGCGAGTATGAGTGCGTGTCATTGTATGTGTCCGTGTCATTGTCCGTAGGCGTATGCGTGGATGTATGTGTGCGTCTGTCTGTATGTTTGTATGTCTGTGTATGTGTATGTATGTCTAGATGTATGTGTCCGTGTCCTAACATGTGTCCGTGTGTCCGGTGTGTGTGTACGTATGTGTGGATATTTGTGTCCGTCTCTTTGTCCGCCTGCTTGTCCGTGTGCGTATCTCTCTTTGTACGTCCAGCAGAAGGATCGACCTCCCCCCGTCGTCAGTTCCTGGCCTTCTTATACTACTCATGGTCTCTGTCTCATGAGATATCGAATCAGTACGGAGTGAAACATTGTCCTCCTTTCCAGATTTTCTATTGTCCTCCTTTGGTTAGCTATTTATCTGGCAGCCCTAAACTTGACTGACTTAAGGAGTCCTTTGAAAAGTATAAACGTCAGCTGGCTACGCGATAACGCTGAAGTTGGTGCTGCGGGGGGAATTTTGAATAGACTTACGACGTGATTATAAAGACTAGAGTGAGCTTTTCAATAGGCTTATTACCTCTTTAAACCTCGTTCCTACGCTGAGAACTGATAAAAATGGTCTATGAGGGATTTCAACGCAAGATTACTTTTCCAAATGTAAGCATACTCGAATCAATCACAACGTTCATGGGAGTAAAAACCGTTGGATTCTGTCGTATAACGGAATTGAAACACAGTAAAATCACATAGCAGGCCTAAAATAAGCCAATATTTTCACATATTGACGCTAACGTATAAGCTTAGATTGTCTTTTCAATGAATGATTATTCTTACATTCAGACTTAATTTCTTCATTTGCTTAATCTGCAGAAAGAGTCGAAGATGAATCATCCGTTCACTCTAGAGTACATGATGGAAGAAGACGAAACGTCGTCAGATCAGATTGTGGGAGATATTGAGAAACGAAAAGGAAATCAGGAAGAGTCACAAGAGCACAAAGGTCAGGTTATATCAAGACAAGGCGCAGGAAGTCTCACAAGTGAGTCGATCAAAGAGGAATGTCGGGCAGTTGAAGTTGAAGAGAGTCCAGATAGTGGCATGGAGATGATAAAAGAGGAGATGGATATAAGCATCACGGATAAGGAAGAATTGAATTTTCTCAAGATTCTGAGAATGGCCCTGAGACGTCGGATGGAAATCTTTGCGCAAGAAGTATCCATTGTGGGTCTGACTTACTTGTTAACACCATCAAACTACAAAATTGGTTCCATTATCCGTAAGATTGTGTGGACAATTCTTCTTCTTTTCGGAGTTGGCTTCATGGTTTTTCAGATTTACGATCGCATATCTTATTATCTGTCATATCCAACCATCGTCGACTATCGAGTGGCCTACAACCGATCTCTCCGCTTTCCTACGGTTTCCATCTGTTCCGAAACAATGGTCAGCAAGAAGGCTTTTCTTTCTATTGGTAACTATATGAATTTAGATTTAGTTTCGTTAAACATTTGTAAAGTGGTATTTATTGCTCGTTATGTTCTTATCCGCCTAAACGATCTTTCATCAAACTTACTGCTCAACCCGCACC
>OY365821.1:23521319-23533819 GCA_959347315.1 Bimastos eiseni
ACGCTAGACTTCTCTCTGTTAAATGTCGACTGGGAATTCTTTTACAGTCACGTGTCTGCTAGTATGAGGAACATGATACTCGAGGTGGGGCAATAAAACATAATCACTTACTCAATCCTCATATTTCATAATCGTGTAATGCTTGTTAGGAAGGATAAAAACGAGGACCCGTTACATGATCATGCAGACCCCTACATCGCCTAGCGTAATTGTACTAAGTGTGAAAAATTTACTATTTGTCAAATGATGAAGGAATGATTATTGCTTTTTAACTGTTTAAGAGTTTTTATTAATGTTTAGCCAGGATAAACCTGGAAAAATTGGATATCGTAATGTTTAAACCAAGATCGTACATAACAGTGACCTACTACGCGGCGTTATATCTCGTTCCATCCTTTCTTCTGGCTCAGGAGCCTTCAGATCAGGGGTCCGGAGGCAAATGCCTCCAATTTCCTGACTCTTGGGGTTGCTGGGTCCGGGGATTCGCCTTCATCACTCAGGAGGGGAATTACTCTTCTATTCAGGCTTCAAGTACGTCTCTGTTCGTCTTATACATAATTTGCTTTTGCAGCTCCTCTTCCTCCTACTTTTACTAGTCTTCTGGCAAAGGAACTTCGACCGCCAATTCGTTGGCCACTAGGCCTGTTTCTGTCGAAGGAGTTGGTATCTGTAGACAACCGTTCTATCCCAACGTAGTGTGTGTGGTTAAGCTGAAAGCCCTGTAATCATCTTTCAAGATTCATGATTTATCGATTTCGATTACGAATCACGTTACTATCACTTCGCTGCCCATTACTTTTGCCATGTAATTATTGCGACTTTACACAATAAATCTAAGGCAGATGAAAGAATAACGTTCGGCGCAGGGGTGTAGCAAGCGAGGGGTGGGCAGAGGGGCACCGGCCCCCCAGTTTCAGTGGCCCCCATGTGCCCCCCAAATTGGTTTTTTATGTTTCTCCAATGGCTTTTTAAGATGACTTCTGTTAAAATAATTTGTGCCCCCCATTTTTCAAATTTCTGGGGGGCAAAATTGAAAAAGTGGGGTCGGAAAAAAAATATTTGGCGCTTCGCGCAATATGTTTTAAATTATACCCCCACTTTTCAAAACCTTGTTACACCTCTGGTTCAGCGGACACTTAGACCATTAAGGTTGCTCTCTCGCTAGCGCAGATGCGGCAGCTACCCTTGTCCACCCATTCATTACAGCCCGACTAGATTACTGCTGTTTACTCTATGCAGGCCTACCAGCTGGGCGGTTGCGCAGCCTGGACCGGGTCCTGCGTTCTGTTGCACGTCTTGTCGGACGCAGTCCGAAATTTTTGCCATGTCTCCAGCTACGCTGGATGTGCTCCACTGGCTCCTCTTACAACAGCTAGTCTTGTACCGTATCATCGCTTTGGTATGGCGGTCCTAGCTGGATCTGGTCCCTGCCTATCTTCGCGATCTCTGCTATTCTACTCTGAGTTAATCGGGTCGCCGCTTTCTCCGCTCTACTGGCCTATGCTCATTGTCCCATTTGCCAGTACTTATACAACTATTAAGCAAAATCGTGCCTTCTTAGCGGTTGGCCCTTCTATATTCTCGTTCACCTTCCACCTTGGTTCTTCAGGTATGTGCCCTTCAATCCACTTTGCGAAAAGTGGTATTGAATGTATTAATAGCAGACTTAGTCTTAACGAATATTTTTCGTGCTGTCGTAGCTGGCATGGGAACGAGTGTTGGAACTCTAATGTCGGAAACGGGTGCGTCCATCAAACTAGCATTGGATGAGATTGGAACAAAATATGAGGGGATGAGTGTTTGAGCCCGTGAGCTTCAATTTTACTAATCAAATCCGCTTTTCGTAGTCGTGTATAGCCTACAATTCCGCTCTGTTTCGCAATTTTTCTTAATTCAATAACAGTCTTTTTTGTGTATTCCATTTTATATTGTGTTGGCATTCCTTTAAGTTAAGAAGGAAAAAATATTTTCTTTCATTTTATATATGAAAGATTGTTTTTGTTTGTTTGTTGAGCAATGACTCACCATCGAAACTATTGGAATGGCTTGGTTATCCTGAGTCATTTAATTCCTGGGTTGATAATGAAGACTTGGTGGTCACGTGATGACTCATCATCGAAACTATTGGAAATTCCCGTGACTTTTGACCAGGGGCTTGTCTATGAATTGTGGCTCATTTTTCTGGTGGTCTATTTGGTTGGTATTAGAACCATGATGTGGGTTGTTGTGATTTTTGGATGATTTTGTTACCTAATTATAGGTTAATAATACGTTTTGTAACCTATTAGGTGGGTGAATTGACCATAATATTGGTCAATTGTCCCAGGTAGCTCACTTTCCTACTACTGAGATTGCAACTGTTTCAGTGTTCATTCGGAAATCTACCCTGCAATTCAAGTGAAGACATTAAAACGAAGGCGACTGATGTGGAATATTGTCTGTCATTCAACCCAGGTAATTAGCGTCAGCTGTGGTTAGATGAGTCTGCAATGGTAAAACTTATCCGAAATATCCGTGGCCTACGAGTTCAACTGGTTGGATCGGCAAGAAAGTATCGGAATATTTAATGCCAGGAGGCTTATGCCTAAATATCTAACACTGCTCTCCAAGTTTTGAAATGAATTTAATAATCTAAAACCAGTTTCAGAGACGGTATGCAATTGTGTCAACCTTTGACCGAAGCATTAAGAAGTTATATTGCTAATGGTTAAATGAGTCTGCGAAGGTAAAACTTATCCGAATAATTGAAATTTTGTTTATTTCAAATGCTTAAAGCGGTCTTACCATTTTTATATTAATCGCAGTGGTGTGTATCGCTTCGTTTAGCTAAACTACTCAGATTCGTCTTAAAGTCAAATATAGGATCATGTTGAGGGCTGTAGGATTTTATTTGACTAAGATGATTGATATCATTGGGATCATTGACTTTTCGAGGTTTCATCAGTTCACAATTCGTGTCCTACATGTTTGGCTTAGATTACGTTCCCGATTAGATAAATATCTTAAATAGTTTCTAATATCTGTGACATCCTTTCGACTTAATAAAGTTTTCTGGTCAATTTAAGTTACAACGAATTACGTGACGACTATTCCTGGAGCCAATTATGGACTTCGTCTTGTGCTGTGGTTCAACCAATCTGATTCTTACTTTATCATGTCTCCCGGTGTTGGATTCAAGGTAAACCTGTCATCGTTGTCTCGTATTATTTTGCTCATTGTTATAATATGATGCAGACCATTTGAACTCCTGCTTTCGTTCAGAGACTGAAGTCGCAATTGTCTTACAATCGCATACAAGTCTTCTTTCATATGCAAAAATGTCTTGTGAGCGACCACATTTTTGACCTTATTACATTGCGCAGCGTTTCCTAAATCCATTTCATTCACCTGTCTATCTGGTTCTGTAACCTTTACATGTGCTTACCATAACAGTTCATTTACAGATAAGAATTCAATCGCATACCAGGTAAAAGAGCCAACATAAACGGAATCACTGGAGATGTTAACAACTGATCACAAACTAAATGAAAATCTCCCGATTGTATTGCTTTGTCTCACTGATCGGAGATGGTTTGCGTTTGGAGTCTTTGGACGTGTGCATGATTGTTATTCGCCCTCTGAGTCTATTTGTAAATACGCGAGTCGGTTTTTGTTACATTCTATAGCCAAGTCTAGACGTTTTTGCCATTGTGGGTCTCTTCAGCTGGTCTGGTATTGAATTAAACGACACCGTAATACTATGCATTATTTTATTAACAGTTTCCAGTGATGGGCACCAACTACTTGACTAGTAGTTAAAACTATTTTCTAACTACTTTCAATATATGTAGTTATAACTACTATTTAACTACTTAAGATGACAAGTAGTTATAACTACTTTTGTAACTACCGCATAAGTAGTTAATTACTTTTAACACTACTTTGCTAATGCTATGTCATGGTGCATTAATAGTCACCAAGCAGTATACAAATTTATTGCCAGTATTAATTGCTGATATTCAACGTGAGTAATAAAAAATATCAGAAACACAATGACATATCTAATTGTAAACTAGCAAGGACAAGAACTACTAGCACATGCTACAAAGCACCCTGATCAAAGCACATTTTTAGTAGTAACATAAGTATTATGTCAACTTGTTACGATCACAAAAATGTCTAGGCCTAAATACAATCAAATGCAAACTATTGGATATTATTTAATATAGGTCTATCTACTCTTTTAATGATTAATACAAACATATTGATGCCAAAGAGAATTCTAATTGCTTTTAGTTAGAGCGCCAGAAACCATCCTAGCCACTTAAAGGACTATAAAGCTATCAGTTGCGGAGTTGCCTCATTTAAAACAAAGTGGGACATCTTATAATATTGGCTCCCTATGCTCTATAAATATCACTTTATATCTCACCTTCTGCTCTCTGCATCAACCGTGCTCCTTCAATTCCTCGTCCTCGTACGTTGCCAATCGCTGCTCAGATCTGAGACGACGAATGCGTGGTCAATCCAGCCAGTAACGGAATGCTCACGGAATGCTCACGGAATGCTCACGGAATGCTCACGGAATGCTCTCTTACCGTGGTGTCTCTGTCTCTCTGCCTTTGTCTCTCTTTCTTTCTCGCCCCCGGTCACTTTTGATTCAACAGTCACCTCTCTCAGACCCACTTGTAACCCAGCCGAATACTGGTGGTCATTACGGATCATAAACCCCAACCCCCTAACACCGCTTGACTCTAGTTCTTATCGTGCAATAATCTCCAGGTATGTCATTACCAGGCATAATGCCTCAGGCTTTCTCTACAGTTCTGAGATGAACCCACTTCCTCACAATTGTAGGCCTATACGCAAATTTTAAAGAAACAATTACAAAGTAAATTCACTCATGAGATTATTTGGGCAACGTCCATGTTTGTTGTGAAATAACAGAAATTCCTGTAAGGCAGAACTAGCAAATAGGAAAAAATGTAGTTAATGTGAAATATTGTAGTTTACTTAAAACTACTTGATAAAAGTAGTTATAACTAGTTTTTTAAAACTACTTCTTAAAAGCTAATTATAACTACTCGGCAACTACTTGTATAGTAGTTATAACTACTGGTTAATAATTACAGTAGTTAAGAGTGCCCATCATTGACAGTTTCTTAGATTTTATCAAGCCAGCAACATCCACAAAATGTTCTTTCACAGGTCGTTTTGCATGACCCAAAGGATCGGCCTTTCGTACCGGAGTTAGGATTCAGAGTAGGAACCGGTGTTTCAACATCCGTTTCATTTTCTCTTAGAAACGTAAGTAATGCACTAGTAGCATCAAATTATTGAATCCAAGGAAATAATTCCATCAGCGTACGTCAAGAATATGAAATGCATGTGATTTATTATTTTATTACTCAGTTAGCCATTTTTATCTTATTACTCAGTTAGTTTATTAATGAATGGTGGCAGAACGATAGGGTAGAGCGACAATAATGTAGATGTCGTTTGCAATTGCGGTTGCGAGTAGTTCCTCACTGCTAGTAGACAACCCTGTCCGGATTTTCGTAAAGGTACAAGAAGGAAAAAGCATTTGTCGTGTGTTGGTCGGTAGATTGAATAGCCACCTATGACTATCGGTCGAGGTCAATCCAATGGCCGCGTGAGTCCCCTCCACCGTAACGAAAATACTCGGCTACGCGTGACTGAGACCAGGCATTTGGCCAAGGGCATAATTATGGTCAAGGCAATTTGCGAAACAAATACCTCTGAAATTTACGAAATCCTAGGCAAAACCTAGCACTAGAAAGCAACTACATATTCGAAATGTTGAGCGACTTCTGAATTTCGATGAAAATATTACGTCAACCATAATAATATTATATTTCTATAGGAGTTTTAATATGGGAATTATTTAATCAATTTGTAGCTGTCTATGCTGCCTTCGCCATACGGAGATTGTCGTGAGGCTGAAAACTATACGTTCCAGAGATGTTTGGGACAATGTCTAGGCAATTTTGTGATATTCCTATGTGGATGTCGACCGATTCAGATGGAGGGTAAACATCTGTGTGAACGATTTCTTGTATCCATGTTGACATGTGTGTTTCTATGCTCTATAACATAATGCAAGTTAGCTGGTTTTAGCGGCTGTATGTTAACTGTGACTAATGAGATATATTTCATATTTTATGCGAAAAACATCACATCTATCTATACTTCACTAAGGTTATTAATTAAATTGCACTACACGGCCAATCCATGCCAAGATTTGAAACAACTCACAGTATGAGTCTAATGACTTTATAAGTACCACTCGAATATTGAGAGAGTTATTTACCCGCTAGAATAGTAGCATTAATTGTCTACAGTTAGCCTAAATGGAAGGAGTCTGCCTGAGTATTCATCTTGTGCGTTTACATGAAGGTCCAGGAAGATTATGCACTCTTGACGAGTACTATAACTGCGTTCCATCAGGCATAAAATCGTTTATTACTTCCGGAGCGTGTCGCACGTGTGATTGTCCTCTTCAATGCCATCAGCCCACATATCCATTTTCAACATCAACAAGTCCTCTCTCACAGCATTTTCTCAACTACGTGTCGCAAAAGTCTCAGTTCAAGGGACGGAATCTGACGATGCCGAAACTGAACAAGGAACTCGTCTTCCTGGATATCTTCTACTCTCAGCTGAGCTACGTCGACATCCAAGCAACTCCAGCCTACGATTTCTTCACGCTAGTTTGCGACGTTGGCGGTGCTTTTGGACTAATTCTCGGAGGAACATTGATAACTATTGCAGAATTTTCCCAGTTTTTCTGCCAATTATTCAGTGAAGTTGTCACTTCTGCAAGGTTCGCTAGAACGCAGTGCCCTTGAGGGGTCAATTCGTGAAACACATTTGATTCAACTATTTCTGTATTTTAATTATTTTATGGATATTGTAGTTGTCTAAAAGATTAGAGGAACCATAATAATATTTTTTTTAAATTTTGGACAATCTGCTTGTGGCTAAAGCAGCTGTGATGTTCAACCTTGCGTATACTAATTGACCCTTGGCTTAGGCCCATGCAGCCGGCTTTGACGTATAGGCTACTAAAAATTTAATGAGTTTCTATAAGTGATACTTTCGAAACCGTCATTTTTCGTAATCATTATGACTTTCCGACCATCCATCGACTGGTTGATGTTCGCTGCTATTGTGCATTCTGCGAATGTACTATAACAATAATTGGTTAATCTAGTGTGTAGCATAGGTGTTAGAAAGTTTTGAAAGTGGGGGGGCGTAATTTTTTTTTAATTCCCCTCCCCACTTTTTGAATTTTGCATCCCTGAAATTCTAAAAAATGGGGGCATCATAATTACTCTGTAGAAATGAGATATGCAGGACGCTTTTAAAGTATACACTATAAAGTAGGCCTACTATTTTGTACAATATACAGTTAAGTTCCATGCAAATTAATCGTACCATCATCATGAGGCTTGTAGCATGGTCATTGCAACAGCGTTCATCACTCATTCTAGGAGCTTCCATCTTGAAGGGTAGGTCAGTGTAGGCCTACATTTAACATTCGTTCTTTGTGAGATTACTGTTTCAAGAACTACCATGTAGTGTAGGAGGTCATGAGGATTGAGGCATCGACTACATGTGACTGGTCTTCCTTATTAGGATTTATTTTTTATTGAGCTTTTCTTGTGCATTCCTTTGTATTAGTTACATTCAGTGGACTTAACTACATCTCGATTTGCATTAGAAATGAGAAAAGTAAATTTGTTTTGCTATTTAAAATAGATGCAAACAAAATGAAAAATACTGTGAGGAGTCCTTGAGTGTGCGGTAGTGCATTTTTGCACTTTAACTAATTTGATCCTAATTAGGCCTAAATAATTTTTTTTCAAGAAGATTTTGATTTTCCCAGGTACAGCCTACAGTTGTGTTGCTGTTTCATATTTTTTTACTTAAATTTAAAAAAACTTAAAAAAATAAAATCCATAGAGAGTTTAAAGTTCTTTTAAAGTCCTAATTTTAGTGTATGAGGCATTGTAAATGGTCTAAACTTAGCAGAACGTTCAAGGATACATCTCCATTCTTTGACCAGGCGTGCCGAGATAGGAGAGTATCTGATTATATTAGGAAGGATAGGACGGAGTTCATTAAAGTTTCCCGGGGTTATAATGTCCAAACCAAATATGGAAAAATTTTACAAAATTAGTGTCAAGTCACTGGTTGCAATCAGGCTTAAAATGACCAAAAATGACGTGAAACCTCAAACCGGTCGTAATTGATATTAATGCAGAAACGATTACAAAAATATATATTTAATACAAATAATATAGAAAACTTTGGCTTGGACTTTCATAAAGGCTTCAAAGAAGATTTTTACCAAAAGCCCTATAATGTTACGAGACGGAAAATCATAATTTCGGTTCAAATTTCGCTATATCTTTGTTGTCATATTTAATTAGGTTATGGTTCGAGATTTCCCGCCTTCATGGTCTCGTTTTGATGCAGAATATATCCTTTTCCTGTTCTATTAATAACATATGACCTTAGCCTATTTATTACGCACACAGATTGCCCAGAAAGAGGTCGACTTATGTAAACACAAGCCGCTTCATGGTTAGCAACCGAAGCGCGTGATTTGATCACGTGATACAATCGTGAACTGCGGTTGGCTGATGGTTTTAAGGTCAGCCATGCGCATGCGCACTCGGTATGACCCGGTCGCGTATTAACATTCTATATACGAATTCAGATATGCATATTCATGAACTATGAGTCCTCTTGTTCATTGGATGCTGGAGAGGCGCTAATAATAATGTCCTTTAAAATATGTATGGCCGTTGCTTACCCCCAACACAACAGCCAAGATGGTGGATAGTGGCTTATTTTGTGAGCTTCCTTTTCAAAATGAGTGCATAACTAATAGCGAAAAGAAAGTTGAAATTAGAGCGAAGCTAAGATGTGCAGAGGATGTTCACACGTCGCTGCGTTGTTACGTTGTTATTTAACGGTGCGTAAGCCATGGAGGTCAAGTGTTGAAAGAGCAGCCCTTTATTCTGCATACATATACATATAAATGGTAATAAATTTAAACTAAGTTTTATCAAGGGCGTTAAAGAATTATAAACAAGAAAAGCAATTATAAAACGCATAACTAAATAATCAGCCACGTGTTTGCTCATTAGTAATACGTCACTGGTAATGAATATTTATTAACCTACCCTGTCATCCAATGAACAGCAGGACTTATGAATATGCATATCTGAATTCGTATATAGAATGTTAATGCGCGTCCGGGGAGTCTCTGTGTAGGGACCTTGAGCAAGTCCTTAGCGCACAATTGCTCTGCACTGTCTGCAGTATAACAGCAATTGCGCCGTCGAGGCGTGTGTGTGGACTTCTGAGCGAGAAATGTTGGAAGAAGGGCGGTATCAAATATCGGTAATAATAATAATAATAATGATGATAATAATAATAATAATAATAATAATTTTAATAATAATTATAATTATAATAATAAACAAACAAACTTTGAACTGCTTGAGATTTATTTACCCACAATACCTTTTAATATATCATCCAATGATCATTAGATATAAAAGTTATTGGGGAGACATAAAACTAGAACAAATTTGGGAGGCTCACTGGGGTCAATGACCACCAAAACGTAGGGCGTTGACCCCAGTTTGAAAAGTGGGGGTGTGCCCCCCTGCCCGGCTTGTTACACCCCGGACTACAAGCATTTTATTCTTTGGGAACAAATACGCTTAGCGATCGAGTTTTGTAGTCATAAATAGTTAACGACAAATGAAGGATAGATATATACGGTCTTCAGCATGAGTTTCAATTGCATACCTAAGGGGCCGTTCACAAATTATATAACGCTCAGAGGGTAGGTGGTGGGTTTAGTTAGCGTTGTATTGTATAGGGTGAGGGGTAGGTTGAAGGTTTCGTTATGTAATAAACTTTTTTCAGCTTATGCTGTTTTGCCTGTTTGCCTGCAACCACGGACCTTCATTGTTTAATCGAAGTTCACAATTTGTTGTGAACCAAAACTAGCAACGTTAGCTGCCACCTGGCGAATTGATTTGACGCTCTTACTTATTATTTAGAAATCCACTCTTAACAATTTCCTGTTTACAATTTTAACAATTTCCTGTGCATAGTTTAAACGCTCTAAAATTCAATTCTGTGCGCTTTGTTTTGATTATGGTTTAAATTGAAATTAATTCAATAGAAATAATTAATTATTTTGGTAGGTATTATCATGATCGTTGAGTTCATTTTCTAAAGTATGTGTAATTAGTTTATGTTTGCTTAAATACCCAATTGCAGTTGTAGTACGCACTCTGTATACATCATACGCTGTTAAATAGGTAGGCCTAGCGTTGTACCGCGATCCTATCGATAAATACCTGATAGTGCAATATTAAACCAATCCATTCTGTGTGATACTGTAATGCTCATTTCTAGTGCACAACAGGAGGAAAACTAAAATGGTGCTTTTAAATAGGATGTACGTCACTATCATGTATTATCATGTATTATCATGCTGTACGTCAAATGAATGATAGATATATGTAAGAATTATGTCTTACATCGTGTCTTGCGGTAAACAAAATGAATAAAACATAATAGTATGTGAAAAGAAATGGGTATTTGTCAGGATATTGGGATATCGTCAGAATAGTTGGATTTGTGGATTTTATTTTGCATAGCGCCTGTAGAAGTGGTGGTTAGGGTTAGGGTTAGGGTTAGGTTAGGGTTAGGGTATGGGTTAGGGTTGGGGTTATGGTTAGGTTTAGGGTTAGGGTTAGGTGTCGAATCACGAGGTGATTGTTGAGCACGGGCACAATTCGTTGATGGGAGAATCACAGAAGACGGGTGAGGTCTGATGATGTTATGATGATGGTGGTGGTGAATGTGATCATGGCGGTAATGGTGGTGGTGGTGATGATGATGATGCTGATGATGGTGATGCATGAGGTGATGATGATGCTGAGGTGATGATGATGATGGTGGTGATGGTGAGGATGATGCTGGCGAAGGTGATGATGATGATGACGACGATGATGTGCTGATGCTGCTGAGGATGATGATGGTGAGGAGGAGTAGGAGTGTTTTATTGTAGTCTTGTGATGTTCGGTTGTCTGTTGGTGCGTTGTTGTGGCTAGTTCCGGTGTTGTCTGGTGGTGTATTCTGGTGGTTGGTTGATTCCGTGAGACTGGTAGGTCATCAGTTCTTGCTGCCATTGTTGTTGTGGATCCAGGAGGCGGTATTGCAGAAAGGATGGTTGGTACCTGAAAAGAGCCATTTCTAATGCAGCAACAGTGACTATTGGCATAATTGTAATATTTTTTAGTGAGTGGTTGTTTGAGTTGAAGTGGTTTGCTAATGGGTTATTATGCTTATTTGTTATATTGTGGATGTGTTCTAATAGGCCTTCTACTACTTTACCTTGTGTATGGTCTATATATTGTTTGTTGCAGGCGCTACAAGTTATTAGGTAGATTGTGTTAGTGCTTTGGCAGTCTAGTTGCTTGATTATGGTGTATATGAGGCGTGTGTATGTGCTTGAGTTTGTTTTGGTGACTGTTATGTATGGGTATGACTGACAGTTAGGTGTGTTACATTTGTTTGAACCTATGTTAGTATTTTGCGTGAGTTTTATAGGTTTATTTTTACGTGGAGCTAGTAATTCTTTTAGGTTCCTATTTCTAGAGTAGGCTGGTATTATACGGTAATGCTGTAGTGTATTATTTTGCATGAGGAGTTTCTTCCATTCATAAAATATGCGCATAGATAGTGGGTTGTATGGCATGACTACTGGGAGGAGATTGTTATTAGTGTTTTTAGTTTTAAGATTCCTTTCCCGTCTGGTCCATATGTTATTTTTAGTTTCCCTTAGTAGTCGTTTGCTATATCCCCTGTGTATTAGACTGTCAAATAGTGTTTTACATGAGTAATCGAAGTCCGTTTTAAATGAAGATAATCTCTTAAATCTTACAATTTGGGATTTCAGAATGCCAGTGAATGTGTGTTTGGGAAGGAATGAGGAGCTGTGCAGTAATTGGTGCGTGTCTGTCTGTTTAAAATAAACCCTCGTCTGCACTGTAGTCTTGTCCTGGTCTGTGTATTTAAAGATCGTTGTGTCAAGGAAGTTAATTTCAGTGTCATTGTATGTTAATGTTACTGTAATGTCAGGGATTAAAGAATTTAGAAATTCCTCATATTGTTTTAGCTCCTCAACAGTCCCGGCCATATGAAGAAGATATCGTCGAGAAACCGGAAGAAGTCAAGTGGATGAATGTGGAAGGCGTCCATTGCTTTGTGGTCAAATTCTACCAGGTACATGTTTGCTAAGTTAGGTGCAAAGGTTTTGCCCATAGCTGCCCCAAAAATTTGTAGGAAGAGTTTGTTGCAGAAGGAAAACTCATTATTTTTCATTGCTATATCCAGGATTTCTAAGAGTTCAGCGTCTGGAATTTGGATTTTTACGAAAGAATTCTTTTACAGTAGCGATAGTT
>OY365822.1:0-57500 GCA_959347315.1 Bimastos eiseni
AGGAGGACGACGAGGAGTTCGTTGTTTTACCAATGGCCACAGATGAGCGCTCATCAAGGCGTGCAAATACGTCTCTCGCCTTTTTGAACTACTATCGACATCAACAACATATTGGAAAGGAAGAAGTAGTCAACTTTACAGATAGTCACTTTTAAGAAAGTAACTAGTTATTGACTTAAAAGTGTGCTAACTTTGAATAATTAACCAAGTATCTCTAGTGATAGCAAGAATGCTACTTCACATTTCTGCTCCCTTTTTATGCTGAGGCTCTTCTTCCTCTTCTTCCTCTTCTTCCTCTTCTTCCTCTTCTTCTTCTTCCTCTTCTTCCTCCTCCTCCTCCTCCTTCCTCTTCTTCTTCTTCTTCTACTTCTTATTTTTGTTCTTCTTCTTCTTCTCCTTCTTCTTCTTCTGGTATCATCCAGTCCAGCATCATTTGTCTTGGTCCTTCTCTTCTGCGTTTTCCTTCCATCTTCCCTTCTGTGATCGTTTTCATGATTGAGTTTCCTCTTAGCACATGCCCTATATCCATCTCCGTTGTCTCAGTCCTATAGTGCGCAGTAGGGTTCTTTCTTCTCCTGTTATTCCCAGCATCTCTTCGTTCGTTACGTGCTCTGTCCAACTGATTCTCTCCATTCTCCTCCATATCCACATCTCCAATGTTTCCAATCTTTTTATATCTTCCTAATGATGAGGTTAGACTTTCAAATTGACGAATAAAAGACAAGCGTTGTTCAGAGGAATGCCCTTCTGAAAGTCCTTCGAATACCTTATTGCGCTGAGGGGTGAAACAGCGGGAAATGCTTAAGCTATGTCGTCAGTGGTGAAGGATTTAGCTCAGCAGGAAACATCAGAACAACTGGCAAACGTGGGGAGTAACGTCACCGCTGAAACTGGACAGCATCAGAGCCAGTCCCATGCCTGGACCCACCCCCACCACCTCATGGGAGAAATGCTAGGGTCGAACGCGCTACAAGTAACGCGGTAACATTAGTTATTCAAATATTCAGTAACTGCCATTGGTTATTAATTCACGCGGAAGGAACTTTTTGGCAAAGTAGCATATTGAGCGTTGATTGGTCGATGGCTTTGTTTACAATGGTGACCATGACACCAACGATTTCTCACTACCAGGCTGCGTTAAGCACACCTTCGCTGTCTGCCTAACTGTCTTCGGTTCCTGCCTATCGCTGTGCCTACCTGTCTACCTGTCTGTCTACCTCCTTCCTCCCCTACCAACACGACAAGAGTATTGCCTGTCTTGTCTTTAGTTACTTAACTCGGATAATTTTGTGGCGGCGGCGGATTAACAGGTGGCCTAAGATTGCGTAGAATTAATTGACAGGAGTCGTTAAACGGGGTAGGCGTGAGTATCTGAGTTTCTCTCTCTATCTCTCATTCTCTGTGTCTGTCTTACTGTCTGTCTCTGCGGGTCTTGTCAGTGTCTTCATTTCAGATAATGATCACTTTATGAACTGCGGTCGTCAGTGACCTCACACGCCTGTTGTTCATCGTATACTGTTAGGAGTATCGACACATAGACAGCTATCCCAACCACATCATGTCAGGTGAGTTGTTCCGCTCGAATGATGTGCTCCCATTTAAGTTGGAACCGATCTTCAACCTTCCATCTCTTGTTTCATTGGAAAACAGCCAACATAAAAAAATCTATTCGTCACCCTTCTTAGTTCCTTGTTGTGTTTCAAACCAATGACCACCAATCTAGAACGAGGCTCCCTTCATAAATATAAATATATAATTATGTAATCGTGAAAGATCCTAATGTACCTGGGGGTAAATTTGTAAACTCTCCATAAAAACAGTTGTTCTCCTACATTTACATCGACCTATTTTTGATGAAACGTCTTTTTCAACGCTTTGCATACGATATACGATGTCTTCAATGTGGCTATTTAAATCTCTCGCCTATTCTTTTGTTACACCGTCCAAAATGAAGCCAAGTGTGTCGAAGCGCTCATGTGAGAAGTTGGCTACCTTGAAATGATCAGCGGAAGTAAGAGCCTCTCAGCGGTTTATTTCAGACCGTGTAATATTATTATACATCGGTTAGAGTTAGGGTTAGGGTGATACGTTAACAATTAAGGAATACATCACAGTAGATTAACAAGTCGACCAAGAGAGGAGCAGATGCCCAGAGGATCAGATGCCCGCCAAGAAGAGCAGAGGAGCAGATGCCTAGATGAGCAGAGGAGCAGATGCCCAGAGGAGCAGATGCCCAGAGGAGCAGATGCCCAGAGGAGCAGAGGAAACAATGCCCAGAGGTCAAATCGGGCCAGCAATCATTGTGTGAAAAAATTACAATCAGTTGAAAACAAAGTTTGAGCCTAACCCACTGAGAGAGAAAGGACTAAATACACACTGAATCGTTTGATAAAAGACCTCTCTTTCAAAATAACTCATATCAGAAACTGATTAGTTACAAAAGTGACTTTTCTCATAGAAGCCGACTAAGGAGGACGGGCCCTCCTAGCAGCAGCAGCTGATGTTTTCATTTTCATTTTTAGTAGATTCTGAAGAGATTGCATTTGAAAGAGACATAAAATGTATCGCAAGTACAAAGTGACATCTGATGACCGTCGTAATCAGGCGACGAAGGGAGGAGGCAAAGCAGCCAGTCATTCTGAAGATAAGAATAATTCAGAGCAGAAGACACTACAAACAACACATCATCATCCTCAGCCGCAGCAGCATTCAGCTATCAGGAGCGCTGAGGACAATCAACAGAAGGTGTCATCATTGGCTACGCAGTCAACGGTTGCCAAGCAACAGAAGACGCCATCATTGGCTACGTCAGCAACGGTTGCCCAGCAACATGATAACGCGTCATCGTCCCTCGAAGATGCGATTGCCATGGCGACGGTGAATGCAGCGTGGAAGATGGTTGATGAACAGAGCGTAGAAGAGATGCGACGGAGAGAGAAAGAATCTGTTTTAGGAGGAGCAGCAGATGGAAAAGTGAGAGCGAAGGAAGGATGGAAGACGATTCGAGTCTTTGTCTCATCCACCTTCGCTGACATGCACAGCGAAAGAGAAATACTCGTCAAAAAGGTAAATTTCTGTGTATTAGACGACCATCGCATTTCTTTGTCGCCACAATAAATTCATATCAACAATGACTCCACAGACAGGGCCGACCGTCTTTAAGATTTACACTGTCGAACGGTCTATTTACGCTTTGCTATAGTGTGGATAGTGCCCTGTTCTGTGATTGATACCCTGTTGTTTTGTGACAGGTACGCTATTGCTCTGTGATTGGTGCCTGTTGCTCTGTGATTGGTACCCTGTTCTGATGGGTATCTAAGACTGATTTTGTGTTTTTTTCTGAAGGTATTTCCTGAGTTGAGGGAGTGGTGTGAGGAGAGAAAATTTATCCTCGTTGATTGTGACCTTCGATGGGGTGTTCCAAAAGATTCTCCATCACGAACAACCATCTGCACCTGCCTCGAAGAGATCGATCGATGCCACGAAGATAACGAACGACTACCTTTCTTTGTGAGCATTCTCAGCGACAGGTAGGTTGCTCAAATGCACACACACACAATCGCGTCCTCTCTCTCTCTTTCTGTCTCTCTCTGTCTCCTCTCTCTCTTTCTCCTCTCTCTCTGTCTCCTCTCTCTCTTTCTCCTCTCTCTCTTTCTCCTCTCTCTCTGTCTCCTCTCTCTCTGTCTCCTCTCTCTCTTTTTCCTCTCTCTCTTTCTCCTCTCTCTCTTTCTCCTCTCTCTCTTTCTCCTCTCTCTCTGTCTCCTCTCTCTCTGTCTCCTCTCTTTCTTTCTCCTCTCTCTCTTTCTCCTCTCTCTCTTTTTCCTCTCTCTCTGTCTCCTCTCTCTCTTTTTCCTCTCTCTCTTTTTCCTCTCTTTCTTTCTCCTCTCTCTCTTTCTCCTCTCTCTCTTTTTCCTCTCTCTCTGTCTCCTCTCTCTCTTTTTCCTCTCTCTCTTTTTCCTCTCTTTCTTTCTCCTCTCTCTCTTTCTCCTCTCTCTCTTTTTCCTCTCTCTCTGTCTCCTCTCTCTCTTTTTCCTCTCTCTCTGTCTCCTCTCACTCTTTCTCCTCTCTCTCTTTCTCCTCTCTCTCTGTCTCCTCTCTCTCTGTCTCCTCTCTCTCTGTCTCCTCTCTCTCTTTTTCCTCTCTCTCTGTCTCCTCTCTCTCTTTCTCCTCTCTCTCTGTCTCCTCTCTCTCTGTCTCCTCTCTCTCTGTCTCCTCTCTCTCTTTTTCCTCTCTCTCTGTCTCCTCTCTCTCTTTCTCCTCTCTCTCTGTCTCCTCTCTCTCTGTCTCCTCTCTCTCTGTCTCCTCTCTCTCTTTTTCCTCTCTCTCTGTCTCCTCTCTCTCTTTTTCCTCTCTCTCTTTTTCCTCTCTCTCTTTTTCCTCTCTCTCTTTTTCCTCTCTCTTTGTCTCCTCTCTCTCTGTCTCTTCTCTCTCTTTTTCCTCTCCCTCTGTCTCCTCTCTCTCTTTTTCCTCTCTCTCTGTCTCCTCTCTCTCTGTCTCCTCTCTCTCTGTCTCCTCTCTCTCTTTTTCCTCTCTCTCTGTCTCCTCTCTCTCTGTCTCCTCTCTCTCTTTCTCCTTTCTCTCTTTTTCCTCTCTCTCTTTCTGCTCTCTCTCTTTCTCCTCTCTCTCTTTTTCCTCTCTCTCTTTCTCCTCTCTCTCTTTCTCCTCTCTCTCTGTCACCTCTCTCTCTTTCTCCTCTCTCTCTTTCTCCTCTCTCTCTGTCTCCTCTCTCTCTGTCTTCTCTCTCTCTTTCTCCTCTCTCTCTTTCTCCTCTCTCTCTTTCTCCTCTCTCTCTTTCTCCTCTCTCTCTTTCTCCTCTCTGTCTGTCTCCTCTCTCTCTTTTTCCTCTCACTCTTTCTCCTCTCTCTCTTTCTCCTCTCTCTCTTTTTCATCTCTCTCTTTCTCCTCACTCTCTTTCTCCTCTCTCTCTTTCTCCTCTCTCTCTTTTTCCTCTCTCTCTGTCTCCTCTCTCTCTTTCTCCTCTCTCTCTTTCTCCTCTCTCTCTGTCTCCTCTCTCTCTGTCTTCTCTCTCTCTTTCTCCTCTCTCTCTTTCTCCTCTCTCTCTGTCTCCTCTCTCTCTTTCTCCTCTCTCTCTTTCTCCTCTCTCTCTGTCTCCTCTCTCTCTGTCTCCTCTCTCTCTGTCTCCTCTCTCTCTTTTTCCTCTCTCTCTGTCTCCTCTCTCTCTTTTTCCTCTCTCTCTGTCTCCTCTCTCTCTTTTTCCTCTCTCTCTGTCTCCTCTCTCTCTTTTTCCTCTCTCTCTTTTTCCTCTCTCTCTGTCTCCTCTCTCTCTGTCTCCTCTCTCTCTTTCTCCTTTCTCTCTTTCTCCTCTCTCTCTTTTTCCTCTCTCTCTTTCTCCTTTCTCTCTTTCTCCTCTCTCTCTGTCTCCTCTCTCTCTTTCTCCTTTCTCTCTTTTTCCTCTCTCTCTTTCTTCTCTCTCTCTTTCTCCTCTCTCTCTTTTTCCTCTCTCTCTTTCTGCTCTCTCTCTTTCTCCTCTCTCTCTGTCACCTCTCTCTCTTTCTCCTCTCTCTCTTTCTCCTCTCTCTCTTTCTCCTCACTCTCTTTCTCCTCTCTCTCTTTCTCCTCTCTCTCTGTCTCCTCTCTCTCTGTCTTCTCTCTCTCTTTCTCCTCTCTCTCTTTCTCCTCTCTCTCTTTCTCCTCTCTCTCTCTGTCTCCACTCTCTCTGTCTCCTCTCTCTCTGTCTCCTCTCTCTCTGTCTCCTCTCTCTCTGTCTCCTCTCTCTCTGTCTCCTCTCTCTCTGTCTCCTCTCTCTCTTTTTCCTCTCTCTCTGTCTCCTCTCTCTCTTTCTCCTCTCTCTCTTTCTCCTCTCTCTCTTTCTCCTCTCTCTCTCTGTCTCCACTCTCTCTGTCTCCTCTCTCTCTGTCTCCTCTCTCTCTATCTCCTCTCTCTCTGTCTCCTCTCTCTCTGTCTCCTCTCTCTCTTTTTCCTCTCTCTCTGTCTCCTCTCTCTCTTTCTCCTCTCTCTCTGTCTCCTCTCTCTCTGTCTTCTCTCTCTCTTTTTCCTCTCTCTCTGTCTCCTCTCTCTCTTTTTCCTCTCTCTCTGTCTCCTCTCTCTCTTTTTCCTCTCACTCTTTCTCCTCTCTCTCTGTCTCCTCTCTCTCTGTCTCCTCTCTCTCTTTCTCCTCTCTCTCTTTCTCCTCTCTCTCTGTCTCCTCTCTCTCTGTCTCCTCTCTCTCTTTTTCCTCTCTCTCTGTCTCCTCTCTCTCTGTCTCCTCTCTCTCTCTTTTTCCTCTCTCTCTTTCTCCTCTCTATCTTTCTCCTCTCTCTCTTTCTCCTCTCTCTCTTTTTCCTCTCTCTCTTTCTCCTCTCTCTCTTTCTCCTCTCTCTCTTTTTCCTCTCTCTCTGTCTCCTCTCTCTCTTTCTCCTCTCTCTCTTTCTCCTCTCTCTCTTTCTCCTCTCTCTCTGTCTTCTCTCTCTCTTTCTCCTCTCTCTCTGTCTCCTCTCTCTCTGCCTCCTCTCTCTCTGTCTCCTCTCTCTCTTTCTCCTCTCTCTCTGTCTCCTCTCTCTCTTTCTCCTCTCTCTCTTTCTCCTCTCTCTTTCTCCTCTCTCTCTTTCTCCTCTCTCTCTTTTTCCTCTCTCTCTGTCTCCTCTCTCTCTTTTTCCTCTCTCTCTGTCTCCTCTCTCTCTGTCTCCTCTCTCTCTTTTTCCTCTCTCTCTGTCTCCTCTCTCTCCTTCTCCTCTCTCTCTGTCTCCTCTCTCACTGTCTCCTCTCTCACTGTCTCCTCTCTCTCTTTTTCCTCTCTCTCTTTCTCCTCTCTCTCTTACTCCTCTCTCTCTTTTTCCTCTCTCTCTTTTTCCTCTCTCTCTTTCTCCTCTCTCTCTTACTCCTCTCTCTCTTTTTCCTCTCTCTCTTTCTCCTCTCTCTCTTTCTCCTCTCTCTCTGTCTCCTCTCTCTCTTTTTTCTCTCTCTCTTTCTCCTCTCTCTCTTTTTCCTCTCTGTCTTTCTCCTCTCTCTCTTTCTCCTCTCTCTCTTTTTCCTCTCTCTCTGTCTCCTCTCTCTCCTTCTCCTCTCTCTCTTTTTCCTCTCTCTCTGTCTCCTCTCTCTCCTTCTCCTCTCTCTCTGTCTCCTCTCTCACTGTCTCCTCTCTCTCTGTCTCCTCTCTCTCTTTTTCCTCTCTCTCTTTCTCCTCTCTCTCTTTCTCCTCTCTCTCTTACTCCTCTCTCTCTGTCTCCTCTCTCTCTGTCTCCTCTCTCTCTGTCACCTCTCTCTCTTTCTCCTCTCTCTCTTTCTCCTCTCTCTCTTTCTCCTCTCTCTCTTTCTCCTCTCTCTCTTTCTCCTCTCTCTCTGTCTCCTCTCTCTCTTTCTCCTCTCTCTCTTTTTCCTCTCTCTCTTTCTCCTCTCTCTCTTTCTCCTCTCTCTCTTTCTCCTCTCTCTCTGTCTCCTCTCTCTCTGTCTCCTCTCTCTCTGTCTCCTCTCTCTCTTTCTCCTCTCTCTCTTTCTCCTCTCTGTCTGTCTCCTCTCTCTCTGTCTCCTCTCTCTCTGTCTCCTCTCTCTCTGTCTCCTCTCTCTCTTTCTCCTCTCTCTCTCTTTCTCCTCTCTCTCTCTTTTTCCTCTCTCTCTGTCTCCTCTCTCTCTTTCTCCTCTCTCACTTTCTCCTCTCTCTCTTTCTCCTCTCTCTCTGTCTCCTCTCTCTCTTTCTCCTCTCTCTCTTTCTCCTCTCTCTCTGTCTCCTCTCTCTCTGTCTCCTCTCTCTCTGTCTCCTCTCTCTCTTTCTCCTCTCTCTCTTTCTCCTCTCTCTCTTTCTCCTCTCTCTCTGTCTCCTCTCTCTCTGTCTCCTCTCTCTCTGTCTCCTCTCTCTCTTTCTCCTCTCTCTCTTTCTCCTCTCTGTCTGTCTCCTCTCTCTCTGTCTCCTCTCTCTCTGTCTCCTCTCTCTCTGTCTCCTCTCTCTCTTTCTCCTCTCTCTCTCTTTCTCCTCTCTCTCTCTTTTTCCTCTCTCTCTGTCTCCTCTCTCTCTTTCTCCTCTCTCACTTTCTCCTCTCTCTCTTTCTCCTCTCTCTCTGTCTCCTCTCTCTCTTTCTCCTCTCTCTCTTTCTCCTCTCTCTCTGTCTCCTCTCTCTCTGTCTCCTCTCTCTCTGTCTCCTCTCTCTCTTTTTCCTCTCTCTCTGTCTCCTCTCTCTCTTTTTCCTCTCTCTCTGTCTCCTCTCTCTCTTTTTCCTCTCTCTCTGTCTCCTCTCTCTCTTTTTCCTCTCTCTCTTTTTCCTCTCTCTCTTTTTCCTCTCTCTCTGTCTCCTCTCTCTCTGTCTCCTCTCTCTCTTTCTCCTTTCTCTCTTTCTCCTCTCTCTCTTTTTCCTCTCTCTCTTTCTCCTTTCTCTCTTTCTCCTCTCTCTCTGTCTCCTCTCTCTCTTTCTCCTTTCTCTCCTTTTCCTCTCTCTCTTTCTTCTCTCTCTCTTTCTCCTCTCTCTCTTTTTCCTCTCTCTCTTTCTCCTCTCTCTCTGTCACCTCTCTCTCTTTCTCCTCTCTCTCTTTCTCCTCTCTCTCTTTCTCCTCTCTCTCTTTTTCCTCTCCCTCTTTCTCCTCTCTCTCTTTCTTCTCTCTCTCTTTTTCCTCTCTCTCTGTCTCCTCTCTCTCTTTTTCCTCTCTCTCTGTCTCCTCTCTCTCTTTCTCCTCTCTCTCTTTTTCCTCTCTCTCTTTCTCCTCTCTCTCTGTCTCCTCTCTCTCTTTTTCCTCTCTCTCTTTTTCCTCTCTCTCTGTCTCCTCTCCCTCTTTTTCCTCTCCCTCTTTCTCCTCTCTCTCTTTCTTCTCTCTCTCTTTTTCCTCTCTCTGTCTCCTCTCTCTCTTTCTCCTCTCTCTCTTTCTCCTCTCTCTCTGTCTCCTCTCTCTCTGTCTTCTCTCTCTCTTTCTCCTCTCTCTCTGTCACCTCTCTCTCTTTCTCCTCTCTCTCTTTCTCCTCTCTCTCTGTCTCCTCTCTGTCTGTCTTCTCTCTCTCTTTCTCCTCTCTCTCTTTCTCCTCTCTCTCTTTCTCCTCTCTCTCTGTCTCCTCTCTCTCTTTCTCCTCTCTCTCTTTCTCCTCTCTCTCTGTCTCCTCTCTCTCTGTCTTCTCTCTCTCTTTCTCCTCTCTCTCTTTCTCCTCTCTCTCTTTCTCCTCTCTCTCTTTTTCCTCTCTCTCTGTCTCCTCTCTCTCTTTCTCCTCTCTCTCTTTCTCCTCTCTCTCTGTCTCCTCTCTCTCTGTCTTCTCTCTCTCTTTCTCCTCTCTCTCTTTCTCCTCTCTCTCTTTCTCCTCTCTCTCTTTCTCCTCTCTCTCTTTCTCCTCTCTCTCTTTTTCCTCTCTCTCTGTCTCCTCTCTCTCTTTGTCCTTTCTCTCTTTTTCCTCTCTCTCTTTCTCCTCTCTCTCTGTCTCCTCTCTCTCTGTCTTCTCTCTCTCTTTCTCCTCTCTCTCTTTCTCCTCTCTCTCTTTCTCCTCTCTCTCTCTGTCTCCACTCTCTCTGTCTCCTCTCTCTCTGTCTCCTCTCCCTCTTTCTCCTCTCTCTCTTTCTTCTCTCTCTCTTTTTCCTCTCTCTCTGTCTCCTCTCTCTCTTTTTCCTCTCTCTCTGTCTCCTCTCTCTCTTTCTCCTCTCTCTCTTCTTCCTCTCTCTCTTTCTCCTCTCTCTCTGTCTCCTCTCTCTCTTTTTCCTCTCTCTCTTTTTCCTCTCTCTCTGTCTCCTCTCCCTCTTTTTCCTCTCCCTCTTTCTCCTCTCTCTCTTTCTTCTCTCTCTCTTTTTCCTCTCTCTGTCTCCTCTCTCTCTTTCTCCTCTCTCTCTTTCTCCTCTCTCTCTGTCTCCTCTCTCTCTGTCTTCTCTCTCTCTTTCTCCTCTCTCTCTGTCACCTCTCTCTCTTTCTCCTCTCTCTCTTTCTCCTCTCTCTCTGTCTCCTCTCTCTCTGTCTTCTCTCTCTCTTTCTCCTCTCTCTCTTTCTCCTCTCTCTCTTTCTCCTCTCTCTCTGTCTCCTCTCTCTCTTTCTCCTCTCTCTCTTTCTCCTCTCTCTCTGTCTCCTCTCTCTCTGTCTTCTCTCTCTCTTTCTCCTCTCTCTCTTTCTCCTCTCTCTCTTTCTCCTCTCTCTCTCTGTCTCCACTCTCTCTGTCTCCTCTCTCTCTGTCTCCTCTCTCTCTTTTTCCTCTCTCTCTGTCTCCTCTCTCTCTTTCTCCTCTCTCTCTTTTTCCTCTCTCTCTGTCTCCTCTCCCTCTTTTTCCTCTCCCTCTTTCTCCTCTCTCTCTTTCTTCTCTCTCTCTTTTTCCTCTCTCTGTCTCCTCTCTCTCTTTCTCCTCTCTCTCTTTCTCCTCTCTCTCTGTCTCCTCTCTCTCTGTCTTCTCTCTCTCTTTCTCCTCTCTCTCTGTCACCTCTCTCTCTTTCTCCTCTCTCTCTGTCTTCTCTCTCTCTTTCTCCTCTCTCTCTTTCTCCTCTCTCTCTTTCTCCTCTCTCTCTGTCTCCTCTCTCTCTTTCTCCTCTCTCTCTTTCTCCTCTCTCTCTGTCTCCTCTCTCTCCTTCTCCTCTCTCTCTGTCTCCTCTCTCACTGTCTCCTCTCTCTCTGTCTCCTCTCTCTCTTTTTCCTCTCTCTCTTTCTCCTCTCTCTCTTACTCCTCTCTCTCTTTTTCCTCTCTCTCTTTTTCCTCTCTCTCTTTCTCCTCTCTCTCTTACTCCTCTCTCTCTTTTTCCTCTCTCTCTTTCTCCTCTCTCTCTTTCTCCTCTCTCTCTGTCTCCTCTCTCTCTTTTTTCTCTCTCTCTTTCTCCTCTCTCTCTTTTTCCTCTCCCTCTTTCTCCTCTCTCTCTTTCTTCTCTCTCTCTTTTTCCTCTCTCTCTGTCTCCTCTCTCTCTTTTTCCTCTCTCTCTGTCTCCTCTCTCTCTTTCTCCTCTCTCTCTTTTTCCTCTCTCTCTTTCTCCTCTCTCTCTGTCTCCTCTCTCTCTTTTTCCTCTCTCTCTTTTTCCTCTCTCTCTGTCTCCTCTCCCTCTTTTTCCTCTCCCTCTTTCTCCTCTCTCTCTTTCTTCTCTCTCTCTTTTTCCTCTCTCTGTCTCCTCTCTCTCTTTCTCCTCTCTCTCTTTCTCCTCTCTCTCTGTCTCCTCTCTCTCTGTCTTCTCTCTCTCTTTCTCCTCTCTCTCTGTCACCTCTCTCTCTTTCTCCTCTCTCTCTTTCTCCTCTCTCTCTGTCTCCTCTCTCTCTGTCTTCTCTCTCTCTTTCTCCTCTCTCTCTTTCTCCTCTCTCTCTTTCTCCTCTCTCTCTGTCTCCTCTCTCTCTGTCTTCTCTCTCTCTTTCTCCTCTCTCTCTTTCTCCTCTCTCTCTTTCTCCTCTCTCTCTCTGTCTCCACTCTCTCTGTCTCCTCTCTCTCTGTCTCCTCTCTCTCTTTCTCCTCTCTCTCTTTTTCCTCTCTCTCTGTCTCCTCTCTCTCTTTCTCCTCTCTCTCTGTCTCCTCTCTCTCTGTCTCCTCTCTCTCTGTCTTCTCTCTCTCTTTCTCCTCTCTCTCTTTCTCCTCTCTCTCTTTCTCCTCTCTCTCTCTGTCTCCACTCTCTCTGTCTCCTCTCTCTCTGTCTCCTCTCTCTCTCTCTCCTCTCTCTCTTTCTCCTCTCTCTCTTTTTCCTCTCTCTCTGTCTCCTCTCTCTCTTTCTCCTTTCTCTCTTTTTCCTCTCTCTCTGTCTTCTCTCTCTCTTTCTCCTCTCTCTCTTTTTCCTCTCTCTCTTTCTCCTTTCTCTCTTTCTCCTCTCTCTCTGTCTCCTCTCTCTCTTTCTCCTTTCTCTCTTTTTCCTCTCTCTCTTTCTTCTCTCTCTCTTTCTCCTCTCTCTCTTTTTCCTCTCTCTCTTTCTCCTCTCTCTCTGTCACCTCTCTCTCTTTCTCCTCTCTCTCTTTCTCCTCTCTCTCTTTCTACTCTCTCTCTTTTTCCTCTCCCTCTTTCTCCTCTCTCTCTTTCTTCTCTCTCTCTTTCTCCTCTCTCTCTTACTCCTCTCTCTCTTTTTCCTCTCTCTCTTTCTCCTCTCTCTCTTTCTCCTCTCTCTCTGTCTCCTCTCTCTCTTTTTTCTCTCTCTCTTTCTCCTCTCTCTCTTTTTCCTCTCCCTCTTTCTCCTCTCTCTCTTTCTCCTCTCTCTCTTTCTCCTCTCTCTCTGTCTCCTCTCTCTCTTTCTCCTCTCTCTCTTTCTCCTCTCTCTCTCTGTCTCCTCTCTCTCTTTTTCCTCTCTCTCTGTCTCCTCTCTCTCTTTCTCCTCTCTCTCTTTCTCCTCTCTGTCTGTCTCCTCTCTCTCTGTCTCCTCTCTCTCTGTCTCCTCTCTCTCTGTCTCCTCTCTCTCTGTCTCCTCTCTCTCTTTCTCCTCTCTCTCTATTTCTCCTCTCTCTCTCTTTTTCCTCTCTCTCTGTCTCCTCTCTCTCTTTCTCCTCTCTCTCTTTCTCCTCTCTCTCTTTCTCCTCTCTCTCTGTCTCCTCTCTCTCTTTCTCCTCTCTCTCTTTCTCCTCTCTCTCTGTCTCCTCTCTCTCTGTCTCCTCTCTCTCTGTCTCCTCTCTCTCTTTTTCATCTCTCTCTGTCTCCTCTCTCTCTTTTTCCTCTCTCTCTGTCTCCTCTCTCTCTTTTTCCTCTCTCTCTTTTTTCTCTCTCTCTGTCTCCTCTCTCTCTGTCTCCTCTCTCTCTTTCTCCTTTCTCTCTTTCTCCTCTCTCTCTTTTTCCTCTCTCTCTTTCTCCTTTCTCTCTTTCTCCTCTCTCTCTGTCTCCTCTCTCTCTTTCTCCTTTCTCTCTTTTTCCTCTCTCTCTTTCTTCTCTCTCTCTTTCTCCTCTCTCTCTTTTTCCTCTCTCTCTTTCTGCTCTCTCTCTTTCTCCTCTCTCTCTGTCACCTCTCTCTCTTTCTCATCTCTCTCTTTCTCCTCTCTCTCTGTCTCCTCTCTCTCTGTCTTCTCTCTCTCTTTCTCCTCTCTCTCTTTCTCCTCTCTCTCTTTCTCCTCTCTCTCTGTCTCCTCTCTCTCTTTCTCCTCTCTCTCTTTCTCCTCTCTCTCTGTCTCCTCTCTCTCTGTCTTCTCTCTCTCTTTCTCTTCTCTCTCTTTCTCCTCTCTCTCTTTCTCCTCTCTCTCTCTGTCTCCACTCTCTCTGTCTGCTCTCTCTCTGTCTCCTCTCTCTCTTTCTCCTCTCTCTCTTTTTCCTCTCTCTCTGTCTCCTCTCTCTCTTTCTCCTCTCTCTCTTTCTCCTCTCTCTCTGTCTCCTCTCTCTCTGTCTTCTCTCTCTCTTTCTCCTCTCTCTCTTTCTCCTCTCTCTCTTTCTCCTCTCTCTCTCTGTCTCCACTCTCTCTGTCTCCTCTCTCTCTGTCTCCTCTCTCTCTTTCTCCTCTCTCTCTTTCTCCTCTCTCTCTTTTTCCTCTCTCTCTGTCTCTTCTCTCTCTTTCTCCTTTCTCTCTTTTTCCTCTCTCTCTTTCTTCACTCTCTCTTTCTCCTCTCTCTCTTTTTCCTCTCTCTCTTTCTGCTCTCCCTCTTTCTCCTCTCTCTCTGTCACCTCTCTCTCTTTGTCCTCTCTCTCTTTCTCCTCTCTCTCTTTCTCCTCTCTCTCTTTTTCCTCTCCCTCTTTCTCCTCTCTCTCTTTCTCCTCTCTCTCTTTTTCCTCTCTCTCTGTCTCCTCTCTCTCTTTTTCCTCTCTCTCTGTCTCCTCTCTCTCTGTCTCCTCTCTCTCTTTTTCCTCTCTCTCTGTCTCCTCTCTCTCCTTCTCCTCTCTCTCTGTCTCCTCTCTCACTGTCTCCTCTCCCTCTGTCTCCTCTCTCTCTTTTTCCTCTCTCTCTGTCTCCTCTTTCTCTTTTTCCTCTCTCTCTTTTTCCTCTCTCTCTGTCTCCTCTCTCTCTGTCTCCTCTCTCTCTTTCTCCTTTCTCTCTTTCTCCTCTCTCTCTTTTTCCTCTCTCTCTTTCTCCTTTCTCTCTTTCTCCTCTCTCTCTGTCTCCTCTCTCTCTTTCTCCTTTCTCTCTTTTTCCTCTCTCTCTTT
Source organism: Bimastos eiseni (assembly GCA_959347315.1). Taxonomy (NCBI): domain Eukaryota; kingdom Metazoa; phylum Annelida; class Clitellata; order Crassiclitellata; family Lumbricidae; genus Bimastos; species Bimastos eiseni. The sequence continues at coordinate 13,922 of OY365822.1, forward strand.
CTTCTCTCTCTCTTTCTCCTCTCTCTCTTTTTCCTCTCTCTCTTTCTGCTCTCTCTCTTTCTCCTCTCTCTCTGTCACCTCTCTCTCTTTCTCCTCTCTCTCTTTCTCCTCTCTCTCTGTCTCCTCTCTCTCTGTCTTCTCTCTCTCTTTCTCCTCTCTCTCTTTCTCCTCTCTCTCTTTCTCCTCTCTCTTTCTCCTCTCTCTCTTTCTCCTCTCTGTCTGTCTCCTCTCTCTCTTTTTCCTCTCACTCTTTCTCCTCTCTCTCTTTCTCCTCTCTCTCTTTTTCCTCTCTCTCTTTCTCCTCTCTCTCTTTCTCCTCTCTCTCTTTTTCCTCTCCCTCCTTCTCCTCTCTCTCTTTCTCCTCTCTCTCTTTTTCCTCTCTCTCTGTCTCCTCTTTCTCTTTTTCCTCTCTCTCTGTCTCCTCTCTCTCTGTCTCCTCTCTCTCTTTTTCCTCTCTCTCTGTCTCCTCTCTCTCCTTCTCCTCTCTCTCTGTCACCTCTCTCACTGTCTCCTCTCCCTCTGTCTCCTCTCTCTCTTTTTCCTCTCTCTCTGTCTCCTCTCTCTCTTTTTCCTCTCTCTCTTTTTCCTCTCTCTCTGTCTCCTCTCTCTCTGTCTCCTCTCTCTCTTTCTCCTTTCTCTCTTTCTCCTCTCTCTCTTTTTCCTCTCTCTCTTTCTCCATTCTCTCTTTCTCCTCTCTCTCTGTCTCCTCTCTCTCTTTCTCCTTTCTCTCTTTTTCCTCTCTCTCTTTCTTCTCTCTCTCTTTCTCCTCTCTCTCTTTTTCCTCTCTCTCTTTCTGCTCTCTCTCTTTCTCCTCTCTCTCTTTCACCTTTCTCTCTTTCTCCTCTCTCTCTTTCTCCTCTCTCTCTGTCTCCTCTCTCTCTGTCTTCTCTCTCTCTTTCTCCTCTCTCTCTTTCTCCTCTCTCTCTTTCTCCTCTCTCTTTCTCCTCTCTCTCTTTCTCCTCTCTGTCTGTCTCCTCTCTCTCTTTTTCCTCTCACTCTTTCTCCTCTCTCTCTTTCTCCTCTCTCTCTTTTTCCTCTCTCTCTTTCTCCTCACTCTCTTTCTCCTCTCTCTCTTTCTCCTCTCTCTCTTTTTCCTCTCTCTGTCTCCTCTCTCTCTTTCTCCTCTCTCTCTTTCTCCTCTCTCTCTGTCTCCTCTCTCTCTGTCTTCTCTCTCTCTTTCTCCTCTCTCTCTTTCTCCTCTCTCTCTTTCTCCTCTCTCTCTCTGTCTCCACTCTCTCTGTCTCCTCTCTCTCTGTCTCCTCTCTCTCTTTCTCCTCTCTCTCTGTCTCCTCTCTCTCTGTCTCCTCTCTCTCTGTCTCCTCTCTCTCTGTCTCCTCTCTCTCTGTCTCCTCTCTCTCTGTCTCCTCTCTCTATTTTTCCTCTCTCTCTGTCTCCTCTCTCTCTTTCTCCTCTCTCTCTTTCTCCTCTCTCTCTGTCTTCTCTCTCTCTTTTTCCTCTCTCTCTTTCTCCTGTCTCTCTTTCTCCTCTCTCTCTGTCTCCTCTCTCTCTGTCTCCTCTCTCTCTTTTTCCTCTCTCTCTTTCTCCTCTCTCTCTTTCTCTCTCTCTTTTTCCTCTCTCTCTTTCTCCTCTCTCTCTTTCTCCTCTCTGTCTGTCTCCTCTCTCTCTTTCTCCTCTCTCTCTGTCTCCTCTCTCTCTGTCTCCTCTCTCTCTTTTTCCTCTCTCTCTTTCTCCTCTCTCTCTTTCTCTCTCTCTCTTTTTCCTCTCTCTCTTTCTCCTCGCTCTCTTTCTCCTTTCTCTCTGTCTTCTCTCTCTCTTTCTCCTCTCTCTCTTTTTCCTCTCTCTCTTTCTCCTTTCTCTCTTTCTCCTCTCTCTCTGTCTCCTCTCTCTCTTTCTCCTCTCTCTCTTTTTCCTCTCTCTCTCTTTCTTCTCTCTCTCTTTCTCCTCTCTCTCTGTCACCTCTCTCTCTTTCTCCTCTCTCTCTTTCTCCTCTCTCTCTGTCTCCTCTCTCTCTGTCTTCTCTCTCTCTTTCTCCTCTCACTCTTTCTCCTCTCTCTCTTTCTCCTCTCTCTCTTTTTCCTCTCTCTCTTTCTCCTCACTCTCTTTCTCCTCTCTCTCTTTCTCCTCTCTCTCTTTTTCCTCTCTCTCTGTCTCCTCTCTCTCTGTCTTCTCTCTCTCTTTCTCCTCTCTCTCTTTTTCCTCTCTCTCTTTCTCCTCACTCTCTTTCTCCTCTCTCTCTTTCTCCTCTCTCTCTTTCTCCTCTCTCTCTGTCTCCTCTCTCTCTGTCTTCTCTCTCTCTTTCTCCTCTCTCTCTTTCTCCTCTGTCTCTTTCTCCTCTCTCTCTCTGTCTCCACTCTCTCTGTCTCCTCTCTCTCTGTCTCCTCTCTCTCTGTCTCCTCTCTCTCTTTTTCCTCTCTCTCTGTCTCCTCTCTCTCTGTCTCCTCTCTCTCTCTTTTTCCTCTCTCTCTTTCTCCTCTCTATCTTTCTCCTCTCTCTCTTTCTCCTCTCTCTCTTTTTCCTCTCTCTCTTTCTCCTCTCTCTCTTTCTCCTCTCTCTCTTTTTCCTCTCTCTCTGTCTCCTCTCTCTCTTTCTCCTCTCTCTCTGTCTCCTCTCTCTCTGTCTCCTCTCTCTCTGTCTCCTCTCTCTCTGTCTCCTCTCTCTCTGTCTCCTCTCTCTCTTTTTCCTCTCACTCTTTCTCCTCTGTCTCTGTCTCCTCTCTCTCTGTCTCCTCTCTCTCTTTTTCCTCTCTCTCTTTCTCCTCTCTCTCTTTCTCCTCTCTCTCTGTCTCCTCTCTCTCTGTCTCCTCTCTCTCTTTCTCCTCTCTCTCTTTTTCCTCTCTCTCTGTCTCATCTCTCTCTGTCTCCTCTCTCTCTTTTTCCTCTCTCTCTTTCTCCTCTCTATCTTTCTCCTCTCCCTCTTTCTCCTCTCTCTCTTTCTCCTCTCTCTCTTTTTCCTCTCTCTCTGTCTCCTCTCTCTCTTTTTCCTCTCTCTCTGTCTCCTCTCTCTCTTTCTCCTCTCTCTCTTTTTCCTCTCCCTCTTTCTCCTCTCTCTCTTTCTCCTCTCTCTCTTTTTCCTCTCCCTCTTTCTCCTCTCTCTCTTTCTCCTCTCTCTCTTTTTCCTCTCTCTCTGTCTCCTCTCTCTCTTTCTCCTCTCTCTCTTTCTCCTCTCTCTCTTTCTCCTCTCTCTCTTTTTCCTCTCTCTCTTTCTCCTCTCTCTCTTTTTCCTCTCTCTCTTTCTCCTCTCTCTCTTTTTCCTCTCTCTCTGTCTCCTGTCTCTCTTTCTCCTCTCTCTCTTTCTCCTCTCTCTCTGTCTTCTCTCTCTCTCTTTCTCCTCTCTCTCTCTGTGTCCTCTCTCTCTGCCTCCTCTCTCTCTGTCTCCTCTCTCTCTTTTTCCTCTCTCTCTGTCTCCTCTCTCTCTTTCTCCTCTCTCTCTTTCTCCTCTCTCTTTCTCCTCTCTCTCTTTCTCCTCTCTCTCTTTCTCCTCTCTCTCTTTCTCCTCTCTCTCTTTTTCCTCTCTCTCTTTCTCCTCTCTCTCTTTCTCCTCTCTCTCTTTTTCCTCTCTCTCTGTCTCCTCTCTCTCTTTTTCCTCTCTCTCTGTCTCCTCTCTCTCTGTCTCCTCTCTCTCTTTTTCCTCTCTCGCTGTCTCCTCTCTCTCCTTCTCCTCTCTCTCTGTCTCCTCTCTCACTGTCTCCTCTCTCTCTGTCTCCTCTCTCTCTTTTTCCTCTCTCTCTTTCTCCTCTCTCTCTTACTCCTCTCTCTCTTTTTCCTCTCTCTCTTTCTCCTCTCTCTCTTTCTCCTCTCTCTCTGTCTCCTCTCTCTCTTTTTTCTCTCTCTCTTTCTCCTCTCTCTCTTTTTCCTCTCTGTCTTTCTCCTCTCTCTCTTTCTCCTCTCTCTCTTTTTCCTCTCTCTCTTTCTCCTCTCTCTCTGTCACCTCTCTCTCTTTCTCCTCTCTCTGTGTCTCCTCTCTCTCTTTCTCCTCTCTCTCTTTCTCCTCTCTCTCTGTCTCCTCTCTCTCTTTCTCCTCTCTCTCTTTTTCCTCTCTCTCTGTCTCCTCTCTCTCCGTCTCCTCTCTCTCTTTCTCCTCTCTCTCTTTCTCCTCTCTCTCTTTCTCCTCTCTCTCTTTTTCCTCTCTCTCTTGCTCCTCTCTCTCTTTTTCCTCTCTCTCTGTCTCCTCTCTCTCTTTCTCCTCTCTCTCTTTTTCCTCTCTCTCTTTCTCCTCTCTCTCTTTCTCCTCTCTCTCTTTTTCCTCTCTCTTTGTCTCCTCTCTCTCCGTCTCCTCTCTCTCCGTCTCCTCTCTCTCTTTCTCCTCTCTCTCTTTCTCCTCTCTCTCTTTCTCCTCTCTCTCCTTCTCCTCTCTCTCTTTCTCCTCTCTCTCTTTCTCCTCTCTCTCTGTCTCCTCTCTCTCCGTCTCCTCTCTCTCGTTCTCCTCTCTCTCTTTCTCCTCTCTCTCTTTCTCCTCTCTCTCTTTTTCCTCTCTCTCTGTCTCCTCTCTCTCTTTCTCCACTCTCTCTTTCTCCTCTCTCTCTTTCTCCTCTCTCTCTTTCTCCTCTCTCTCTTTTTCCTCTCTCCCTGTCTCCTCTCTCTCTTTCTCCTCTCTCTCTGCCTCCTCTCTCTCTGTCTCTTCTCTCTCTTTTTCCTCTCTCTCTGTCTCCTCTCTCTCTTTTTCCTCTGTCTCTGTCTCCTCTCTCTCTGTCTCCTCTCTCTCTTTTTCCTCTCTCTCTGTCTCCTCTCTCTCTTTCTCCTCTCTCTCTTTCTCCTCTCTCTCTTTCTCCTCTCTCTCTTTGTCCTCTCTCTCTCTATCTCCTGTCTCTCTTTCTCCTCTCTCTTTTTCTCCTCTCTCTCTGTCTCCTCTCTCTCTTTCTCCTCTCTCTCTTTCTCCTCTTTCTTTCTCCTCTCTCTCTTTCTCCTCTCTCTCTTTCTCCTCTCTCTCTTTCTCCTCTCTCTCTTTCTCCTCTCTCTTTCTCCTCTCTCTCTGTCTCCTCTCTCTCTTTCTCCTCTCTCTCTTTCTCCTCTCTCTTTCTCCTCTCTCTCTTTCTCCTCTCTCTCTTTTTCCTCTCTCTCTTTCTCCTCTCTCTCTGTCTCCTCTCTCTCTTTTTCCTCTCTCTCTTTTTCCTCTCTCTCTGTCTCCACTCCCTCTTTTTCCTCTCCCTCTTTCTCCTCTCTCTCTTTCTTCTCTCTCTCTTTTTCCTCTCTCTGTCTCCTCTCTCTCTTTCTCCTCTCTCTCTTTCTCCTCTCTCTCTGTCTCCTCTCTCTCTGTCTTCTCTCTCTCTTTCTCCTCTCTCTCTGTCACCTCTCTCTCTTTCTCCTCTCTCTCTTTCTCCTCTCTCTCTGTCTCCTCTCTCTCTGTCTTCTCTCTCTCTTTCTCCTCTCTCTCTTTCTCCTCTCTCTCTTTCTCCTCTCTCTCTGTCTCCTCTCTCTCTTTCTCCTCACTCTCTTTCTCCTCTCTCTCTGTCTCCTCTCTCTCTGTCTTCTCTCTCTCTTTCTCCTCTCTCTCTTTCTCCTCTCTCTCTTTCTCCTCTCTCTCTCTGTCTCCACTCTCTCTGTCTCCTCTCTCTCTGTCTCCTCTCTCTCTTTCTCCTCTCTCTCTTTTTCCTCTCTCTCTGTCTCCTCTCTCTCTTTCTCCTCTCTCTCTGTCTCCTCTCTCTCTGTCTCCTCTCTCTCTGTCTTCTCTCTCTCTTTCTCCTCTCTCTCTTTCTCCTCTCTCTCTTTCTCCTCTCTCTCTCTGTCTCCACTCTCTCTGTCTCCTCTCTCTCTGTCTCCTCTCTCTCTCTCTCCTCTCTCTCTTTCTCCTCTCTCTCTTTTTCCTCTCTCTCTGTCTCCTCTCTCTCTTTCTCCTTTCTCTCTTTTTCCTCTCTCTCTTTCTTCTCTCTCTCTTTCTCCTCTCTCTCTTTTTCCTCTCTCTCTTTCTCCTTTCTCTCTTTCTCCTCTCTCTCTGTCTCCTCTCTCTCTTTCTCCTTTCTCTCTTTTTCCTCTCTCTCTTTCTTCTCTCTCTCTTTCTCCTCTCTCTCTTTCTCCTCTCTCTCTGTCTCCTCTCTCTCTGTCTCCTCTCTCTCTTTCTCCTCTCTCTCTTTTTCCTCTCTCTCTGTCTCATCTCTCTCTGTCTCCTCTCTCTCTTTTTCCTCTCTCTCTTTCTCCTCTCTATCTTTCTCCTCTCCCTCTTTCTCCTCTCTCTCTTTCTCCTCTCTCTCTTTTTCCTCTCTCTCTGTCTCCTCTCTCTCTTTTTCCTCTCTCTCTGTCTCCTCTCTCTCTTTCTCCTCTCTCTCTTTTTCCTCTCCCTCTTTCTCCTCTCTCTCTTTCTCCTCTCTCTCTTTTTCCTCTCCCTCTTTCTCCTCTCTCTCTTTCTCCTCTCTCTCTTTTTCCTCTCTCTCTGTCTCCTCTCTCTCTTTCTCCTCTCTCTCTTTCTCCTCTCTCTCTTTCTCCTCTCTCTCTTTTTCCTCTCTCTCTTTCTCCTCTCTCTCTTTTTCCTCTCTCTCTTTCTCCTCTCTCTCTTTTTCCTCTCTCTCTGTCTCCTGTCTCTCTTTCTCCTCTCTCTCTTTCTCCTCTCTCTCTGTCTTCTCTCTCTCTCTTTCTCCTCTCTCTCTCTGTGTCCTCTCTCTCTGCCTCCTCTCTCTCTGTCTCCTCTCTCTCTTTTTCCTCTCTCTCTGTCTCCTCTCTCTCTTTCTCCTCTCTCTCTTTCTCCTCTCTCTTTCTCCTCTCTCTCTTTCTCCTCTCTCTCTTTCTCCTCTCTCTCTTTCTCCTCTCTCTCTTTTTCCTCTCTCTCTTTCTCCTCTCTCTCTTTCTCCTCTCTCTCTTTTTCCTCTCTCTCTGTCTCCTCTCTCTCTTTTTCCTCTCTCTCTGTCTCCTCTCTCTCTGTCTCCTCTCTCTCTTTTTCCTCTCTCGCTGTCTCCTCTCTCTCCTTCTCCTCTCTCTCTGTCTCCTCTCTCACTGTCTCCTCTCTCTCTGTCTCCTCTCTCTCTTTTTCCTCTCTCTCTTTCTCCTCTCTCTCTTACTCCTCTCTCTCTTTTTCCTCTCTCTCTTTCTCCTCTCTCTCTTTCTCCTCTCTCTCTGTCTCCTCTCTCTCTTTTTTCTCTCTCTCTTTCTCCTCTCTCTCTTTTTCCTCTCTGTCTTTCTCCTCTCTCTCTTTCTCCTCTCTCTCTTTTTCCTCTCTCTCTTTCTCCTCTCTCTCTGTCACCTCTCTCTCTTTCTCCTCTCTCTGTGTCTCCTCTCTCTCTTTCTCCTCTCTCTCTTTCTCCTCTCTCTCTGTCTCCTCTCTCTCTTTCTCCTCTCTCTCTTTTTCCTCTCTCTCTGTCTCCTCTCTCTCCGTCTCCTCTCTCTCTTTCTCCTCTCTCTCTTTCTCCTCTCTCTCTTTCTCCTCTCTCTCTTTTTCCTCTCTCTCTTGCTCCTCTCTCTCTTTTTCCTCTCTCTCTGTCTCCTCTCTCTCTTTCTCCTCTCTCTCTTTTTCCTCTCTCTCTTTCTCCTCTCTCTCTTTCTCCTCTCTCTCTTTTTCCTCTCTCTCTGTCTCCTCTCTCTCCGTCTCCTCTCTCTCCGTCTCCTCTCTCTCTTTCTCCTCTCTCTCTTTCTCCTCTCTCTCTTTCTCCTCTCTCTCCTTCTCCTCTCTCTCTTTCTCCTCTCTCTCTTTCTCCTCTCTCTCTGTCTCCTCTCTCTCCGTCTCCTCTCTCTCGTTCTCCTCTCTCTCTTTCTCCTCTCTCTCTTTCTCCTCTCTCTCTTTTTCCTCTCTCTCTGTCTCCTCTCTCTCTTTCTCCACTCTCTCTTTCTCCTCTCTCTCTTTCTCCTCTCTCTCTTTCTCCTCTCTCTCTTTTTCCTCTCTCCCTGTCTCCTCTCTCTCTTTCTCCTCTCTCTCTGCCTCCTCTCTCTCTGTCTCTTCTCTCTCTTTTTCCTCTCTCTCTGTCTCCTCTCTCTCTTTTTCCTCTGTCTCTGTCTCCTCTCTCTCTGTCTCCTCTCTCTCTTTTTCCTCTCTCTCTGTCTCCTCTCTCTCTTTCTCCTCTCTCTCTTTCTCCTCTCTCTCTTTCTCCTCTCTCTCTTTGTCCTCTCTCTCTCTATCTCCTGTCTCTCTTTCTCCTCTCTCTTTTTCTCCTCTCTCTCTGTCTCCTCTCTCTCTTTCTCCTCTCTCTCTTTCTCCTCTTTCTTTCTCCTCTCTCTCTTTCTCCTCTCTCTCTTTCTCCTCTCTCTCTTTCTCCTCTCTCTCTTTCTCCTCTCTCTTTCTCCTCTCTCTCTGTCTCCTCTCTCTCTTTCTCCTCTCTCTCTTTCTCCTCTCTCTTTCTCCTCTCTCTCTTTCTCCTCTCTCTCTTTTTCCTCTCTCTCTTTCTCCTCTCTCTCTGTCTCCTCTCTCTCTTTTTCCTCTCTCTCTTTTTCCTCTCTCTCTGTCTCCACTCCCTCTTTTTCCTCTCCCTCTTTCTCCTCTCTCTCTTTCTTCTCTCTCTCTTTTTCCTCTCTCTGTCTCCTCTCTCTCTTTCTCCTCTCTCTCTTTCTCCTCTCTCTCTGTCTCCTCTCTCTCTGTCTTCTCTCTCTCTTTCTCCTCTCTCTCTGTCACCTCTCTCTCTTTCTCCTCTCTCTCTTTCTCCTCTCTCTCTGTCTCCTCTCTCTCTGTCTTCTCTCTCTCTTTCTCCTCTCTCTCTTTCTCCTCTCTCTCTTTCTCCTCTCTCTCTGTCTCCTCTCTCTCTTTCTCCTCACTCTCTTTCTCCTCTCTCTCTGTCTCCTCTCTCTCTGTCTTCTCTCTCTCTTTCTCCTCTCTCTCTTTCTCCTCTCTCTCTTTCTCCTCTCTCTCTCTGTCTCCACTCTCTCTGTCTCCTCTCTCTCTGTCTCCTCTCTCTCTTTCTCCTCTCTCTCTTTTTCCTCTCTCTCTGTCTCCTCTCTCTCTTTCTCCTCTCTCTCTGTCTCCTCTCTCTCTGTCTCCTCTCTCTCTGTCTTCTCTCTCTCTTTCTCCTCTCTCTCTTTCTCCTCTCTCTCTTTCTCCTCTCTCTCTCTGTCTCCACTCTCTCTGTCTCCTCTCTCTCTGTCTCCTCTCTCTCTCTCTCCTCTCTCTCTTTCTCCTCTCTCTCTTTTTCCTCTCTCTCTGTCTCCTCTCTCTCTTTCTCCTTTCTCTCTTTTTCCTCTCTCTCTTTCTTCTCTCTCTCTTTCTCCTCTCTCTCTTTTTCCTCTCTCTCTTTCTCCTTTCTCTCTTTCTCCTCTCTCTCTGTCTCCTCTCTCTCTTTCTCCTTTCTCTCTTTTTCCTCTCTCTCTTTCTTCTCTCTCTCTTTCTCCTCTCTCTCTTTTTCCTCTCTCTCTTTCTCCTCTCTCTCTGTCACCTCTCTCTCTTTCTCCTCTCTCTCTTTCTCCTCTCTCTCTTTCTACTCTCTCTCTTTTTCCTCTCCCTCTTTCTCCTCTCTCTCTTTCTTCTCTCTCTCTTTTTCCTCTCTCTCTGTCTCCTCTCTCTCTTTTTCCTCTCTCTCTGTCTCCTCTCTCTCTGTCTCCTCTCTCTCTTTTTCCTCTCTCTCTGTCTCCTCTCTCTCCTTCTCCTCTCTCTCTGTCTCCTCTCTCACTGTCTCCTCTCTCTCTGTCTCCTCTCTCTCTTTTTCCTCTCTCTCTTTCTCCTCTCTCTCTTACTCCTCTCTCTCTTTTTCCTCTCTCTCTTTCTCCTCTCTCTCTTTCTCCTCTCTCTCTTTCTCCTCTCTCTCTGTCTCCTCTCTCTCTTTTTTCTCTCTCTCTTTCTCCTCTCTCTCTTTTTCCTCTCCCTCTTTCTCCTCTCTCTCTTTCTCCTCTCTCACTGTCTCCTCTCTCTCTTTTTCCTCTCTCTCTTTTTCCTCTCTCTCTTTCTCCTCTCTCTCTTACTCCTCTCTCTCTTTTTCCTCTCTCTCTTTCTCCTCTCTCTCTTTCTCCTCTCTCTCTGTCTCCTCTCTCTCTTTTTTCTCTCTCTCTTTCTCCTCTCTCTCTTTTTCCTCTCCCTCTTTCTCCTCTCTCTCTTTCTCCTCTCTCTCTTTCTCCTCTCTCTCTGTCTCCTCTCTCTCTTTTTTCTCTCTCTCTTTCTCCTCTCTCTCTTTTTCCTCTTTGTCTTTCTCCTCTCTCTCTTTCTCCTCTCTCTCTTTTTCCTCTCTCTCTTTCTCCTCTCTCTCTGTCTCCTCTCTCTCTTTTTCCTCTCTCTCTTTTTCCTCTCTCTCTGTCTCCTCTCCCTCTTTCTCCTCTCTCTCTGTCTCCTCTCTCTCTGTCTCCACTCTCTCTGTCTCCTCTCTCTCTGTCTCCTCTCTCTCTTTCTCCTCTCTCTCTTTCTCCTCTCTCTCTCTGTCTCCTCTCTCTCTTTTTCCTCTCTCTCTGTCTCCTCTCTCTCTTTCTCCTCTCTCTCTTTCTCCTCTCTGTCTGTCTCCTCTCTCTCTGTCTCCTCTCTCTCTGTCTCCTCTCTCTCTGTCTCCTCTCTCTCTGTCTCCTCTCTCTCTTTCTCCTCTCTCTCTCTTTCTCCTCTCTCTCTCTTTTTCCTCTCTCTCTGTCTCCTCTCTCTCTTTCTCCTCTCTCTCTTTCTCCTCTCTCTCTTTCTCCTCTCTCTCTGTCTCCTCTCTCTCTTTCTCCTCTCTCTCTTTCTCCTCTCTCTTTCTCCTCTCTCTCTGTCTCCTCTCTCTCTTTCTCCTCTCTCTCTTTCTCCTCTCTCTTTCTCCTCTCTCTCTTTCTCCTCTCTCTCTTTTTCCTCTCTCTCTTTCTCCTCTCTCTCTGTCTCCTCTCTCTCTTTTTCCTCTCTCTCTTTTTCCTCTCTCTCTGTCTCCACTCCCTCTTTTTCCTCTCCCTCTTTCTCCTCTCTCTCTTTCTTCTCTCTCTCTTTTTCCTCTCTCTGTCTCCTCTCTCTCTTTCTCCTCTCTCTCTTTCTCCTCTCTCTCTGTCTCCTCTCTCTCTGTCTTCTCTCTCTCTTTCTCCTCTCTCTCTGTCACCTCTCTCTCTTTCTCCTCTCTCTCTTTCTCCTCTCTCTCTGTCTCCTCTCTCTCTGTCTTCTCTCTCTCTTTCTCCTCTCTCTCTTTCTCCTCTCTCTCTTTCTCCTCTCTCTCTGTCTCCTCTCTCTCTTTCTCCTCACTCTCTTTCTCCTCTCTCTCTGTCTCCTCTCTCTCTGTCTTCTCTCTCTCTTTCTCCTCTCTCTCTTTCTCCTCTCTCTCTTTCTCCTCTCTCTCTCTGTCTCCACTCTCTCTGTCTCCTCTCTCTCTGTCTCCTCTCTCTCTTTCTCCTCTCTCTCTTTTTCCTCTCTCTCTGTCTCCTCTCTCTCTTTCTCCTCTCTCTCTGTCTCCTCTCTCTCTGTCTCCTCTCTCTCTGTCTTCTCTCTCTCTTTCTCCTCTCTCTCTTTCTCCTCTCTCTCTTTCTCCTCTCTCTCTCTGTCTCCACTCTCTCTGTCTCCTCTCTCTCTGTCTCCTCTCTCTCTCTCTCCTCTCTCTCTTTCTCCTCTCTCTCTTTTTCCTCTCTCTCTGTCTCCTCTCTCTCTTTCTCCTTTCTCTCTTTTTCCTCTCTCTCTTTCTTCTCTCTCTCTTTCTCCTCTCTCTCTTTTTCCTCTCTCTCTTTCTCCTTTCTCTCTTTCTCCTCTCTCTCTGTCTCCTCTCTCTCTTTCTCCTTTCTCTCTTTTTCCTCTCTCTCTTTCTTCTCTCTCTCTTTCTCCTCTCTCTCTTTCTCCTCTCTCTCTGTCTCCTCTCTCTCTGTCTCCTCTCTCTCTTTCTCCTCTCTCTCTTTTTCCTCTCTCTCTGTCTCATCTCTCTCTGTCTCCTCTCTCTCTTTTTCCTCTCTCTCTTTCTCCTCTCTATCTTTCTCCTCTCCCTCTTTCTCCTCTCTCTCTTTCTCCTCTCTCTCTTTTTCCTCTCTCTCTGTCTCCTCTCTCTCTTTTTCCTCTCTCTCTGTCTCCTCTCTCTCTTTCTCCTCTCTCTCTTTTTCCTCTCCCTCTTTCTCCTCTCTCTCTTTCTCCTCTCTCTCTTTTTCCTCTCCCTCTTTCTCCTCTCTCTCTTTCTCCTCTCTCTCTTTTTCCTCTCTCTCTGTCTCCTCTCTCTCTTTCTCCTCTCTCTCTTTCTCCTCTCTCTCTTTCTCCTCTCTCTCTTTTTCCTCTCTCTCTTTCTCCTCTCTCTCTTTTTCCTCTCTCTCTTTCTCCTCTCTCTCTTTTTCCTCTCTCTCTGTCTCCTGTCTCTCTTTCTCCTCTCTCTCTTTCTCCTCTCTCTCTGTCTTCTCTCTCTCTCTTTCTCCTCTCTCTCTCTGTGTCCTCTCTCTCTGCCTCCTCTCTCTCTGTCTCCTCTCTCTCTTTTTCCTCTCTCTCTGTCTCCTCTCTCTCTTTCTCCTCTCTCTCTTTCTCCTCTCTCTTTCTCCTCTCTCTCTTTCTCCTCTCTCTCTTTCTCCTCTCTCTCTTTCTCCTCTCTCTCTTTTTCCTCTCTCTCTTTCTCCTCTCTCTCTTTCTCCTCTCTCTCTTTTTCCTCTCTCTCTGTCTCCTCTCTCTCTTTTTCCTCTCTCTCTGTCTCCTCTCTCTCTGTCTCCTCTCTCTCTTTTTCCTCTCTCGCTGTCTCCTCTCTCTCCTTCTCCTCTCTCTCTGTCTCCTCTCTCACTGTCTCCTCTCTCTCTGTCTCCTCTCTCTCTTTTTCCTCTCTCTCTTTCTCCTCTCTCTCTTACTCCTCTCTCTCTTTTTCCTCTCTCTCTTTCTCCTCTCTCTCTTTCTCCTCTCTCTCTGTCTCCTCTCTCTCTTTTTTCTCTCTCTCTTTCTCCTCTCTCTCTTTTTCCTCTCTGTCTTTCTCCTCTCTCTCTTTCTCCTCTCTCTCTTTTTCCTCTCTCTCTTTCTCCTCTCTCTCTGTCACCTCTCTCTCTTTCTCCTCTCTCTGTGTCTCCTCTCTCTCTTTCTCCTCTCTCTCTTTCTCCTCTCTCTCTGTCTCCTCTCTCTCTTTCTCCTCTCTCTCTTTTTCCTCTCTCTCTGTCTCCTCTCTCTCCGTCTCCTCTCTCTCTTTCTCCTCTCTCTCTTTCTCCTCTCTCTCTTTCTCCTCTCTCTCTTTTTCCTCTCTCTCTTGCTCCTCTCTCTCTTTTTCCTCTCTCTCTGTCTCCTCTCTCTCTTTCTCCTCTCTCTCTTTTTCCTCTCTCTCTTTCTCCTCTCTCTCTTTCTCCTCTCTCTCTTTTTCCTCTCTCTCTGTCTCCTCTCTCTCCGTCTCCTCTCTCTCCGTCTCCTCTCTCTCTTTCTCCTCTCTCTCTTTCTCCTCTCTCTCTTTCTCCTCTCTCTCCTTCTCCTCTCTCTCTTTCTCCTCTCTCTCTTTCTCCTCTCTCTCTGTCTCCTCTCTCTCCGTCTCCTCTCTCTCGTTCTCCTCTCTCTCTTTCTCCTCTCTCTCTTTCTCCTCTCTCTCTTTTTCCTCTCTCTCTGTCTCCTCTCTCTCTTTCTCCACTCTCTCTTTCTCCTCTCTCTCTTTCTCCTCTCTCTCTTTCTCCTCTCTCTCTTTTTCCTCTCTCCCTGTCTCCTCTCTCTCTTTCTCCTCTCTCTCTGCCTCCTCTCTCTCTGTCTCTTCTCTCTCTTTTTCCTCTCTCTCTGTCTCCTCTCTCTCTTTTTCCTCTGTCTCTGTCTCCTCTCTCTCTGTCTCCTCTCTCTCTTTTTCCTCTCTCTCTGTCTCCTCTCTCTCTTTCTCCTCTCTCTCTTTCTCCTCTCTCTCTTTCTCCTCTCTCTCTTTGTCCTCTCTCTCTCTATCTCCTGTCTCTCTTTCTCCTCTCTCTTTTTCTCCTCTCTCTCTGTCTCCTCTCTCTCTTTCTCCTCTCTCTCTTTCTCCTCTTTCTTTCTCCTCTCTCTCTTTCTCCTCTCTCTCTTTCTCCTCTCTCTCTTTCTCCTCTCTCTCTTTCTCCTCTCTCTTTCTCCTCTCTCTCTGTCTCCTCTCTCTCTTTCTCCTCTCTCTCTTTCTCCTCTCTCTTTCTCCTCTCTCTCTTTCTCCTCTCTCTCTTTTTCCTCTCTCTCTTTCTCCTCTCTCTCTGTCTCCTCTCTCTCTTTTTCCTCTCTCTCTTTTTCCTCTCTCTCTGTCTCCACTCCCTCTTTTTCCTCTCCCTCTTTCTCCTCTCTCTCTTTCTTCTCTCTCTCTTTTTCCTCTCTCTGTCTCCTCTCTCTCTTTCTCCTCTCTCTCTTTCTCCTCTCTCTCTGTCTCCTCTCTCTCTGTCTTCTCTCTCTCTTTCTCCTCTCTCTCTGTCACCTCTCTCTCTTTCTCCTCTCTCTCTTTCTCCTCTCTCTCTGTCTCCTCTCTCTCTGTCTTCTCTCTCTCTTTCTCCTCTCTCTCTTTCTCCTCTCTCTCTTTCTCCTCTCTCTCTGTCTCCTCTCTCTCTTTCTCCTCACTCTCTTTCTCCTCTCTCTCTGTCTCCTCTCTCTCTGTCTTCTCTCTCTCTTTCTCCTCTCTCTCTTTCTCCTCTCTCTCTTTCTCCTCTCTCTCTCTGTCTCCACTCTCTCTGTCTCCTCTCTCTCTGTCTCCTCTCTCTCTTTCTCCTCTCTCTCTTTTTCCTCTCTCTCTGTCTCCTCTCTCTCTTTCTCCTCTCTCTCTGTCTCCTCTCTCTCTGTCTCCTCTCTCTCTGTCTTCTCTCTCTCTTTCTCCTCTCTCTCTTTCTCCTCTCTCTCTTTCTCCTCTCTCTCTCTGTCTCCACTCTCTCTGTCTCCTCTCTCTCTGTCTCCTCTCTCTCTCTCTCCTCTCTCTCTTTCTCCTCTCTCTCTTTTTCCTCTCTCTCTGTCTCCTCTCTCTCTTTCTCCTTTCTCTCTTTTTCCTCTCTCTCTTTCTTCTCTCTCTCTTTCTCCTCTCTCTCTTTTTCCTCTCTCTCTTTCTCCTTTCTCTCTTTCTCCTCTCTCTCTGTCTCCTCTCTCTCTTTCTCCTTTCTCTCTTTTTCCTCTCTCTCTTTCTTCTCTCTCTCTTTCTCCTCTCTCTCTTTTTCCTCTCTCTCTTTCTCCTCTCTCTCTGTCACCTCTCTCTCTTTCTCCTCTCTCTCTTTCTCCTCTCTCTCTTTCTACTCTCTCTCTTTTTCCTCTCCCTCTTTCTCCTCTCTCTCTTTCTTCTCTCTCTCTTTTTCCTCTCTCTCTGTCTCCTCTCTCTCTTTTTCCTCTCTCTCTGTCTCCTCTCTCTCTGTCTCCTCTCTCTCTTTTTCCTCTCTCTCTGTCTCCTCTCTCTCCTTCTCCTCTCTCTCTGTCTCCTCTCTCACTGTCTCCTCTCTCTCTGTCTCCTCTCTCTCTTTTTCCTCTCTCTCTTTCTCCTCTCTCTCTTACTCCTCTCTCTCTTTTTCCTCTCTCTCTTTCTCCTCTCTCTCTTTCTCCTCTCTCTCTTTCTCCTCTCTCTCTGTCTCCTCTCTCTCTTTTTTCTCTCTCTCTTTCTCCTCTCTCTCTTTTTCCTCTCCCTCTTTCTCCTCTCTCTCTTTCTCCTCTCTCACTGTCTCCTCTCTCTCTTTTTCCTCTCTCTCTTTTTCCTCTCTCTCTTTCTCCTCTCTCTCTTACTCCTCTCTCTCTTTTTCCTCTCTCTCTTTCTCCTCTCTCTCTTTCTCCTCTCTCTCTGTCTCCTCTCTCTCTTTTTTCTCTCTCTCTTTCTCCTCTCTCTCTTTTTCCTCTCCCTCTTTCTCCTCTCTCTCTTTCTCCTCTCTCTCTTTCTCCTCTCTCTCTGTCTCCTCTCTCTCTTTTTTCTCTCTCTCTTTCTCCTCTCTCTCTTTTTCCTCTTTGTCTTTCTCCTCTCTCTCTTTCTCCTCTCTCTCTTTTTCCTCTCTCTCTTTCTCCTCTCTCTCTGTCTCCTCTCTCTCTTTTTCCTCTCTCTCTTTTTCCTCTCTCTCTGTCTCCTCTCCCTCTTTCTCCTCTCTCTCTGTCTCCTCTCTCTCTGTCTCCACTCTCTCTGTCTCCTCTCTCTCTGTCTCCTCTCTCTCTTTCTCCTCTCTCTCTTTCTCCTCTCTCTCTCTGTCTCCTCTCTCTCTTTTTCCTCTCTCTCTGTCTCCTCTCTCTCTTTCTCCTCTCTCTCTTTCTCCTCTCTGTCTGTCTCCTCTCTCTCTGTCTCCTCTCTCTCTGTCTCCTCTCTCTCTGTCTCCTCTCTCTCTGTCTCCTCTCTCTCTTTCTCCTCTCTCTCTCTTTCTCCTCTCTCTCTCTTTTTCCTCTCTCTCTGTCTCCTCTCTCTCTTTCTCCTCTCTCTCTTTCTCCTCTCTCTCTTTCTCCTCTCTCTCTGTCTCCTCTCTCTCTTTCTCCTCTCTCTCTTTCTCCTCTCTCTCTGTCTCCTCTCTCTCTGTCTCCTCTCTCTCTGTCTCCTCTCTCTCTTTTTCATCTCTCTCTGTCTCCTCTCTCTCTTTTTCCTCTCTCTCTGTCTCCTCTCTCTCTTTTTGCTCTCTCTCTTTTTCCTCTCTCTCTGTCTCCTCTCTCTCTGTCTCCTCTCTCTCTTTCTCCTTTCTCTCTTTCTCCTCTCTCTCTTTTTCCTCTCTCTCTTTCTCCTTTCTCTCTTTCTCCTCTCTCTCTGTCTCCTCTCTCTCTTTCTCCTTTCTCTCTTTTTCCTCTCTCTCTTTCTTCTCTCTCTCTTTCTCCTCTCTCTCTTTTTCCTCTCTCTCTTTCTGCTCTCTCTCTTTCTCCTCTCTCTCTGTCACCTCTCTCTCTTTCTCCTCTCTCTCTTTCTCCTCTCTCTCTGTCTCCTCTCTCTCTGTCTTCTCTCTCTCTTTCTCCTCTCTCTCTTTCTCCTCTCTCTCTTTCTCCTCTCTCTCTGTCTCCTCTCTCTCTTTCTCCTCTCTCTCTTTCTCCTCTCTCTCTGTCTCCTCTCTCTCTGTCTTCTCTCTCTCTTTCTCCTCTCTCTCTTTCTCCTCTCTCTCTTTCTCCTCTCTCTCTCTGTCTCCACTCTCTCTGTCTGCTCTCTCTCTGTCTCCTCTCTCTCTTTCTCCTCTCTCTCTTTTTCCTCTCTCTCTGTCTCCTCTCTCTCTTTCTCCTCTCTCTCTTTCTCCTCTCTCTCTGTCTCCTCTCTCTCTGTCTTCTCTCTCTCTTTCTCCTCTCTCTCTTTCTCCTCTCTCTCTTTCTCCTCTCTCTCTCTGTCTCCACTCTCTCTGTCTCCTCTCTCTCTGTCTCCTCTCTCTCTTTCTCCTCTCTCTCTTTCTCCTCTCTCTCTTTCTCCTCTCTCTCTGTCTCTTCTCTCTCTTTCTCCTTTCTCTCTTTTTCCTCTCTCTCTTTCTTCACTCTCTCTTTCTCCTCTCTCTCTTTTTCCTCTCTCTCTTTCTGCTCTCCCTCTTTCTCCTCTCTCTCTGTCACCTCTCTCTCTTTGTCCTCTCTCTCTTTCTCCTCTCTCTCTTTCTCCTCTCTCTCTTTTTCCTCTCCCTCTTTCTCCTCTCTCTCTTTCTCCTCTCTCTCTTTTTCCTCTCTCTCTGTCTCCTCTCTCTCTTTTTCCTCTCTCTCTGTCTCCTCTCTCTCTGTCTCCTCTCTCTCTTTTTCCTCTCTCTCTGTCTCCTCTCTCTCCTTCTCCTCTCTCTCTGTCTCCTCTCTCACTGTCTCCTCTCCCTCTGTCTCCTCTCTCTCTTTTTCCTCGCTCTCTGTCTCCTCTTTCTCTTTTTCCTCTCTCTCTTTTTCCTCTCTCTCTGTCTCCTCTCTCTCTGTCTCCTCTCTCTCTTTCTCCTTTCTCTCTTTCTCCTCTCTCTCTTTTTCCTCTCTCTCTTTCTCCTTTCTCTCTTTCTCCTCTCTCTCTGTCTCCTCTCTCTCTTTCTCCTTTCTCTCTTTTTCCTCTCTCTCTTTCTTCTCTCTCTCTTTCTCCTCTCTCTCTTTTTCCTCTCTCTCTTTCTGCTCTCTCTCTTTCTCCTCTCTCTCTGTCACCTCTCTCTCTTTCTCCTCTCTCTCTTTCTCCTCTCTCTCTGTCTCCTCTCTCTCTGTCTTCTCTCTCTCTTTCTCCTCTCTCTCTTTCTCCTCTCTCTCTTTCTCCTCTCTCTTTCTCCTCTCTCTCTTTCTCCTCTCTGTCTGTCTCCTCTCTCTCTTTTTCCTCTCACTCTTTCTCCTCTCTCTCTTTCTCCTCTCTCTCTTTTTCCTCTCTCTCTTTCTCCTCTCTCTCTTTCTCCTCTCTCTCTTTTTCCTCTCCCTCTTTCTCCTCTCTCTCTTTCTCCTCTCTCTCTTTTTCCTCTCTCTCTGTCTCCTCTTTCTCTTTTTCCTCTCTCTCTGTCTCCTCTCTCTCTGTCTCCTCTCTCTCTTTTTCCTCTCTCTCTGTCTCCTCTCTCTCCTTCTCCTCTCTCTCTGTCACCTCTCTCACTGTCTCCTCTCCCTCTGTCTCCTCTCTCTCTTTTTCCTCTCTCTCTGTCTCCTCTCTCTCTTTTTCCTCTCTCTCTTTTTCCTCTCTCTCTGTCTCCTCTCGCTCTGTCTCCTCTCTCTCTTTCTCCTTTCTCTCTTTCTCCTCTCTCTCTTTTTCCTCTCTCTCTTTCTCCTTTCTCTCTTTCTCCTCTCTCTCTGTCTCCTCTCTCTCTTTCTCCTTTCTCTCTTTTTCCTCTCTCTCTTTCTTCTCTCTCTCGTTCTCCTCTCTCTCTTTTTCCTCTCTCTCTTTCTGCTCTCTCTCTTTCTCCTCTCTCTCTTTCACCTTTCTCTCTTTCTCCTCTCTCTCTTTCTCCTCTCTCTCTGTCTCCTCTCTCTCTGTCTTCTCTCTCTCTTTCTCCTCTCTCTCTTTCTCCTCTCTCTCTTTCTCCTCTCTCTTTCTCCTCTCTCTCTTTCTCCTCTCTGTCTGTCTCCTCTCTCTCTTTTTCCTCTCACTCTTTCTCCTCTCTCTCTTTCTCCTCTCTCTCTTTTTCCTCTCTCTCTTTCTCCTCACTCTCTTTCTCCTCTCTCTCTTTCTCCTCTCTCTCTTTTTCCTCTCTCTGTCTCCTCTCTCTCTTTCTCCTCTCTCTCTTTCTCCTCTCTCTCTGTCTCCTCTCTCTCTGTCTTCTCTCTCTCTTTCTCCTCTCTCTCTTTCTCCTCTCTCTCTTTCTCCTCTCTCTCTCTGTCTCCACTCTCTCTGTCTCCTCTCTCTCTGTCTCCTCTCTCTCTTTCTCCTCTCTCTCTGTCTTCTCTCTCTCTGTCTCCTCTCTCTCTGTCTCCTCTCTCTCTGTCTCCTCTCTCTCTGTCTCCTCTCTCTCTGTCTCCTCTCTCTATTTTTCCTCTCTCTCTGTCTCCTCTCTCTCTTTCTCCTCTCTCTCTTTCTCCTCTCTCTCTGTCTTCTCTCTCTCTTTTTCCTCTCTCTCTTTCTCCTGTCTCTCTTTCTCCTCTCTCTCTGTCTCCTCTCTCTCTGTCTCCTCTCTCTCTTTTTCCTCTCTCTCTTTCTCCTCTCTCTCTTTCTCTCTCTCTTTTTCCTCTCTCGCTTTCTCCTCTCTCTCTTTCTCCTTTCTCTCTGTCTTCTCTCTCTCTTTCTCCTCTTTCTCTTTTTCCTCTCTCTCTTTCTCCTTTCTCTCTTTCTCCTCTCTCTCTGTCTCCTCTCTCTCTTTCTCCTCTCTCTCTTTTTCCTCTCTCTCTCTTTCTTCTCTCTCTCTTTCTCCTCTCTCTCTGTCACCTCTCTCTCTTTCTCCTCTCTCTCTTTCTCCTCTCTCTCTGTCTCCTCTCTCTCTGTCTTCTCTCTCTCTTTCTCCTCTCACTCTTTCTCCTCTCTCTCTTTCTCCTCTCTCTCTTTTTCCTCTCTCTCTTTCTCCTCACTCTCTTTCTCCTCTCTCTCTTTCTCCTCTCTCTCTTTTTCCTCTCTCTCTGTCTCCTCTCTCTCTGTCTTCTCTCTCTCTTTCTCCTCTCTCTCTTTTTCCTCTCTCTCTTTCTCCTCACTCTCTTTCTCCTCTCTCTCTTTCTCCTCTCTCTCTTTCTCCTCTCTCTCTGTCTCCTCTCTCTCTGTCTTCTCTCTCTCTTTCTCCTCTCTCTCTTTCTCCTCTCTCTCTTTCTCCTCTCTCTCTCTGTCTCCACTCTCTCTGTCTCCTCTCTCTCTGTCTCCTCTCTCTCTTTCTCCTCTCTCTCTGTCTCCTCTCTCTCTGTCTCCTCTCTCTCTGTCTCCTCTCTCTCTGTCTCCTCTCTCTCTGTCTCCTCTCTCTCTTTTTCCTCTCACTCTTTCTCCTCTGTCTCTGTCTCCTCTCTCTCTGTCTCCTCTCTCTCTTTTTCCTCTCTCTCTTTCTCCTCTCTCTCTTTCACCTCTCTCTCTTTCTCCTCTCTCTCTTTTTCCTCTCTCTCTTTCTCCTCTCTCTCTTTTTCCTCTCTCTCTTTCTCCTCTCTCTCTTTTTCCTCTCTCTCTGTCTCCTGTCTCTCTTTCTCCTCTCTCTCTTTCTCCTCTCTCTCTGTCTTCTCTCTCTCTCTTTCTCCTCTCTCTCTCTGTGTCCTCTCTCTCTGCCTCCTCTCTCTCTGTCTCCTCTCTCTCTTTTTCCTCTCTCTCTGTCTCCTCTCTCTCTTTCTCCTCTCTCTCTTTCTCCTCTCTCTTTCTCCTCTCTCTCTTTCTCCTCTCTCTCTTTCTCCTCTCTCTCTTTCTCCTCTCTCTCTTTTTCCTCTCTCTCTTTCTCCTCTCTCTCTTTCTCCTCTCTCTCTTTTTCCTCTCTCTCTGTCTCCTCTCTCTCTTTTTCCTCTCTCTCTGTCTCCTCTCTCTCTGTCTCCTCTCTCTCTTTTTCCTCTCTCTCTGTCTCCTCTCTCTCCTTCTCCTCTCTCTCTGTCTCCTCTCTCACTGTCTCCTCTCTCTCTGTCTCCTCTCTCTCTTTTTCCTCTCTCTCTTTCTCCTCTCTCTCTTACTCCTCTCTCTCTTTTTCCTCTCTCTCTTTCTCCTCTCTCTCTTTCTCCTCTCTCTCTGTCTCCTCTCTCTCTTTTTTCTCTCTCTCTTTCTCCTCTCTCTCTTTTTCCTCTCTGTCTTTCTCCTCTCTCTCTTTCTCCTCTCTCTCTTTTTCCTCTCTCTCTTTCTCCTCTCTCTCTGTCACCTCTCTCTCTTTCTCCTCTCTCTGTGTCTCCTCTCTCTCTTTCTCCTCTCTCTCTTTCTCCTCTCTCTCTGTCTCCTCTCTCTCTTTCTCCTCTCTCTCTTTTTCCTCTCTCTCTGTCTCCTCTCTCTCCGTCTCCTCTCTCTCTTTCTCCTCTCTCTCTTTCTCCTCTCTCTCTTTCTCCTCTCTCTCTTTTTCCTCTCTCTCTTGCTCCTCTCTCTCTTTTTCCTCTCTCTCTGTCTCCTCTCTCTCTTTCTCCTCTCTCTCTTTTTCCTCTCTCTCTTTCTCCTCTCTCTCTTTCTCCTCTCTCTCTTTCTCCTCTCTCTCTTTTTCCTCTCTCTCTGTCTCCTCTCTCTCCGTCTCCTCTCTCTCTTTCTCCTCTCTCTCTTTCTCCTCTCTCTCTTTCTCCTCTCTCTCTTTCTCCTCTCTCTCCTTCTCCTCTCTCTCTTTCTCCTCTCTCTCTTTCTCCTCTCTCTCGTTCTCCTCTCTCTCTTTCTCCTCTCTCTCTTTCTCCTCTCTCTCTTTTTCCTCTCTCTCTGTCTCCTCTCTCTCTTTCTCCACTCTCTCTTTCTCCTCTCTCTCTTTCTCCTCTCTCTCTTTCTCCTCTCTCTCTTTTTCCTCTCTCCCTGTCTCCTCTCTCTCTTTCTCCTCTCTCTCTGCCTCCTCTCTCTCTGTCTCTTCTCTCTCTTTTTCCTCTCTCTCTGTCTCCTCTCTCTCTTTTTCCTCTGTCTCTGTCTCCTCTCTCTCTGTCTCCTCTCTCTCTTTTTCCTCTCTCTCTGTCTCCTCTCTCTCTTTCTCCTCTCTCTCTTTCTCCTCTCTCTCTTTCTCCTCTCTCTCTTTTTCCTCTCTCTCTCTATCTCCTGTCTCTCTTTCTCCTCTCTCTTTTTCTCCTCTCTCTCTGTCTCCTCTCTCTCTTTCTCCTCTCTCTCTTTCTCCTCTTTCTTTCTCCTCTCTCTCTTTCTCCTCTCTCTCTTTCTCCTCTCTCTCTTTCTCCTCTCTCTCTTTCTCCTCTCTCTTTCTCCTCTCTCTCTGTCTCCTCTCTCTCTTTCTCCTCTCTCTCTTTCTCCTCTCTCTTTCTCCTCTCTCTCTTTCTCCTCTCTCTTTCTCCTCTCTCTCTTTCTCCTCTCTCTTTCTCCTCTCTCTCTGTCTCCTCTCTCTCTTTCTCCTCTCTCTCTGTCTCCTCTCTCTCTTTCTCCTCTCTCTCTTTCTCCTCTCTCTTTCTCCTCTCTCTCTTTCTCCTCTCTCTTTCTCCTCTCTCTCTTTCTCCTCTCTCTCTTTCTCCTCTCTCTCTTTCTCCTCTCTCTCCTTCTCCTCTCTCTCTTTCTCCTCTCTCTCTTTCTCCTCTCTCTCTGTCTCCTCTCTCTCCGTCTCCTCTCTCTCGTTCTCCTCTCTCTCTTTCTCCTCTCTCTCTTTCTCCTCTCTCTCTTTTTCCTCTCTCTCTGTCTCCTCTCTCTCTTTCTCCACTCTCTCTTTCTCCTCTCTCTCTTTCTCCTCTCTCTCTTTCTCCTCTCTCTCTTTTTCCTCTCTCCCTGTCTCCTCTCTCTCTTTCTCCTCTCTCTCTGCCTCCTCTCTCTCTGTCTCTTCTCTCTCTTTTTCCTCTCTCTCTGTCTCCTCTCTCTCTTTTTCCTCTGTCTCTGTCTCCTCTCTCTCTGTCTCCTCTCTCTCTTTTTCCTCTCTCTCTGTCTCCTCTCTCTCTTTCTCCTCTCTCTCTTTCTCCTCTCTCTCTTTCTCCTCTCTCTCTTTTTCCTCTCTCTCTGTCTCCTGTCTCTCTTTCTCCTCTCTCTCTTTCTCCTCTCTCTCTGTCTCCTCTCTCTCTTTCTCCTCTCTCTCTTTCTCCTCTTTCTTTCTCCTCTCTCTCTTTCTCCTCTCTCTCTTTCTCCTCTCTCTCTTTCTCCTCTCTCTCTTTCTCCTCTCTCTTTCTCCTCTCTCTCTGTCTCCTCTCTCTCTTTCTCCTCTCTCTCTTTCTCCTCTCTCTTTCTCCTCTCTCTCTTTCTCCTCTCTCTTTCTCCTCTCTCTCTTTCTCCTCTCTCTTTCTCCTCTCTCTCTGTCTCCTCTCTCTCTTTCTCCTCTCTCTCTGTCTCCTCTCTCTCTTTCTCCTCTCTCTCTTTCTCCTCTCTCTTTCTCCTCTCTCTCTTTCTCCTCTCTCTTTCTCCTCTCTCTCTTTCTCCTCTCTCTTTCTCCTCTCTCTCTTTCTCCTCTCTCTTTCTCCTCTCTCTCTGTCTCCTCTCTCTCTTTCTCCTCTCTCTCTGTCTCCTCTCTCTCTTTCTCCTCTCTCTCTTTCTCCTCTCTCTTTCTCCTCTCTCTCTTTCTCCTCTCTCTCTTTCTCCTCTCTCTCTTTCTCCTCTCTCTCTTTTTCCTCTCTCTCTTTCTCCTCTCTCTCTTTCTCCTCTCTCTCTTTTTCCTCTCTCTCTGTCTCCTCTCTCTCTTTTTCCTCTCTCTCTGTCTCCTCTCTCTCTTTCTCCTCTCTCTCTTTCTCCTCTCTCTCTTTCTCCTCTCTCTTTCTCCT
The DNA here is from genome assembly GCA_959347315.1 of Bimastos eiseni. Lineage (NCBI taxonomy): Eukaryota > Metazoa > Annelida > Clitellata > Crassiclitellata > Lumbricidae > Bimastos > Bimastos eiseni. The sequence goes on from OY365822.1 coordinate 37,184, forward strand.
CTCTCTCTTTCTCCTCTCTCTCTTTCTCCTCTCTCTCTTTCTCCTCTCTCTCTTTTTCCTCTCTCTCTTTCTCCTCTCTCTCTTTCTCCTCTCTCTCTTTTTCCTCTCTCTCTGTCTCCTCTCTCTCTTTTTCCTCTCTCTCTGTCTCCTCTCTCTCCTTCTCCTCTCTCTCTGTCTCCTCTCTCACTGTCGCCTCTCTCTCTGTCTCCTCTCTCTCTTTTTCCTCTCTCTCTTTCTCCTCTCTCTCTTACTCCTCTCTCTCTTTTTCCTCTCTCTCTTTCTCCTCTCTCTCTTTTTCCTCTCTCTCTTTCTCCTCTCTCTCTTTCTCCTCTCTCTCTGTCTCCTCTCTCTCTTTTTTCTCTCTCTCTTTCTCCTCTCTCTCTTTTTCCTCTCTGTCTGTCTCCTCTCTGTCTTTCTCCTCTCTCTCTTTTTCCTCTCTCTCTTTCTCCTCTCTCTCTGTCACCTCTCTCTCTTTTTCCTCTCTCTCTTTCTCCTCTCTCTCTGTCTCCTCTCTCTCTGTCTCCTCTCTCTCTGTCTCCTCTCTCTCTTTCTCCTCTCTCTCTTTCTCCTCTCTCTCTCTTCCCTCTCTCTCTGTCTCCTCTCTCTCTTTCTCCTCTCTCTCTGTCTCCTCTCTCTCTGTCTCCTCTCTCTCTGTCTCCTCTCTCTCTTTCTCCTCTCTCTCTTTTTCCTCTCTCTCTGTCTCCTCTCTCTCTTTTTCCTCTCTCTCTGTCTCCTCTCTCTCTGTCTCATCTATCTCTGTCTCCTCTCTCTCTGTCTCCTCTCTCTCTTTTTCCTCTCTCTCTGTCTCCTCTCTCTCTGTCTCCTCTCTCTCTGTCTCCTCTCTCTCTTTCTCCTCTCTCTCTTACTCCTCTCTCTCTTTTTCCTCTCTCTCTTTCTCCTCTCTCTCTGTCTCCTCTCTCTCTTTCTCCTCTCTCTCTGTCTCCTCTCTCTCTTTCTCCTCTCTCTCTTTCTCCTCTCTCTCTTTCTCCTCTCTCTCTTTCTCCTCTCTCTCTTTCTCCTCTCTCTCTTTCTCCTCTCTCTCTGTCTCCTCTCTCTCTTTTTCCTCTCTCTCTGTCTCCTCTCTCTCTGTCTCCTCTCTCTCTGTCTCCTCTCTCTCTGTCTCCTCTCTCTCTGTCTCCTCTCTCTCTTTCTCCTCTCTCTCTGTCTCCTCTCTCTCTTTCTCCTCTCTCTCTTTCTCCCCTCTCTCTTTCTCCTCTCTCTCTTACTCCTCTCTCTCTTTCTCCTCTCTCTCTTTTTCCTCTCTCTCTGTCTCCTCTCTCTCTTTCTCCTCTCTCTCTTACTCCTCTCTCTCTTTCTCCTCTCTCTCTGTCTCCGCTCTCTCTGTCTCCTCTCTCTCTGTCTCCTCTCTCTCTTTCTCCTCTCTCTCTTTCTCCTCTCTCTCTTTCTCCTCTCTCTCTTTTTCCTCTTTCTCTTTCTCCTCTCTCTCTTTCTCCTCTCTCTCTTTCTCTTCTCTCTCTTTCTCCTCTCTCTCTTTCTCCTCTCTCTCTTTCTCCTCTCTCTCTTTCTTCTCTCTCTCTTTTTCCTCTCTCTCTGTCTCCTCTCTCTCTGTCTCCTCTCTCTCTTTTTCCTCTCTCTCTTTCTCCTCTCTCTCTTTCTCCTCTCTCTCTTTCTCCTCTCTCTTTTTCTCCTCACTCTCTGTCTCCTCTCTCTCTTTTTCCTCTCTCTCTTTTTCCTCTCTCTCTTTTTCCTCTCTCTCTTTCTCCTCTCTCTCTTTTTCCTCTCTCTCTTTCTCCTCTCTCCCTTTCTCCTCTCTCTCTTTTTCCTCTCTCTCTGTCTCCTCTCTCTCTGTCTCCTCTCTCTCTTTCTCCTCTCTCTCTTTCTCCTCTCTCTCTTTCTCCTCTCTCTCTTTCTCCTCTCTCTCTTTTTCCTCTCTCTCTTTCTCCTCTCTCTCTTTCTCCTCTCTCTCTTTCTCCTCTCTCTCTGTTTCCTCTCTCTCTTTCTCCTCTCTCTCTTTCTCCTCTCTCTCTTTCTCCTCTCTCTCTTTCTCCTCTCTCTCTTTCTCCTCTCTCTCTTTTTCCTCTCTCTCTTTTTCCTCTCTCTCTTTCTCCTCTCTCTCTTTCTCCTCTCTCTCTTTCTCCTCTCTCTCTTTTTCCTCTCTCTCTTTCTCCTCTCTCTCTGTCTCCTCTCTCTCTCTTTCACACTCTTTCTCACCTACACAAAAAAATCAGAAACAATCACCACAAGAATCTCTTATGCTACAAATGATCGTTGATCGTTCTATTCGACCGATCGATGTTCCATGCAATGAAAAGCCTTCGTTTTCACCTTGCTTCATATTCATTCACCGATATAATATCGTCTTTTTTTCTATTTAGGTATGGATGGATTCCAAGTGAATCGGAAGTTCCAGAAGACATAAAAGACAAATACGATTGGGTTCCTCAGACCTCAATCACTCACATGGAAATACTCCAAGGCGCTTATCGGTAGGGATGCTCTCCCTCGGACACGTGTCCTTGTTCATCTCATGCGAAGCGTTCAGCGTTGACTCTCGTTTCTTGTCTTACATGCGAGAAATAATTGTTCACCACGTGATTGGTAATTACTTGATAATTGTCCTGAAACGAACGAGGAATTGAAGATTCCGCTACTAATGTCCAATCATTTCTTGCTTCTTGCTTCTAATAGTAACTAATTCGTCAATTTATTGTCTTCGATTTTTTAGCTTCCGGAATCAAAATGCAATCTTCTGTCTTCGTGACTCTTCCTACATCGACGATCTTCCATCTGATAAAGTCGATCGTTTTGTGGATCAGGAGAAACTGAACCAACTGCAGCTCAAGGTACCGTCGCCTAACAATAGACATGATCATCACGCAGCTAATTCTTAATAATTATGAAATGTATATATAATGAGTAACGAGGAGCAATCAGATATTATGTGCATTCGAAAGACTTGGGAATTAGCTGTTCGCTACCGTTCCCAGGACTTTGAAGTGGGGAAAATGGACCGGTTTGGATACAGGAACCATTTCCTTCTCCTCCCGGTATGTTTGCAATCGGCAGGGCCGTACCAAGCTATAATTGCGCCCTGTACCAATTTGGCGCCCCCACATTTTGAAAATAGTGCATTTTATGGAATGATAAGTTATTCCATCCTGAAATTTGCGCCCTTTCGACATTTGCGCCCTGGGCCTAGGCCCCGCTGGCCCCCTCGGTACGGCCATGGCGGTCTGCCAGGAGAGGTACTGGTATGGCATACTTTTTCGTACCGTCCCACTTCAAGCCCCGATGTTTTCGTAGAAAAAAGCAAGACTAAAATTTGCGATCAGGCTTTTTTAGTCGCTGGTCCACGTGCCTGGAACAGTCTCTCTGCATTCCAGAAATCAAAACCCTTTCTGCTTTCAAAAAACAGTCAACATTGCACTTTCTATAGGCAACGCCGAGCGTTAGAGCTGACAGTGAGCTGTTATGTAAAGCATCTTAGAAGTAGTTTGCTAGTGACGGTGCTCTAGAAGTTGTCGTATTTACATTACATTACATTACGTGTGATCCAGTCGTATACAGCATGCATAATAATAATGTCAACTGGTTTGACCTCTTAATGGGATTTCTTGCTTTCTGTCTCTTTAGGTTCTTAAGCAGAAACTGAAGTCAAGATTTCTGAACCAAATCTTTGAATACAAATGTCGCGTTGATGGAGTCGATGTCTCAACAGGACGAGAGAAGGTCTCTCTCTCTCTCTCATTCAGTCGTTCTCGTTTCTATTACAAGTAGTATGCCTATAGAACATCCGAATATGAGTTAATCACGGGAAGGTCTTCATTGAAATTACTTAGGGTAGTAATCGTACATTAAGTATATTTCCTCATTGTCATAAATCCTTCATTTTCGCACGCATCAGAGTCAGGAGATAATGTTCTTTCATCAGCTGCTTCTTCTGAACATTAGCCAACATACGAACACAATAATTGTGATCCGTTCCAACATCTCAAACATTTTCAGTTGTCATCTGCAACTGAATCTTCAAGAGTTCGATTCTTCTTTAGGTGAACATCGTCGGTCTGGAAGGTTTCGCAGAAAAGATTCTGGATTTTCTTAAAACAGCGATCAACAGGCAATATCCAAACCAGCACCTGGCATCGGAACTCTCTCCCTCTCAGACAGGTACGGGAGAATAATTATTCATCCATCTCTTAATTAAGTTGCAGAGGAAGATGTGCATGAAGGAAAGAATTCATCACAGATGTTGATTGCCTTATTCAAACTGTTATAGTTCCAATGTTTCCTGAATTGCTTAACTGATATTAAGAACTGTAGCTATTATTAAATACATCAGCCACGTTTCGTTGGAGGCATTTTCTCCGTTGTGGAGACATAATTATATAGTGTCCTTATAGAGAATTCCAGTTGGATTATTCAGATTTTGCTATGGTTTCTTTTATCAATCCTTTATATTAGAGTGATGTTGAATCGTTCTTCGTTTTTCTTCGTTTTAGAGCATAATGCACAGAACGCTTCGATGCAAGTGAAATCGGAATTCTTTGTTGGTCGAACGACGGAGCTCGAGGCAATGTTAGCCTACGTCAAAGAGGGGAAAAGAGATTCACAGACTCTACGAATGTACACGGAGAGAAGAGGAAATAAGGCAGAAGAAGACGATGACAAGGAGAAGGAGGACGAGGATCAGAAGAAGAAGAGGGAGAAAGAAGAGGAGGAAGAGATCAGGAGGAAGGCGGAAACACTCAAAGATGGTAGGGTCTCAATCTAATTGTTATTAGCACTCCTCGGATATCAAAAACCGTAATGATTCGATGCGACTTTATTAAATTCAAATAAGAGCCAGACTCCGTCCATAAACCTGTATTTATATAGATTAGTGTTATTAAAGCAAATTCAATGTCTGGGATTTTCCTTCATAATAATCGTTTTGTCTTTCGTCACTAAAAGTCAGTTCTCGTTGTTTCTTTCTTTTTTTGAAGAATGTTTGTCTTTTGGTGTTCGAATCGAAGACTGTCGCATTCTATCCGTCGTAGGTCAGCCAGGAATTGGAAAGTCATCGCTTCTCGCAAAGTTAGCAAAATCAGCGACGGAGGTCAGTTTAAAATCTATCATCATTCATCTATCAATCATCATTGAAACCCTAAGTGTAGATCATAGGGTCAGGGTTAGGATTGAAACCCTATAATATGGTTAAGGTTAGACCGTTAGGGTTGTCATTGAAACCCCAAATGTCGATAATAGGGTTTGAATTGAGAGCCTAATATGATTAAGGTTAGACCGTAGGGTTGTCATTTAAACCCTAAATGTCCCTAATAGGTTAAGGGTCATGGTCATCATTGAAACCCTAATCCAATGCTCGTTGTCTCAATCATTCGCTTTGTACAATCATCGTCTATGGCTTTTCGCTGTACATCAGCTTCTCAATGATGCGTCGGGAATAGATCTATCCTTGAGATGAAAGATTCCCATCTGTCGGAGGACCATGTTATGTTGTCTTTCGGCTTTCAAGTTAACGGTTTATCCTGGCACCAATCGCGCCATAGAAGCTAGTCTCATTAGATGACGTCAGAATCAGTCCTGAGGCCAGCAATGGCGATCCCGGGGAGGGGGGAGGTCGAGGGGGTCAAGTCCCCCACCTTTTACGGAGAGGGGACATATTATGTGTGTGTCCTCCAAAAAAACTTTCTTATACGTCTCATTAGGTGTCCCCCCCACTTGTCAAAAGAGATGGCCGCCTCTGCCTTAGGCTACTACGTTCGTCTGTCTGACAGGCTATCACTCTTCTGTTCTGTTCTGTGTTAAGGAAGGACTGAGAGTTCTCTATCACAACGTTGGTACGACAGATGCGAGCACAACGTCCAACGGAATCATCCGACGCATCATTCAGTCGCTCACAGATGACCAAAGCCAGCAGCAGCAGCAAGGTAAACGATTTGATTAACAGCCGATTATATAATTGCTTCCTTAAGGTTAAAGTACAGCTGTTTGTATGTGATGAAATGCTACAACAAAGATCATTAATTTATTTAGGTTTTGTCATAATATTAAATATTATTATTTTGTTTAATCGATCAAATGATTTGCCATTGATACAAGTGAAGGATCCTTCTGGTGAAGAAGAGATCCTTCTGATGAAGAAGAGATCCTTCTGATGAAGAAAAGATTCTTCTGATGAAGAAGAGATCCTTCTGGCTGCGGTGCAGAATGCGAACGATGTCTGTCTCCGAAATGCAGTCTCTCTCTCTTAATATTTCATTGTTGAAATGAATCATTGGCAATGCTATGCGATCAACTGATTTAATTACTCTCCTATTGTGCCACCAATGCGATTTATTCATAATTAGAGACAGATTATAAAGATCGATTGCAACTAAGATCAGGTGAGGTCAACATTGCATTGTTATCTTCTGAGTGCAGAGAAGAAAAGCACAGAGCAAGAAGAAGAAGAAGGAAAAGAAGGAGAAGGCGTAGATCAAGAGGAAGAAGATTTATCAGAGCAGCTGAAGACTGCTCTTGCGAATGCAACTAAGACAGACGACGACCATCAGCTGGTCATCATCATCGATGGACTGGATGAAGTGAGTTACAACAATCTACATGATACGCAAACACACAGCATGTCCACAAAAGGCGCTATAATATTAAGTATCTTAATCAATCAAGAGAAATTTATATGGCGCCCATTTATAGTCCTAGTCGTAGATTGAAGACTTACTTTAGTATTCAATTTCTCTCTATCAAAGTTGAACTTTCCTCTAATTTCCTGCGAAGATCGGATTTTCGTAGTCGATCCGATCTTTTTCCAACGAGCCTCTTGTGATGGAATGGCTATAATGTTTGTTGACGCCTTTCAGTTGATTGATAACGACACGACTCAGTTTCTGTCTTGGCTTCCACCGCGTTTTCCATGTCGTCTGCGATGTGTCGTCAGCAGCTCAGTCGAACATCGTCCGTGTATGGCAAGACTCGAGTCACGGGACTCGCTCTTCTTGGACCTCAATGAGTTGACTCGAGATGAAGCTGTTGCCATGGTGGAATATTACCTGAAGAGATTCAACAAGGTAATTTATTGGTCAGATCATGTACCTTGAAGGTAATTATTCTCAGAGAAATATCACAAAGCTCTTTCGAATTCAGTTCAATCAAGTGAAGCGGAAACTGTTTTCAAACGATGCGAATAGGTTTTCGATCCAATTGTTGCGCTCATGAGAGAAAAGCTCCTCTTCCAAGACTCTGTATGGAAGAAGTAGAGACGATTGACTACTGTGATAGAAGGCTTATCTCCAGATGGAAGAAGGATCCTAAGGGAAGAGAGGCGAATGTCGTCTGTTGTTGAAGAGAGTTTTGCATTTCTCTGTAGAGATTGGATTCTGTTCAACTATCGAATCTTTTGAGTCATCGCTCGTCTTCTATTCCTCTTTGGCTTTCGATTGCTTGCGAGGAGCTGAGGGTCTTTGGAGACTTTGCTACAGTCAGCTCAAAGATAAAGAACTTCCCAGACGAACTGAATGAACTGATGAAGGACGTCTTCCAGAGACTTATCAGAGAGGACGAAACACAGGCATTGCAAAAGGTTCACATCATCGCAAACATTCTGCTAATACACTAATGATCGATGGACGTAGTTATTATAGCCTTTAAACCAGACAAGCTGACACCGTCCTCCTCTTCCTCCCCCTCCTCTACCTCCACCTTCTCTTATCCTCTTCTTTATCCTCCTTTTCCCTCTTCCTCTTCCCAATCATCTCCTCCTCTGTTCCTTTCTAATTTGTCTACATGTAACCCATTCACAGTCTTTTCATAAAAGAACTTTTAAGTAAAATTGAATCGGAGTAAACGCGAATTCAAGACCTTGGTACAATATTAACGATTTGCTGCTTCACAGCTTTCGACAAAATGAGTTTGCATTCATTGGCAATAGATGAGCTGCTCAATTTCTATCAGCACGATTTCTCTAGTTAATCAATAATTATATGCATTTTAATAACAGACCTGCTTCACTTTTAGCTTTATCCTCTTCATAAATACTCAACTGGAGTTTCAGGGAATTTATTCCAGAATCCGTTTAAAAAGATTTCATTGAATTAAAAATATCTAATGGTTACCAATATGTGATGATGATCAGAATGATGGCGATGATGATGACGACGACGACGATGATAATGATAATGATTATGATTACGATAATGATAAGGATAATAATAATAATAATAATAATAATAATAATAATAATAATAATAATAATAATAATAATAATAATAATCATAATAAGTATAATAATAATGATAATAAGTATAATAATAATTATAATAATTATAATAATTATAATAATTATAGTTATAATTATAATAATCATAATTATAATTAATAATAATTAATAAATAATAATTAATAATTAATAATAATTAAAAATTAATAATTAATAATAATAATTATTAATAATAATAATACGTAAGTATAATATCGAACAAAAGCGAATGTGATTAACTTGGGAAAACAATCAATGTAAGTAAAACAAAATATGCGGATGGAACCGTTGTCCCTGCAATTATTGTTGTTGATGTTGATGATTGTCCTTATTGTCTGCAGATATTGTCTTGGATCCATTGTTCCAAGTCTGGCTTGCCAGAGAAGGCAATTCTTAGTCTCTTAGGAAATCCTGAAACCAATGAACCAGCCCCAATGGTTACCTGGGCAACGGTGAGGCGCCATATAAAACCATTCATCCGATCAACAGGAGACGGTCAGTCAGTCCGAATCAGAATGGCTCACACGTCAATGAAGAAGGTTGAGCCCACTTTTCGCTTGTAATATGTAGGAATAGTAGTGGAAAATAGTTTACATAGCGTCACTTCAAGGGATGTGTTCTGTCTACAGATGCTCATTATATGTCCATGAAGATGGCAAACTCTCTTCACCCAGTCATCGCTTGTAGTATGTAGGAATAGTAAAGTAACATAGTTTATATAGCGCTCCTTTAAGGATTGTGTCATGTCTATGAAGGCTCGTGTGTCCATTAGGGGTAACCCAACCTGTTTAACCCAGTCACTTGCGTTCGCTTCTCTCTTCTGTCTGATCGAGTGACTGATTAACTGTGTGGTCTAGAACATAGAACTCTTTTAATTCCCTTGCAATTGCATATTTCAATAATTATCTTCGTTGATAAAATAATGACAGAACATTAGTACACGGCGTTTCTTTCTCCATTCAATCCACGCTGTGACTCTGCTTCGCTTCAAAACTGTTTTCATTTTGAACAACAGTTTGCAACTGATTTGATAAGAATATTTTGAAGCTTATTTGAGCTAACCGTCTTATAGGCGGTGGAAGAGCTACTCTTTTCCGTGGAGGGAAAGCAGAGCAGCAGCAACACCAAGAACGTCATCCAGTGCCACTCCTATCTGGCCGACTTCTACCAATACCACTGCACCTTCCTCTGGATGACTCTATCCGAACTATCCCACCATCTCTACCATGCAGGACTAGGTCAAAGGTAAGTCAGTCTATGAACTGGAGTTCACAGGATAAAAATGCGCTCAGGTATCATCTAATTAATGTTGAAATCTGCTGAGCACTGGATCACTAGCCGTCATGATTTGACCCACTAGCTAACTCACTCACTCACTTTAGCTCAATCACTTACTCGAGCTAACTCTGTCTCAATCTATCACTCGAACTCAGTCAGACTCTTTCATTGAAACTCAATTTCTCTTATTCACATAAAATTTATTTCTACTTCGCTGTCCATAACAGACAGCTTTAAAAGAGCATAATATATTATATATATATATATATATATATATATATATATATATATATAATTCTATATATATAGTTTTATATATATGTAATATATTTATTTAACTTCAAATTCCATATACTGATGTCGCATACGACGTTCCCAAATAAAGTTGCTGAGAGTCAGTTTAAAGAAATTCGTCGTCTGTTTACAGTTGTTATCTGAATGAACCGACTTCAGTTCAAATGAATTAAAGACGGTTTGGTTTCGAGGGGAGTAGTTGCAGTCGTCTATGCGCTTTATCTCTTTAGCAGCGCAGTCTTCGCCTCTCATAGGACATGGGCACGAGCCACTGCCCTCTAGCGGGGCCTCTATACCAGCTGTACCCCTCCTATCATCGGCCTGGCACCTGTAGTACCCCTTCCCTCTCACAGGGCCTCGGCGCCGGCTGTGACCTCTTTTTCAACCACCGATTTTAATCGTCTAATTGTATTCATTGTTGATCTCTTTAAATCAGAATTTTTTTTTCGTTTTAGAATGATTGATTTCTATCGAAAAGATGAGCGAACTGCAGCAGTCACCGGATTTGAAAGATCGAGAACCCTCAACGTAAGACTATCACACCCTTCAATCCGCTGCTTCTTCCTTCAGGCTTCAATTGCTCCCTCCCAAGGGAAGAGGGAATTAACCAAACGGATCTTTCTACTCCACTAGTTCTTCCACCAGTGATCTCTATCGGCTTCATATCCTCTTCTCTGTCTCTGTCTGTTTGTCTCTCTCCCTCACGCTCTCTCTCCGTCACTCACTTTCTCTCTCTCTCTCTCTCTCTCTCTCTCTCACACACACACTCTCTCTCCGTCACTCACTCACTCTCTCTCTCTCACTCTCTCTCTCTCTCTGTCACTCTCTCTCTCACACTCTCTCTGTCACTCTCGCTCTCTCTCTCTCTTTGTCACTCTCTCGCTCTCTGTCACTCTCTCTCACACTCTCTCTCTGTCACTCTCGCTCTGTCTCTCTCCTTGTCACTCTCTCTCGCTCTCTCTCTCTGTCACTCTCTCTCTATCTGTCACTCTCTCTCACACTCTCTCTCTCTCACTCTCTCTCTCTCTCTGTCACTCTCTCTCTCGCTCTCTCTCTCACACACATATGATCTCCCCATCTCTTCTTCTGTCGTTTCCCTCTGAGACGTCCAATGACATCAGATGCTCCTCTCCTAACACTTCTTGCAGCCTTTCGTCAGTCTGTGTGAAATTCAGAGGCCATCTGTTGTCGTTTTTGTTTTTTCAGATGTTGCGATGTCCTTGGTTCGCTGATAACTCTCGCGATGAATCGAACAAGTTCTATGCCTGTCACATGTGTTCCCTCAGCAGTCGTCTCCTCTCTCCCACTCCCATGCCTTCGAGGGACATGTGCGCCATCTGTGGGAACTGGTCTCCATGGAAACAGCCGACGAATATGGCCAGGGTTTGCATGAAACACAAGATGCTCACAGTCCCAACAGGTGCCAAGTGTTACATCTGTGGTAACTTCATCTTCTTGAATAGCACAATGAACACTCCGCTCTACCTCTGTAACTATTGCCACGTCACTGGGTCTTCGATGATGAAATGCGCTCATCTGGAAAAGTGAAGAATAACCAAAAGCATTGACTACTGCAACGCTCTCTGTCCAGCGTCGAATGCATCGTTACCCAGCAGACTCTAACACTGCAACCAACAACGTTCATAGATTCAAACACGTTTAGAATCCAGATTCAAAGATTCTTGTTACCCTGACTATTCATGCTTCACTTTTAGCTTTACCCTCTTCATAAATACTCAACTGGAATTTCAGGGAATTTATTCCAGAATCTGTTTAAAGAGATTTCGTTGAATTAAAAAATCTAATCGTTACTAGTATGAGATGATGATCAGAATGATGGTGATGGTGATGATGACGAGGACGACGACGACGATGACGATGATGACCCTAACCCTTACCCATAATGGAATAAATAGGGACAGTTTGGATCTCATCATCATGTTCAATAGATGTTCCAGATCCAGCCCTTCTTCGTCTATCCAATCAACACTTCTCCATTTTCTTCCCTTTGAGCTTACAACCGTTAGTTCGTTTTGCCGACGTGCAATGACTTTTTTTGTGACCTGGGGGTATATTAATTGACTTCTGCTTGTGTGTTACAGAATGGCCGTCTCATTTTTAGAAAACCAAAAATTACACCATAAGATCCAAAAATTAAGAAAACAATTGAGCACAATAATTAGTGTTATTAATTTGCGGTAACAGTTACTGCCAATTAAGTGGAATTTGTTTAATTGGGGACAATCTTTAATAAAATTACGCATTTTGATGTTTGATGTGTTGATGTGACGTCACATTTCATCGACTCATCCCGTCGTCACACTTCGTCACAAATGGGTGACCCCATTCCCCTAGGCACGTGACGTCATTTATGGACGACCCCAAGGCCTTAGACATGACATACACACAACGAATGCCTCTTACTAAATCACCAAACCGATTTTCATTACATTACCCCATTTTCACGTTGTGTAAATACATCAAGCACTTCTTAAGAATAGGATCTATTATTGCCTTCGCGTTACAATAATTAAGTACTCATTTCGACAGCAGAATTAACGGTCTTCGACCGTCTACAGCCCTAAGCTATTCACAAAACATAATTAGCCTATACACCACACCCACAATTCCTCAAACCATAATTACCAAATGTAGGCCTAACCGTGGAAACAGATCTAGGTATGGTAAGAAACTGCAAGACCAATATTTATATTAAATAATGACATCACATATTTTTTATATTATTGTAATAAATATATAAAATACTGGAGATGGGCCAAGCCGGGATTTGAACCCGGGACCTCTCGCACCCGAAGCGAGAATCATACCCCTAGACCACTTGGCCAGACAGATAAACCGCTGCTCTAATGTCTATACAATCTCTGACACCTACATCCCACAATTAAACCCACTTGCCTCACATTTTAAAGACGCTTGAAAATATCGAATTGCGTCTTTTCCATTTGCTCTTTTAGTCTACAACTTAATCGTTAACATTCCGCCAGAACTAAACTGCAATATCCCTCGTCTCTCGCAAGATGGCCACTTGTACAGCCAAGAGCCGACCTTCGTCTGCATCATCATCAAGCTCCTTTCTATCCATCGACCATTGGAGTGGGTGGGCTTTCCACTCAAAGTCGAAGATTCATCTCTTGAAGAACTCATACCCTAACCCTCTGTCTTCTAACTCTCGACCTATACGACACATGCCATCATTTGACCCTCCGTTCCCTTGGCAACGAGATCTCAATCTCTCTCCATCAACCGTTTAGACAACCCTCTGTTTCGACGCAGCCCCCGTGAATAAGCTGGTGCCCTGCATTAGATTCGAGTGGCGCTTTAAAAGTGGGTGCTTACGATTACGATTTCGATAGTACATTCTGCATGTGCGCAAGTTAGGCTACCATACGTATTGGGATTCATGTTCGAGCCTCATATTCAAATTGCGAGTGATATCCCCAATAACGCACATCCTTCACATAAAAACGCCATGGTAGATGAATGAGCTAAAGATAAGAGATTTAGATCCTATGAAGCGCTTCACACAGCATATTAACCAACTAAAATACAGTAGTACTACCCAAAATATGAGGTGCTAAAACGCTACAATGACTAGTGCCTCAGTGGTTGTACTTCCAAATTACCATATAGCCTAATTGCATTGGTTTTCACAGCATGGGACATACAACAAGTTTGTCAGGGTAATGACAAAACTCGTCCCTGATACATCTGGCTGCACTTCACACAGCGTATTAGCCAGCTCAATGACTACTCAAAATACTGAAACGCTACATTGACCGGTGTGGCGATTTCAAATTATCCCCCATTCACCTTTAGATACCCCCGCGGTAACTTGAAATCGATTTACCAGTTGGGCTAAATCTTTGATCTCGTGTATTACTGATTTCACACAATTTACATTTCTTTGACTTTTATATATTTCTATAAAACTAGCCTTTTATCTATTCATCTAAGTGTCGCGTGTTTTTTTCAACAGACTGATTAGCATTAGTTGATAGCAAAACAATTTAACATTTTTACTCATTCAGAGAGGGGGTAATGTGAACATGGAGGGGTAATCTGAAATCGGTTTCAGATTACCCCGGGGGCAAGCCCGTCGAGAGCAACGTGGGGTCCAGATAGGCCTACAACGTATATTTTTGAGTATTAATGAAAGACTGATTGACAGTATCCTGCAATACAATGTAGGCCTACTAGAAAATGTTGCAAAATTGCAAGCACAAAACTTACATCATGCATGATACATCATTTACTTATCTAACTTTTCATAGATTCATCATCATTCCTCACTGTCAGTCAGGCTGAATGATAATGAAAATAAATATTTGGTAGATCCTCAACATAATCAATGACACGTTTCCGAAGATAGCAGCACTCATCAGAGCTACACACACAGACAAACACACAGACATAATAACGATCATCAGTATTGACGATGAGGGCAAGGCAGAGCGAGGCATAGGTAAGACGAAGCATAGGTAAGACGAAGCATAGGTAAGACGAGGCATAGGTAAGACGAGGCAAAGGTAAGACGAAGCATAGGTAAGACGAAGCATAGGTAAGACTAGGCATAGGTAAGACGAAGCATAGGTAAGACGTAGCATAGGTAAGACGAAGCATAGGTAAGACGAAGCATAGGTAAGACGAAGCATAGGTAAGACGAAGCATAGGTAAGACAAAGCATAGGTAAGACGAAGCATAGGTAAGACGAGGCATAGGTAAGACGAGGCATAGATAAGACGAAGCATCGGTAAAACGAAGCATAGGTAAGACGAAGCATAGGTAAGACGAAGCATAGGTAAGACGAAGCATAGGTAAGACGAGGCATAGGTAAGACGAGGCATAGGTAAGACGAAGCATAGGTAAGACGAAGCATAGGTAAGACGAAGCATAGGTAAGACGAAGCATAGGTAAGACGTAGCATAGGTAAGACGAAGCATAGGTAAATAATATTTTTATAATTTTTTTTGTAATTCCTAATTTTGAGAAAAAAGCTAACTGAAAAAAGGAAAGCCTACAAACATCCACAAACTGAAGTTGTTGAAACAGTTTTACTTGTAGGCTGCAAGGGATGAGTTCAAAGATGAAATATTTTATCCGATTATTGATTCCGTAGTAATTGAACTTAAAGGGCGTTTTGTTGCAACAAATTTGAATTTTGATGGAAGTTTCTCTACGAAAATATTGGCTAAAGGATTATTCGATCTTTTCAGTTGTTGAATAAACAGCATGAAATTTCGCTACAGAATCTCTTCCCTAATTTAACTGTTGCCAGGAAGATTGTTGCCATGAAGATTTTTGTCTTCAAGCTTCCATTGCAAGTGCAGAGAGAACATTCAGTGTGTCAAAAACTATCAGTGGGCAACAATGTGTCAAAACAGAGTCAATGGATTGGCAACATTGGCCATTGAAGCGGAGTTGGCAAAAACTTTAAA
Organism: Bimastos eiseni; assembly: GCA_959347315.1. Taxonomy (NCBI): domain Eukaryota; kingdom Metazoa; phylum Annelida; class Clitellata; order Crassiclitellata; family Lumbricidae; genus Bimastos; species Bimastos eiseni. Next base: position 52,424 of record OY365822.1, read on the forward strand.
GTTTGATTCAGTTCTTGATTCTTTTGCAATTTCGGCTTACCGGGAGTAACTTGAAATGACGGATAACTTGAAGACTTTACACAGGTGCCTCTGTGACTGGAAATCGAGCATCATTATATAAGATATTTCAAGAACGCATTAATTGAATCAATTTGTTCGTTAGGAATAAACATGACATCCGTTTCTTCAGCAAATCGTTTTATTAAAATTACTATATAATATTGAAAAGACTACAGTTTGCATAGATTTGTTCATTTTTCTTATATGTATAAATAACCTGATTTATATAAATATTGCCAATCTTTGTAGTCACGTGCATAAAATACTACACATTACAAGTTGGACGACTTTACCTCCATCATAAAATGCCCCTCTCCTCTTCCCTTTCCTCCTTCTCCTCCTCCTCCTCCTCCTTCTTCTTCTTCCTCCTCCTCCTCCTTCCTCCTACATCTCCTCCTCTTCCTCCTCTTTCTCTTATTCTTCATTTTCATTGGTCGATCGTGTCACGTGCTGCTGCTGCTAACGATCGGCTTCTGGCCGAGCAGACGAAGAATGGAGTCAACCGTGCAGAAAAGATCACGCTCGAATCGAACCATTCGTCTGGAAAAGAAGAAAGAGACAATGAGACCAAGACAGAAAGTCAAAGAGATAAAGACAGACAGGAACAAAGATAAAGATACAAAGAAACGGTAATACGAAGATAAGGAGACAAAGTGACATAGACAACGATTCAAAGACGAAGACGAAGAGTCAGTGTCTGTGTCTTAATGAAACATTGTATCAAACTCAGTCTGTCTCTGCTTCAGTTAGTCCTTCTCTCCTTCTCTCCTCCTTTATTCCTTCCTTTAGTCTTCTCTTCTTCCGACTCTATTTCCGACCACCACCTGTCCTTTCGTCCTTCCTTCCTATCTTCCTTCCTTCCTTCCTTCCTTCCTTCCTTCCTTCCTTCCTTCCTTCCTTCCTTCCTTCCTTCCTTTCTTCCTTTCTTCCTTTCTTCCTTCCTTCCTTCTTTCCTTCCTTTCTTCCTTCCTTCCTTCCTTCCTTCCTTCCTTCCTTCCTTCCTTCCTTCCTTTCTTCCTTCCTTCCTTCCTTCCTTCCTTCCTTCTTTCCTTCCTTTCTTCCTTCCTTCCTTCCTTCCTTCCTTCTTTCCTTCCTTTCGTCCTTCCTTCCTATCTTCCTTCCTTCCGTCCTTCCTTCCTTCCTTCCTTCCTTCCTTCCTTCCTTCCTTCCTTCTTTCCTTCTTTCCTTCGTTTCTTCCTTCTTTCCTTCCTTCTTTCCTTCCTTTCTTCCTTCCTTCCTTTCTTCCTTCCTTCCTTCTTTCCTTCCTTCCTTCCTTCCTTCCTTCTTTCCTTCCTTCTTTCCTTCCTTCCTTCCTTCCTTCCTTCCTTCCTTCTTTCCTTCTTTCCTTCCTTTCTTCCTTCCTTCCTTCCTTCTTTCCTTCCTTCTTTCCTTCCTTTCTTCCTTTCTTCCTTCCTTCCTTCTTTCCTTCCTTCCTTCCTTCCTTCCTTCCTTCCTTCCTTCTTTCCTTCCTTCTTTCCTTCCTTTCTTCCTTCCTTCCTTCCTTCCTTCCTTCCTTCTTTCCTTCCTTTCTTCCTTCCTTCCTTTCTTCCTTCCTTCCTTCCTTCCTTCTTTCCTTCCTTTCGTCCTGCTTCCTTCCTTCCTTCTTTCCTTCCTTCCTTCCTTCCTTCCTTCTTTCCTTCCTTCTTTCCTTCCTTCCTTCCTTCCTTCCTTCCTTCCTTCTTTCCTTCTTTCCTTCCTTTCTTCCTTCCTTCCTTCCTTCTTTCCTTCCTTCTTTCCTTCCTTTCTTCCTTTCTTCCTTCCTTCCTTCTTTCCTTCCTTCCTTCCTTCCTTCCTTCTTTCCTTCCTTCTTTCCTTCCTTCCTTCCTTCCTTCTTTCCTTCCTTCTTTCCTTCCTTTCTTCCTTCCTTCCTTCCTTCCTTCCTTCCTTCTTTCCTTCCTTTCTTCCTTCCTTCCTTTCTTCCTTCCTTCCTTCCTTCCTTCTTTCCTTCCTTTCGTCCTGCTTCCGTCCTTCCTTCTGTCCTGTTTTACACCTATTCTGCGTCTGATCTGAGTAAATCAATGAAACCTAATTGGCTTTGCAATGAGAAGACCTCAATTATTGCACCTGGGACTTCATTCAATCGTTAATTGAAGCGTGTGTAGGTGTGCGTGGGTGTGTGTGGGTCTGTGTGTGCGTGTTAGTAAGTCTTATTGGTTCGTCTGATATCCTATAGCTCTATACACACCTGTTGATATCATCCAGTCTCGTATCGATATCAGCAGATGATGAAGATGGCAGATGATGCCTGGCTACTTGGCATTCGTATGATGTGGTCCATGAGGTTCTATCAATCCTATCCTCTCTTGACATCCTCGTCTCCTCTTCTTCTTCCACCTTTCTCATTCCACTCTTCCTTCCTCTTCCTCCCTCTCTCTCCTCCCTTCCACCTCCTCCTCCTCTCCATCCGCTTCTACCCCTCTCTCCACTTTTCCATCCATCCTCTGCAGCCTGCATCTTCCAAAGGTCCAACCCTCTCACTCCATCCGATCGTTGATGGTGAGGCGAATGATCAGATACAGAGGCTGATGTTCCTCTTCTTCTTCGTGATGATGACTCATTCGTCATTGAAGATTCGTCGAACGTCACAATGCGACGAATTCTCGGCCGAGACGAACCAGTCACGTGACCGTCGGGTGACCTCATTTGTTGACCTGACACAGTTTATCAGAACAAATAAGAAACGATCAATTAATCAATGAATTGCTGATTAAAAGGGTATCGATTAAGATGAGAATGATCGATGAATCAGAAAACCAATCTGATCAATTGAGAATTGACGATGAATTTACTTGAGACTGACGATCCATCTGTTCTTTCATTCGCCTGAGGAGGAGGAGGATGATGAGGAGGAGGAGGAATTGGATGACGATCTGTTGGTTGCTGCGACTGATCGCATCCTTCGAAAGATGAAGTTGATGTCAACGATGGCATCAGACCAGGGAAATTATGAAACGATTGAGAAGTAAGAAGAGGACGGGGAGGGTGAGAAAGAGGAGAAGGAAGAGGAGGAAGAGGATGAGAAAAAGGGGAAGGAAGGGAGGGTGGCGAGGGGAGAAGGGGAGGAATGGAATGAGAAAGAGGAGAAAGAAGAGGAGGCGGCGGAGGAAGAATTGGAGGGAGATGATGAGAAAAAATATAAGTTGGATAATGGGGAGGAGGAGGAAGAATAGGAAGAGGAAGAGAAGAGGGAGGGAGAGGAGGAGGTGGAAGAATAGGAGGAGGATGAAGAGGAGAAAGAGAAGGAGGAGCAGGTGGAGGAGGAGGAGGATTTCTGTTGTCTTCAATCTCCTATCAGTTGATAAAAAACAGCGGTCTATAAACACACCAAACACACACACACACAGACACACGCGCACACTTTGTAAGAGGAATGATGGTAGGGCCTACTGAATCAATAATGGAGGTTGAGTTTCAGTTCTAGGTGGTTTTTGTTGAAGCCTTAGTCTTCTGCGGCTGCTTGAAGGAGCGACGTCGTTTCTGACTGTCTCATGTATGAGAGTAGAGAGAAAATACCTCAACGTTTCTTTAAGTTGTCATTGTTGATCATCGCTAGTTCGTTTACATGATTGTGCGTCTGCAGGATTTGCTCTCAATGGATTTTTAGAAAAGTTGAATTCTTTGGTTCGTAATTATAATCAGTTCAAAGCGATTTTCAATTCAAGGCAATTTAACAATTTAACAGAGAGACAGAGAGAAAGAGACGGACTCTGACCTTAAGGTTAAAGGTCAAGTGAAACTTATCCAAGAAGTCGAAGCTGAACTCTGGGTAGACGTTGAGTATTTGCCGGAGATCGTCGACTGATATCTTGTGAAGGTCAGAGTAGGTCATCGCCCGCACGTAGTAAAGGGATTTCCCGAACAGACCCCCACTCCTATGGCAGATGGCGCCACCAGAGGATGTAGATGATGTAGAGGAGGAGGAGGTGGAGAGGGGGATGGATCGGTTGCTGCTGCTGCAGGTGCTGCTGCTGATCTTTATACTCGTCAGATCATCACCAAATATATCGTCTTGACCTGTAATCAGAAAGTCATCAGAAACAATAATAAGAATCATTTTGTCAGCTGTTATTTCACGGTGGTTACCATAACAAGAGCTTAGTATTTAAATTGAGTTTTTACACTCATCACAATACAATAACAACAACTTATGAAGATAATAATAATCGTCATGATTGTGAATCTTCTTAATCTCTTCAGAGAAGAAATTAAAACTCGTATGGTACGAGCGACCTATGAACTGACCTAATACGGCCAAAACTTCGTCTTCATTTGCGATTTCGATGGATCCTCTGGCGACGAAGTAGATGGCGCTGAGAATGTCACCAGGGTGGATGAGAGTGTCACCAGGGGGAGCATGTGTCGATTTGAATTTCATCGACAACGCTCTGAGACAACCTAAGACAACCACAGAAGAACAACGAACGAAGACACAGAAGAAACGATAGACGGTGAAGAACGTGGAAGCGATTGATCATTCACCTTGACCTTTCAGGTCACTTCAATGTCGTTCCAATTGTATAATTTTATAAGTGACTCTAGTCGTATAAATTCATCGAGCGCTTCAATAGGCGAAACTATTTTGAGCTGACAGAGATGACGAGATGAAAGAGAGTTTCAGGCTTTGAGTGTAAAGAGGTAGAAGAGCGATGAGCTGATGGGTAGGGCTAGGGTTAGGGTTAGGGGGTATCATAGGGTGGTAGAGAGATTGATGAATGCTATGCTGACCTGGGCTGGCCTGTCTAAAGGCCGAACACATGTTCAACAGGTTACGATTCAAATGAAGACAAATATCAGCCTGAAGACAATCGGGAAAACTCTTCAATACCTTCAATGAAAAAAGAAAGACAACAATTCATCCATTCAGCTCTAAATTAGTCTCTGTTACTCTCTGTCTGTCTGTCTGTCTGTCTGTCGCTCTCGCTGTGTGTCTCTCTCTGTTACTCTGTTTGTCTGTCTGTCAGTCTCTCAGAATTTATTTTGCTGAGAGCAGTTGCTGCTGTTGCTGCTGCTGACGACG
>OY365822.1:60000-62500 GCA_959347315.1 Bimastos eiseni
AGGCATAGGTAAGACGAAGCATAGGTAAGACGAAGCATAGGTAAGACGAGGCATAGGTAAGACGAAGCATAGGTAAGACGAGGCATAGGTAAGACGAAGCATAGGTAAGACTAGGCATAGGTAAGACGAAGCATAGGTAAGACGAAGCATAGGTAAGACGAAGCATAAGTAAGACGAGGCATAGGTAAGACGAAGCATAGGTAAGACGAGGCATAGGTAAGACGAAGCATAGGTAAGACTAGGCATAGGTAAGACGAAGCATAGGTAAGACGAAGCATAGGTAAGACGAAGCATAAGTAAGACGAGGCATAGGTAAGACGAAGCATAGGTAAGACGAAGCATAGGTAAGACGAAGCATAGGTAAGACGAAGCATAGGTAAGACGAGGCATAGGTAAAACGAAGCATAGGTAAGACGAGGTATATATTCGTCGTATATTCATTCGTCATATTCATCTTCGTCATGTATTCGTCATATCTTCATCATAATCTTCGTCATAATTATATTCGTTATATCTTCGTCGTTAATTAGATGATGGTTTGATCATGTTATGAGAAGAGAGAACGAGAGCAGCATTAAACGGATTTATGAAAGCGGATATCAGTGGACGACAGCAGTGGAGATGAGAAGATAATTGTGATACCAATAAATCTGAAAACTCTAAAATTAAGAAACGAACATTCATGATAGAGTCAGGTGGGGAAGAAGGATCCGTGTGGCTGACCCTCTCCTCCTCTGAGGGATTAATTGGTTAATTGAGATTTACTTACATCCAAGCAACATTGCGAAGATGCTGAATATCTTCTCAGCATTCGTTACAGGTGCGATGTTGCCAAATCCTACACTTGTAAGAATCGTGTAAGTAAAGTAAAGTGACGTAATGTACTTGGACCGAATATCCGGTCCACTCATCGAATCGTTCCTCAGGTATGGCATTCCAGAAACGTTGGCGAGGTGGTCGAGCCAGCCAATCGGTGACGTAAGCGACGGTCGTTCTAAGTAGGCGATGACGTAGAAGATGCATGCCAGCCAATGTGAGATGAGTACGAAGGTTGCCATTAGCAACAGCAGGACAGCGGCGCCATATTCTGAGAATTGATTGATACGACGAGCGACTCTGAGAAGACGAAGGAGTCTGGCGGTCTTTAGGACGCCAGTCGCTGTCATCGTCTGTACGATGTATATACAGACAGATAGAGTCACAGAGTGAGACAGACAGGCAGGCAGATAGATAGACAGACAGACTGACAATTAGATAGATAGATAGACAGACTCAATGATCAACCTCTTAGTAAAATTATACATTTTTTCTTTACTACGAGTGTGGTCCATAAAGTACTAAATATATAAGTTAAAAAATTGTACCTATACATAAACAGGGAAATAAAGAAGATCTCACCAAATATAGAACGATATCAGTTCTACCGATAATAATCGAAAATGAAATATGTTTGATAGATTAAACAACGACCTTCTGTACTCTAAACAACATGGATTTAGATTCGGCCACTCGACTTCTATGTCAATAATACATTTACAAGAACAGATCTCTTCAGCAATAGATAATAATCAGTTCTCTGTAGGTATATTCGTTGACCTAGCGAAAGCCTTCGATACGGTGGATAATACTATTCTCATAAAATAATTACTGTATTATGGCATACGAGGAATCACGAATCAATGGTTTTCTAGTTATCTTGCGGATAGATATCAACAAGCTATGTGTAATGGAAAGCTCTCGAGACTCAAACTTGTGAAATATGGTGTGCCGTGGAGCTCAAATGTGGGTCCCTTACTATTAATAATACATATCAGTGAGGCGTAGAAAGGGAGAGGGAGAGCCAAAGAGAGACAGAGACAGAGAGGCAGATATATATATATAGATAGATACAGATGGCTCATACGTCACTGGATCCTGATCCGAATAGAATGAGGTCGAATGGAATGGCAGCAATGGCATCTATGAGGAACCATCCTTTGACGTATTGAACTGCGATCTTTTGTGGATCAGTGATGACCTCTCCATTTTGAAGACAGGTCGTTCGGAAGTGGATCAAAATGTCAACGATAAACATGAGATCAACGATGAGGTCGATGACAACGAAGGGGTCTGCCTTCGTTGCAGCTGCGTTGCGTAAACGGGCCCCAGGGTCAAGGTTGAGCCTGGCCCTAGAGTAGTCTTCGTTGAGGAGGAATGCAGCGACGTAGGGTGTGAAGACTGCGGTGTAGAGAACGAGCAGAAGGGTGATCCAGTCCCAAACTGCCTTGAAGGGAGAATAGTGAAGAATAATGAATTGAGGAGTTGATGAGCCAATGCGTCTCTTAGCGGACCCTGCAGGGAGAAGACTAACGGAGGAAGAGGAGGATGGTTCAACGTCCGCTCCTACTTCCTCCGCCCCCACCATTGACTCCTTTGGCTGTTCCGTTAGACAGCAATCTCCCCTCACCTCCCTCTCCCGCTTCTTCTCCCCCTTCTCTATTCTCTCTTTCAACGTCACATC
>OY365822.1:70000-87500 GCA_959347315.1 Bimastos eiseni
CAACAACCAATGGCAGACTCACATACTTCGACAATTATGCGCTCTGTGTGTGTGTGTCTGTGTGTGTGTCTGTGTGTGTGTGTCTGTGTGTGTGTGTCTGTGTGTGTGTGTCTGTGTGTGTCTGTCTGTGTGTGTCTGTCTGTGTGTGTCTGTCTGTGTGTGTCTGTCGTTGTCTATCTGTGTGTGTCTGTCAGTGTGTGTCTGTGTGTGTCTGTCTGTGTGTCTATCTGTGTGTGTCTGTGTGTGTCTGTCTGTGTCTGTCTGTGTGTGTCTGTCTGTGTCTGTGTGTCTGTCTGTCTGTGTGTGTCTGTCTGTGTGTCTATCTGTGTGTGTCTGTCTGTGTGTCTGTGTGTGTCTGTCTGTGTCTATCTGTGTGTGTCTGTCTGTGTCTGTCTGTGTGTGTGTCTGTCTGTGTGTGTCTGTGTGTGTCTGTCTGTGTGTCTATCTGTGTGTCTATCTGTGTGTGTCTGTCTGCGTCTGTCTGTGTGTGTCTGTCTGTGCGTCTGTCTGTGTGTGTCTGTCTGTGTGTGTCTGTGTGTGTCTATCTGTGTGTGTCTGTCTGTGTCTGTCTGTGTGTGTCTGTCTGTGTGTGTCTGTCTGTGTGTCTGTCTGTGTGTGTCTGTCTGTGTGTGTCTATCTGTGTGTGTCTGTCTGTGTGTCTGTCTGTGTGTGTCTGTCTGTGTGTCTGTCTGTGTGTGTCTGTCTGTGTGTCTGTCTGTGTGTGTCTGTGTGTCTGTGTCTATCTGTGTGTGTCTGTCTGTGTGTCTATCTGTGTGTGTCTGTCTGTGTGTCTGTCTGTGTGTGTGTGTCTGTCTGTGTGTGTCTGTCTGTGTCTGTCTGTGTGTGTCTATCTGTGTGTGTCTGTGTGTGTCTGTCTGTGTGTGTCTGTCTGTGTGTCTGTCTGTGTGTGTCTGTGTGTGTCTGTGTCTGTCTGTGTGTGTCTCTCTGTGTCTATCTGTGTGTGTCTGTCTGTGTCTGTCTGTGTGTCTGTCTGTGTGTGTCTGTCTGTGTGTCTGTCTGTGTGTGTCTGTCTGTGTGTCTATCTGTGTGTGTCTGTGTGTGTCTGTCTGTGTGTGTCTGTCTGTGTGTGTCTGTGTGTCTGTCTGTCTGTGTGTGTCTGTCTGTGTGTCTATCTGTGTGTGTCTGTCTGTGTGTCTGTGTCTGTCTGTGTCTATCTGTGTGTGTCTGTCTGTGTCTGTCTGTGTGTGTCTGTCTGTGTGTCTGTCTGTGTGTCTATCTGTCTGCGTCTGTCTGTGTGTGTCTGTCTGTGTGTCTGTCTGTGTGTGTCTGTCTGTGTCTGTCTGTGTGTGTCTATCTGTGTGTGTCTGTCTGTGTGTGTCTGTGTGTGTCTGTCTGTGTGTCTGTCTGTGTGTGTCTGTGTGTGTCTGTGTGTGTCTATCTGTGTGTGTCTGTCTGTGTGTCTGTCTGTGTGTGTCTGTCTGTGTGTGTCTGTGTGTCTGTCTGTGTGTGTCTGTCTGTGTCTGTCTGTCTGTCTGTCTGTGTGTATGTGTCTGCTGCAAAGTAAGCTCAAGGAACACAGATACCTAAGATGCAATTTGATAGATGAGTTAATTGCGATTGAGATGAAAGAGATGTTTACCACAATCTGGTTCATAGTAGACTCCATTTGAATAAAAGGAGAGACTGCGATGGGAGGCATCTATTCCCACAGACACAGGACCTCGTTGGGCGATGGCCAATCGCAATGCACTGAGGTCACCAGAGGTCACGTTCACATAGGACTTCATGAAAGCGGTTGAATTTGATTCCTTCAGACGACAGAAACCGTCCTAAAACAGAGATATCATCAACAACAAAATGAAAAAGAAGAAAAAGATAAAGAAAATTAGAAACATCAAAGGATGATATTATGAACTGATTCAAATGAAGTAATCGAATGATTCACCTCCAACACAATAAATAACATCTTAACAACAAATGCACTCTTAATATCTTGACCATATTCAAATAAGATTGAACATATAATGCACTGATCAATACAGCAATAAATTCAATTACAATTGCTTGGCTTACTCATAGAAGGATGATGATGATGATGATGATGATGTGGTTGTTGTAACCTGAGCAAGGTAGGGTCCGTAGTTGTCCTCAGAAGAGAGTCCATGTCTCATAATCCATTGATACGCTCTAAAGTCCTCTCCTCCATCGCACGCGTTGTTACCTTCGCCCCAACTGCAATCCATCAACTCCTGTTGAGATAGTCTCACCAATTCACCCGTCTGCAACACGCAACATCACAATTGGTATGATGGAATGAGGAGGAGAGAGAGAGAGGAGGGGACAGAGAAAGAGGAAGGAGGAGGAGACAGACGAGGAAGAGGAGGAGGGGGAGAAGGAGAGAGGGAGAGTAGTAGAGAGAGGAAGAGGAAGAAGAGAAGGAGGAGAAGGAGAAAGAGGTGGAAGAGGAGGAGGAGAGAGAGAGGAGGATAGAGAGAAGAAGATGAGTAAGAGAATGAGAAAGAGGAGTAGGAATAGAGAGAGAAAAAGGAAGAGGAGAAGGAGAAGGAAAAAGAGGAAGAGAAGAGGAAGAGGTGGAGAAAGAGGAAGACGCGGAGGAGATGGAAGAGTATCTGATGTCGTCATAGTGACCTTGATGAAGTGAGCGCCCTCTACAACCCCAGTTGTTCCAAAGCTCCAGCATGATCCACAGACCGCCTGATCCTTAACTGGAGTAACAGCACCTAACACAACATCCAAACAACATTAAACCCACGAGATCAATCGCTCATCAGTATGCAAATATATGCGCATATCAATCGTAATATCAATTGTTCCATCAACAGATGAAAAAAAGTACATAAATTCAAATGATGTCCAGAGAGAGCTGATAATGATAACCAGTGCAAATGACCACAAATGATGACCACAAGAAATGATCACTGAGGATGACCACTGAGGATGATCACTGAGGATGACCACTGAGGATAACCACTAGGAATGGCCATCGAGGATGACCACTAGGAATTACCACTGAGGATGACCAATAGTAATGACCACTGAGGATGACCACTAGAAATGATCACTGAGGGATGACCACTAGGAATGATCACTGAGGATGACCACTAGGAATGATCACTGAGGATGACCACTAGGAATGGCCATTGAGGATGACCACTGAGGATGACCACTGAGGATGATCACCGGTGACCAGGGCAACTGACCATGTAGCCTCCAGTCAATGTAGTCAGGAACATCATTCTCATCAAACTGCGATCGATCGAAAGGAAGTCCTCCGTTGTATCCGGTCGATCGTAATCTTCCTCGCATCATCCTCATCTCATCGTCCGATCGATCGGCCAGATGATTGACAGCCAAAGTGAACCCAAGAGAGGCTCTGTTCTTTGACTCAATGAACCTGTCAATCATAGAGACTTCAGATCAACCACCTGATCAACTTAGATTCAAAAATGCTGTCTCAATTCATTGAGACCAGAAAACAATCCATGAAAAGAGAGTTTAAGAAAAAGGAGGAGGAAGACGAGGACGAGGAGGAGGACGATGAGGAGGACGAGAAGGAGAAGGAGGAGGAGGAGGTTTGAAGGATCTGAACACATCTCATTCCTTCCAGATGATAAATACTACTTATAAAGGTAACAAAGAGGTAATTGAATGAAAATGGAAATGATTATAAACTGACTTCTTTCACAAAGGTTTCACATGCTAGTACCTCATCTCTCACTAACATTTGGCAGAGATACAATCTAAATGATCAGAATGAATTAATTATTTAATGGAATGAATAAATGGAATGGATGTATGAATGAATGAATGAATAAATGGAATGAACGAACGAACTAACGAATGAATTGAATGAATGAGTGAATTGAATGAATGAGTGAATTGAATGAATGACTTGAATGAATGAATTGAATGAATGACTTGAATGAATGAATTGAATGACTTGAATGAATGAATTGAATGACTTGAATGAATGAATTGAATGAATGACTTGAATGAATGAACAAATAATGAGTGAATTGAATGAATGACTTGAATGATTGAATTGAATGAATGAATGACTTGAATGAACGAATTGAATGAATTAATGAATGGAATGAATGAATGACTTGAATGAACGAATTGAATGAATGAATGAATGGAATAAATGACTTGAATGAATGACTTGAATGACTTGAATGAATTGAGTGAATTGAATGAATTGAACAAATTGAACGAATTGAACGAATTGAACGAATTGAACGAATTGAACGAATTGAACGAATTGAGCAAATTGAACGAATTGAAGGAATTGAATGATTTGAACGAATGGAACTAATTGAACGAACTGAACGAATTGAACGAATTGAACGCATTGAAGGAATTGAACGAATTGAATGAATTGAATGAATTGAATGAATGAATTGAATGAATTGAATGATTTGAACGAATGGAACTATTTGAACAAATTGAATGAATTGAATGAATTGAATGAATTGAACGAATTGAACGAATGAATTGAATGAATTGAAGAAATTGAAGGAATTGAACGAATGAATTGAATGAATTGAATGAATTGAATGAATTGAATGAATTGAAGAAATTGAAGGAATTGAATGAATTGAATGAATTGAATGAATTGAAGGAATTGAACGAATGAATTGAATGAATTGAGTGAATTGAATGAATTAAATGAATTGAATGAATTGAATGAATTGAAGAATTGAACAAATTGAATGAATTGAATGAATTATTGAATGAATTGAATGAATGAATAAATGACTTGAATGAATGACTTGAATGAATTGAGTGAATTGAATGAATTGAACGAATTGAACGAATTGAACGAATTGAATGAATTGAATGAATGAATTGAATTAATTGAATGATTTGAACGAATGGAGCTAATTGAACGAATTTAAAGAATTGATTGAATTGAATTAATTGAATGCATTGAATGAATTGAACGAATTGAATGAATGAATTGAATGAATTGAAGAAATTGAAGGAATTGAAGAAATTGAACGAATGAATTGATTGAATTGAATGAATTAAATGAATTGAATGAATTGAATGAATTGAATGAATTGAATGAATTGAATGAATTGAATGAATTGAATGAATTGAAGAATTGAACGAATTGAACGAATTGAACGAATTGAATGAATTGAATGAATGAATTGAATGAATTATTGAATGAATTATTGAATGAATTATTGAATGAATTATTGAATGAATTATTGAATGAATTATTGAATGAATTGAATGAATGAATGACCTGAGGTTGTTGTGAAAGAGTTGTTTCCTGTGCATGTGTTCATCTTCACCCTTGTAATTCTTTTCATGTCTCTCTTTGAATGAGTCGAATTCTCTATCCACGTGACAATTGGCGTCCGAATGGTGGATATATTCGCGAATAGGATTCATTGTCAGACAGTGTTGACCCCTTTGACCCGGTCCAGGAAAGTCACGACAGGTCAAGTCTACAAAGCGAAGAATCCTATATATTGATATATGCGACAAATCACAGATATCTAGAAAGTTACATGATGATCAGAAGAGACAGAGACAAAAAAGAAGACAAAGAAGAAGACTCAACCCCTCCCCTTCCTCCTCCCCTACACACTTCATTCAGATAGAAAAAGACATTTATATAGTGCCAGCCGATGCAGAACTCCTTCCTACTTGATGGAACGTGGAAATCCTCGTCTGGTAGCGACTGACATGACTTGTAGGTCTTGTAATCGATGTAGTATTTGTCGTAATGAGAGCCAAGCAAAGTGTCGTAGCCTATCATTTCATAGCGCACTGGGTCCCTGCTGTTGACCGCTTCATAGAAATTATACGTGTTCTTCTTCTGACCGATCTTTGTAACATTTTGCCAAATGGAACAATTCCTCTCATTCACCGTTTTATGACCAATCATCTGCAATAGAACAAACAATCAATAAATCAATCATTCAATCAATCAATCAATCAACCAATCATTAACAACGCATTCGTCCATTCAACCACCATCGCATCATCCACCCGGGTCATCTTTCACTTCAAAACCATCAGATCCATCTCCAATCTGGAGCCCCATTAGATCAATGGCTAGTCTGGAAACCCGTTAGATCAATGGCTAATCTGGAACTCCGTTAAATCAATGGCTAATCTGGAAACCCGTTAGATCAATGGCTAATCTGGAACCCCATTAGATCAATGGCTAATCTGGAACCCCGTTAGATCAATGGCTAATCTGGAAACCCGTTAGATCAATGGCTAACCTGGAACCCCGTTAGATCTGGTAGAAGCGTCTGAGGAGTGACAGCATTCGCTTCAGTTCCATTGACCAGAAAACACGTCTTAACATTGAGAAATTCCTCGGTTGACATTGGAGCGACCTTGAAGCTACGACCGAAGTCCTTCGCTCCATCTCCACCGATCTGATACGTCTGAACAAAATCTAGAGAACAACAAAACGATTGAACATCACTCGATATAAGAATAGCAACGATAGGTTGTTTTGTAAAAGTTCTAAACCAAAGTTTTTACAAATGACAGAAACAAGAGTTAAAAGAAGAAATAGAAAGATAAAAAGAATCAAATGCAATGTGAAGAAAAGAAATGAGAATAATAACAACAGAATTGAATTTATCTCTCAATCTATTAATAGGATCAACAACACAGTTTCTTAAAAGTACATCTCATAAAAAAAACACGATAGACCAAAGACAACAGATATAAAGGGATAGACGCAAGTGAGGCCATCTAGTGACATAAATTAATCACCATAGTAATCAACCCGACTTCGATTCCTCTTCATTTCTAAGTAGCCAACAAATGGTTCGTTGATTTCAGCGTACGGAAGTCTTAAGACTCCAGACACAGAGTAGCAGTCTGGCCATTGAGGTGCGGTGTCCGCATGTCCACTCACGACAAAAGCAACGAACAACAGCAGGAAGCAACCTAAAAACACAACAAACAGACAATGAACAACGACAATGTCACTGTCGTCGGCAGAAGAACACACCCATGAGTCACATCTGTACAATTCTTCCATTATGTTTTCTGAATACAGATTCTGAAACTAAAATGCACCCAATAGATTCAAGAATACTTTTGTCAAAAGCACCATAGAAAGCCCATCTCATGCACTTGAGTAAGTTCATATGCAAACAAAACCTGTACTTAATAGATAATATCAACACACAAAAGTACAATTGTTACTATAGAATAAACGTACTTACTTACTAGCTCACACTTCACACTTCCCTTAATAATAAGTTGCATGATTCAGTTCCTCTGGGTTTCTTCCTTCCTTTTTGCCTTCTTTCCTTCCTTCAATCAACAATCGATCGACTTACTTATAGTTCCTGAGAGTCCAACTTACTCATAATATTTAGGGCATGGCCTGTGTGGATCCCTCTGGGCAACTTTAGCGAATGTGCACTTTAAAAACCTATAATTTCTTATTATTATGCGTCATGATGGTCGGTTAGGGTCAGGTTGAGCATCGTGAGGGTCGGTTAGGGTCAGGTTATGGGTTGTGAGGGTCGTTTAGGGTCAGTTTTTATAATTCATTATACTTACTGCTTTGTATCAATCACATGCAGGAACTATTTTGTTTTGACCAATGGCAGCAGACCAAAAGATCAATACGCAAAAGAATCTCAACGTCTCAATGTGATGTCTGACTAATTCACTTCCTTTCAAAGCTATATTTAATTTGGCCGAAACATCTAAAGTGGGACCCAACACCACCCATAAAAACAGAAGTAACTGATTAAGTCGTTCCATGATTTCTATTTTGGAAAATGCCCTACCTTTCACTAGCTCCATCCTGACGATCGAAATCTATTTCCTCAAAGTATCTTACGGAACTAAACGAAAAAATTATTCTCTCAACCAATTAAAGAAATGTTCCAAAACAAAGCGCGTGATCGCCAACCATTACCGTATTTGGCCTAAGTGAAGCTCACCTTCGACTGAAAAGCATCTTCAAATCGATATAGTTTGCTATATAATTTAACCTCGTCATTAATTAATTCGTAATCGTAATCTCCAAATTTCTAAAGCGCCACTTTAAAGCTAAGCGCAGGGCACCAGCTTATTCACGAGCGCTGCGTCAAATCGAAAGGGTTGTCCAAGGGATAGTCTGTGGGCGGTCAGAGATCGGTTTCCAGAAGGTCAACAGAGAGTCAGAGTGTGTGTTAAGGAGGGTGTCGCTTTGGTCGAGGGTTGACAGATGGGATGTCAAGTAATGAGTCTGGGACCGGTCTGGGTAAGAGTTCTTGAAAAGGTGGGGCTTAAATTCAGAATGGAAAGCCTTGGGGGTGAGGAGCTCTAGAGACAGACGATGTTGCATGAGATCATTAATTAAATGAGCATCCTTGTGATAAGGTAGAAGTAGTCCTATCAATTTATTCTATTGATCGATATAATCAGTGTAAACGATATCATTAATTGAAGAGTCGTTGACAAAATGTCTACATTAGTTTCATCTGCTGAACCTTCCAGTTAGCACAGTTTTATAAATGGAACATTTACTTTATTAGGCCATTCCATTTAATTCGCTGTAATCATTAGTTTTGCGGTTTGTCAGAACTCCGTTAAAAATAAGTCGTACGTATCATATGACAGTGCTCCTCTTCGCTATTTTACAATTTTTCATCAGCTCCACCGTGTGACATGACTGACATCTGGCGAATAAAAGACAAAGTGCTAGAACTCAGGCAATGCCGGTCGCAAGCCTGGATAAAGGAGGAGGGTGAAGCTAACGCAAATGTTATGCCTTCATTTGAAAGGTGGCGCCACGTAAACGTCACATTCATTCAATCATTCAAAGAAATTGATTTGTTTAATCAGCATAATTATATAGGCAACAGTTTACAACGAATCAGGACACTTTGTAAGTCTTCACAAATTAATATATTTTTAAAAAAATTGAGAAGAACTACAACATGTTTTTTGTTAATTTGTTAAATGGTCAAATTAATAAATAGGAGTACATATTGGATTATAGAGAAGTGGTGTCATTGGCAGCATACCGGCACCTATCCTGGCCCACTGCAAGCATACCGGTACTTCTACAGACGCTCCTCCATGTCCTTTAATCGGGAAGGGAATGATTTTTTTACACATAATTTTTCCCACTTTAAGTTCTGCAACTTATGATCTTATCATCGTCTTCGTCGTCGTCATCATCGTCGTTGTGATCACAATATGTCGTCGTCTTCATCATTTGTCGTCGTTATCATCGTCGTTGTCATCATCACCATCATCTTCCTCGTCATCGTCATTTGTCGTCGTCGTCGTGTATCTGAGTCATTGGCAGCAACTGTTGTCCAATTTTATACTGATTGTGTTTATTTAAGAGATTCTGATTGACACAAGAAATAGACACTTAAGGACTGCATGCATAGTTTTAAGATGTCGACGAATTAATAATAATCAGTTTAGAATTTATCAGATTAACTTACTTACTCGCCATGATTGCCGAAAGATCCGAAATAAAATGGCTACCGAATAAATAATTTTTGTTGGGTCTGTACCAATAAATTCATAAATAATTCAGTATTATTAGAGGGCTAGAAAATGTGAATTTATTGTGATTTCGCTTTGAAACTCGTCGAACTTGTTTGTTCTTAGACGTTCGTAAGTAACATGCAGCTATTTCAAGATAATGGCTTACTTATAGAATCATGGACGGCACCTTACGCATAATGGTCTGGGGTGGGATGTATGCAGTATGGTCTCTTTTAATTGGTTAAAACACATGGGAACAGATAATATATTGATTATACACGCTAACAACCTAAGAATAATTATTCTAACAACAACGACTTAAATATAACTAAATATAAATATGAATGTTCGACTTTATTGAGTCCATGCTGTGAAACCAATGCATTTATATGGTAAAATTGAAGTGCAACCACAGAGGTCATTTTAGCGTTTCAGCACTTACCGTTTTGAGTAGTCCTTGAGCTAGCTAAAAAGCGTGTTAAGCTAGGGTTACCATACGTCTGGGTTTCCTCTGACATGTCCTATTTTAGGCCTCTGTCCGGGTGGCTTTCCTAAAATATGGCTTTTTGCCCGGGTTTTTCCCTGTCCGTCCCCTTTCGATCTACACCTTCTTACTTACTTTTTCCGCAATATATATATAATATTCTGTTATGGGAACTAAACACACCTTCTCTCAATCTTTAACTCAGTGATAAAGTTGCTATAAGGCAAAGAATTGTTCCTTGCAAACTCCAGGTTCCTAGGCCGTTTTTGTAAACAAAACCCATAAAGGTAACGTTAGTTAATGATAATTGATAAATAGTTATTGTCTCAATTTAAGTTTTTTTTTAAAATCTGATTTTAAAATGCTGAAACGCAAGTGCTTATTTACAGACTCACTGAAAGCTCAATATCCAGATTTTCGTGCAAGTCGTTATGACTGGGAAGGTGAATGTTTGAGAATGTGATGTCACTACTGTTTTGTATGTTGGTCAGTGTTTTTTTGTTCATGTGTACAGTTAGTGTAAAGTAGAGTGTACTGAACTAGGAGACGGCTGTGGGATGGTAACAGGATCTGATGAGAATGTTGTGTGTCCTCTTTTTCATCTGAGCACTTATGTTAACCCTATGTTATGCGCTTTAACGTATATAGGATGTAAATATCTTATCTTAGCTCATTCACCTACAATAGCGTTTGTATGTGAAGCATGTACGTTATTGGGGATATCACTCGCAATTCAAATAATATGATGAGCGAATATGAATGCGAATACTTAGGGTAACTTGACACACATCTATGTAAATGGAAGTTAGCTAAAAATTCCATTTAATATCATATTTTTTGACTAGAAGAGAATGAATTTTTGAAAGATATGTTGGGTTGCCTTCAAAAGAGACAACAAACTCTGACCTCTTCTCAAGCATTGATCCGTCTGCTGTTTATTTGCGACCTGACGTTGTTGTGTGTTTTGGATGGATTTAGAGGAGGAGGAGGAGGCGATTGGTCGTATGGCTCCACCTGGTGATGGTCTTCGTCTGCCTCTCATTCGTTCAGCTGCCTCTACTGCTGCTGCTTCTGCTGTTTGTTCAATTGATGGACTTGACAGATGAAAGTCAGTCGTGTACCTTTGACGCGCTGAGGCCGCGTGTCGTGCCTTCGACTGAAGTCGTCTATTCCCTGCATTCGAAGGAGACTTTGAGACAGAGACGAAGCAGGAGACAGAGATCGACAGATGACAATCGATTCTTCTTCGCTCCCATTCGCATCGCTTCCTTCTTTTCTGATCTGGAGTTGGAAGCGAATGAGAAGAGAGAACTGAAATCAGTTATCAATAAATCATTGCATCAGATTGTAAACATCTTCTCAGGTCAGTCGTCGTTGACATGGGCAGATTTTGATGTCTTGTAGATTAATTAATTATTCATTGTTTTATTCAGTCATCATCATCATCATTTTGAGTGTCACTATCTAATCGATGATGCTGAGCAATTGTGAATGAATGATTTGCTCAAGGTCCATCCTACAAAGTAGCCATCTCAGAGGAGGAGGAAGAAGATGAGGAGTAGGAGGACGAGGAAGAGTAGGAGGAAGAGTAGGAGGAGGAGGAGGAGGAGGAAGAGGAGGAAGAGGAGGAGGTGGATGATCGAACGCATGTACTGTATGCGTTGCAAGGCGAACACTCCAACGAGTTGACTGTTGTTGACGAATTCTCTTGCGTTGGTGAATGCATTGAATCTGTGATCTGAGGTTTTCTCTCTCTTTCTCTGATTTCGTGTTTAGTGATTCGAGTCCAAGGACCACTGCGTCTGAGTCGGACCGGATGTAGGAGGACGTGGCAGGAGGGAAACAACACTGGAAGGTCAGGGGTCAGACATCGGATTCATTTCCGGGTCTTGGGTTCAATTCTTTCTCAAACTAATCCAAGGGTTTCAGTGGGGTTACTTCTTGGGCGCCCATAATTAGGACATAACCGAGTAGACAGTTTCCACTGAGTACCGAATCCGAGTATTTGGATGCACTATTTGCCGGATCCGGGTACGAACCGAATAGTAGCGGCAAATCTGGCCAGTGACTACCAGCCGTAGGAAAAGCGTAGTTAACCTGCCACATGCACACCCACGGAGAACTATCTATAGTGAATGCAGAGTCTATAGCAATATCCTTCATATAGCGTATTGTCGCACTCTAGGCTATAATATATTTATTATTTAATAACTTTATTTGTGAAAGAAATGTAAAACCTTGTTATAAAATTTGAAATATGAAGCTATCAACGACGTCTTTGCTATCTAATGTTTACCTGATAGTTAGTGGAGCCAATTAAAGCGGGAAAATTAATGATTTGGTTGCTGGGGAATGCAACCAAAAGAAATTAAAATATATAAATTTATATCATTACTTTAAAGAAAATTAAAAGAAGTTCTTGTTTAATTAATCAATAACTTATAAATAAGTCCATTTGTCCTAAATTTATTTGATGAAAAAATATTATTTTATAAAAAAATATTTTTAGCTATTTGCAGGTGTAACATTTGCCGAGGTGAATACTTCTGATTAGTCCAATATTCTTCCAAGGCGATTTTCGGTTTTGCCCTACCCATAATGCATGGCTTTCATTTTCCAAATTGAAGCAATTGATCTGCTGAGATTTCTGCCATTTTATTCTGAGATATTCTGTTAATCGATTCTCACTTTATTTTTGGCATCACCTGATTCATTGCAGAACTTGTAATAACTTTGAAAGGTGAAATTATTGTAAAATTGCCTCACAGGTGTTTGATTGGTGTAGACAGGTGGCTGTTGTTATGTTTTAATCTTCAGATGTAATCTGTTAATGAGAGGATACAATGGAGAATGGTGTGCTGAGGAATTCAAGGTCTGACCTTTCTTTATCAATTCCAATATTATTTTGAATTACTTTCTTCACTACGTAAAGTTCTGAGAACTTTTGAATTGATATATTCCAACACCTGAGTTATGAAGCGGGGAGACTGTGACCCTTGACCTCACCCCCTGAGACTTTGACGCTTGACGTCACCCTTTTAGATTGTTACCCTCGACCTCACCCTCTGCGACTTTGACCCTCGACCTCACCATTGATCTAAACCTTGACCAAAGCCTTGTAGATTTTAACCCTTTATGTCAATCAGACCCTTCATCTGATAAATCATTCATTTGATGCCTTTACAGTTCAAAACTTCAAAGTGAATTTGATTTTAATTTGATTTGACTTTGAGTTTAGATTCCAGACAATCATTTGGAGGGGTTAGGGTTGTGGGATGGGTCGGATCCGCATCCAATCCAAACCATTTTC
The DNA here is from genome assembly GCA_959347315.1 of Bimastos eiseni. Classification (NCBI taxonomy): domain Eukaryota; kingdom Metazoa; phylum Annelida; class Clitellata; order Crassiclitellata; family Lumbricidae; genus Bimastos; species Bimastos eiseni. The sequence goes on from OY365822.1 coordinate 83,263, forward strand.
CACGATGGGTTCGGAGTCAATGGAACAGACTTCATCCTTTACGTTCAGTCTATCTCCAGTTCTCGATGCTTCCATGGAGTAAGTATTGACCAATCTACGTAGCGTATCGGAGTCGTCCACTTATTTAGCTCCGTTTCTTGTTTGGATCAGTTTCTTGTAAAGTGGGCGGTTTGGGTTCATCTCCTCTCCTGAGTGGGAGGGTAGGGGAGGGAAGGCGTTGCTGTCTTTGTCTAAACCCTTTGTTAGGAGGGGCCATCCAAGAAATGCAGTTGTAGTCCATTGTATTTTTATAGACTTTTCAGTCAGTGAGATTGGATGATGACTGACGTCTGTTGTCTGTTGACTGATGTCAGGATGTGAACGTCGTCGCTTATGCCACGTACTGTCAGTTGGATCAGAACGATCGACCGATCGCAGCCTACATCAACATCTGTCCTCAGATGATGCGTCACCATAGCAACAAAGTCTCCATTGTTAGCAGAATCTCCCTTCTTCTTCTCATCCATTGTATCTGTTTCCTCATTTCATCAGTTCATTCTTTTGCGCTGATGTCTAAGGAGGCAGAAAGCGTTTCCAACCAATGAACAATTGAACGTATAAAACAAAGCCAGAAATTAATTCTCTTCCGTGGTTTATTCTGATCTATCATAATCTATTCTAACCTATCAATGATGAGGCTCTATATCATTCTATCTGCTGATATCTGTTGGCATTCTACTTAACTCTGCTCATCTCTTGTCTTATCCAAATTCATTATAATCTCTTGACCTACATATTGAAGTTGCCATTCTACAGGTGATAAAGTTTGATTGACAACCAGTGAAGAGAAGTAAACATGACCTCAATTCATGACTTAATTCAATGACCTCATTTCATGACCTCATTTCACGACCTAATTTTATGACCTCATTTCATGACCTAATTGATGACCTCATTTCATGACCTCCTCATTTCACAACCTTCTTCTCATATGATGACCTGATCTTATTCATAGATCTCTGATTATTTGTGTGTAGACCGTTTTACACGAACTCTTCCATGGTCTGGGATTCTCTTCCGATCTATTCAATCGCTTCAAACGTTGTACTCTCACAGGTAACAACTTTCTCTCATTTCCAATGTTTTCCATTCTTAAACTTAAACATTTTCCGTTCGTCCATCTGTCCGTCCGTCCATCTGTCCGTCCGTCCATCTGTCCGTCCTTCCATCAATCTGTCCATCCGTCAGTCCATCTGTCCGTCCGTCTGTCTGTCCGTCTGTCCGTCCGTCCGTCTGTCATATGAAGACAATGTCTTCCTTCATCGGGTGATAATATGTTGAGAATCTCTGAGAAGATTAACTCTGATGCTCAGCATTTAATATTAATCTTCTCAACAGACCATCAAAAACTAATCGAATCTCTTTTCAATCATTTACTAATTAATAATTTTAACAGCAACTGTCTGTTGCCTTGTGCATTTACCCTATGATGTTGAGGTCTGTTACATGGTCTCTGGTATGGTGTGTTACATGGTCTCTGGTATGGTGTGTTACATGGTCTCTGGTATGGTCTGTTACATGGTCTCTGGTATGGTCTGTTACATGGTCTCTGGTATGGTCTGTTACATGGTCTCTGGTATGGTGTGTTACATGGTCTCTGGTATGGTCTGTTACATGGTCTCTGGTATGGTCTGTTACATGGTCTCTGGTATGGTCTGTTACATGGTCTCTGGTATGGTCTGTTACATGGTCTCTGGTATGGTCTGTTACATGGTCTCTGGTATGGTCTGTTACATGGTCTCTGGTATGGTCTGTATGATGGCGAAGGCATTGTTGATGAAATGGTTGAATGTATTCGTAATGTATTGAACCTGTGTTGTTATTTGTTTGTGTTAATTGTAAGGTGATGATGGTCTATTGAAATGTCTTCCTCTTCGTAATCGTTCCGTTCGTTTCGTGAATGGTGCTCATCGTCTCGTGACAGAGAGAGTGTCCGAAATGACGGCGCGTCACTTGAAATGCGATGTGAATAGAACGACATCAACATTTGGAGCAATTCTACAGACAGAGGTTCCTCTGCTTAGCAACACTACTTATTCTCTAACTAATCTCTTAATCTCTTGATCTCCTACTCTCTTAATATCTTATTCTCTTAATCTGTTAATCTCTAACTCTCTATTAAAGCCTCACATTTCCACATTTGACCTCTGCCCCACTTAGATGTGCCTGTTGTTCTGTCAGATGGATTGTTCGATCGTACGACTGTGCAGCAGAGGTCATTGTGATTGATTAATTGATTGAATGAATGAGTGAATGATTTATTGATTGATTGGCTGATTGACTAATTGATTGATTGATTGGCTGATTGACTGATTTATTGAATGATTGATTGATTGGCTGATTGACTGATTGATTGATTGATTGATGTTTTAGAATGGAGAGGTGACATCTCATTGGGATTCTTCTTTCCTACATGGATCATTAATGATGCCCACCATTTTACAGGTCTCTCAATTGTTCTCTTCATCTCATCCGATCACTCTCTCAAATACAATTCAAACAGCTATTATCTCTTTCACCTGTTATGGTTTGTCTCCCAATCTATCTCTCTGTCTGTCTGTCTCTCTCTGTCTGTCTGTCTCTCTCTCTCCTCATCTTCTTCTGCTGATGCCTTTATCGCTGTTTATAGTTGCTGTTGTTGTTGATATGACCGTTGTTGTCTGTTGTCTGTCTAAGCCGCATCTGATGTTCGTTGACAACATGACTCTTGCGTTGTTTGAAGACAGCGGTTGGTACAAAGTCAACTTCAGCTTTGCTCAGGAATTGCGCTGGGGCAAAGGTCAGACCACAAGCGTAAAAGTCATTAATTCGTTCAATCTGTGTAGAAATTGATTCGCATTTGTTAAGAAATGAATTCATCTGATGTTGAAGCCTTCATTTTTATTTCTTCATTTCTCTCTCAGTTGTTTCTTACTTATTGTCATCAAATTTATTTACCGAGGAAACATTTGACTTTGATTGACAGGTGATGGATTCGATTTCAAAGGATGAGGGTGATTGTTTAATTGACAGGTGAGGGATGTGATTTTGGTCTGAATTCCAACTGTCAGAATGAAAGGTCATCGTCGTCTCGATTCTTCTGCCACCAGAGGTCAGTGAGTAACAGTCGTTGCTAGAGATGATGTTGAGCAGCTTTTCATTTAGAGTGCATCAACTATCAAAACAACGTCTGCGATGAGATTCTGCTGTGAGATTCTGCGATGAGATTCTGCGAGGGAAACTTCATTTTAAGTCGTTCTTAAGATTCTTTCTCTCTCTCTGTCGTTTTCTCTTTCTGTCTCGGTCTCTCTCTTTGTCTCTTTCTGTTTGTCTGTCTCTCTCTTTGTCTCTCTATCTCTCTCCACCGACCGAACTTCCTACTTCCCTTAGCATCTCTGGACGACTCTCGTAAATAAGCTAGGGCCCTTCGCATGACTTTTGAATAGAGCTTTAGAAATGTGTTTCATTATTTAAATCTGAAGTAGTAATTCGTCTTGTTCTGAGAGAGAGAGAGAGACAGAGAGTGACTGATGCCTTGATGTTGTCCTTTTGTCCTTTGTAGTCTGTCCTCTGGCTGCCATTACTTACATAAGGACAAAGGACGATGTGAAACAAATCATTTCCTCCATGGATGCAGAATCTTCGATCCTAAACCAGAGGTCGGTTGGTCAGTCAATGAATCTCATCTAAGCCCAAGTTCATCAAACATTGTTTACAGATCATAATTATGATAATTTATTTTACTTACGTCAGTATTTTGCACCATCTGTAGCAGGTGCTAAATTCATTTCCCTCTATGTGGTATTGCTGAGATGTATGTTGTTGATAGTTCTATATAAATGCGTTGTCTGTTGCTCTGTTGTTGACAGGACAGTTGTCTATCGTTGCTCAGTGTCGTTGTTCCTCCTCCGCAGTCAATGGGTGATGCCTCCTCCTTTTCCTCCTCTTTGGCAGTTGCCGAATCGTTTGGCATCAATAGCAGATGCTTTCGAACCAATATCAGTCAGGTCTATTTCTACTTACTCACTCACTCGCATTGACTTTGAAGTTAACGGAATTCAGTTGATGTATTTGTTGATTGCTCCATGTGCAATTCCTCATTAATGACATAAGATTAGTTAATTAGCTATTATTATTGTTTTTATGTCCAAGAAACATCATTATATACGATCCCTTCAGACATAAAAGAACCTTTGAGAAGTAAAATTGACATTTAGTAT
>OY365822.1:95758-110758 GCA_959347315.1 Bimastos eiseni
GGATTTCTATGCAGCCCATGCAGTGAACCTTCTGTCTGTCTCCATCTCTCTCCATCAATATATATATATATACACATAAATAGGTCTCATATAAATTATTCGTTTTATTTAATTACCAATTCGAATGATAACAATGAAAAACTTTTGATTTTGTATATCGAAAGATGTTTAATATTTTTTACCAAATATTTTAAAAATACGAACAGAACTATTTGCTCTTTATTGCGCGCTACAATAGATCAATAAAATGATAAGAAATGCGTTGATATACTTTGTCATTATATTATTTATAATATATACATATATGTCTATCGATGATGCATGAGTTGACTAAGTATATATATATGTATACATATATGTATATATATATATACATATATATATGTACTTAGTCAATATATATACACAGATATATATATATGTGTGTATGTGTGTGTGTGCGTTCGATATTAGTATACGTGCGTGTATATATTTATATTTTAATGCAGTGATGTAGTTTCCTGTAAATTCATTGAACTCCTGTTTTCGATATACAATACATGTATACGCTGTGTCTTGTGTATATAATTGTGCGTCGTATATAGGAATTTGCTTCATATTGATATATATATATATATAGATATATATATATCTCGAAGGCGCTATAATATAGCCGTCTATGTGGATATAATCTAAGTATTTATAACGGCCCGAGCATTTATAATCTTCATATAATAATAATAATAATAATAATAATAATAATAATAATAATAATAATATCTTTAGTACATAGAATGTCATTAAATTTCTTTGCTTAGCTCTGCAGATAAATAATCTTTGAATGAAAATCATTTGACTCCTACTGTGATAAAACTCTTCTGATAATAATCAATTCAATTAATAATCTATCATCTGATGATAATATTTCCTCCTTTTCTCCTCATTTCTCAAATTTCTGTATCGTTTTTGATTATATTTTAGGCCGAATGCATTCGTTGAAATCTCCTGAATAATTATCTGACAATAATAATAATAAATCATTGATTAGTTTTGAAATCAACGAATAGAAAAAATCAGAGAAACGACGACGGATCATTTAGTGCTATAGACCCTTCTTCACATATATCTACTTACCTCCTTACTTAACACTCATATATCATCTAATTCTGCATTAAAACGCTGAAGCTATTTAGAAATAAGCAACGTTTGCAGTCTATACGCGGGGGCGTTCTCTCTCTCTCTCTCTCTCTCTTTCTGTCTCCCTCTCTATGTCTCTATGTCTCTCTGTCTCTGTTTGTCTGTCTCTGTCTCTCTCTCGCCATCCACCGATTCATCCATTAATAAAGGCGCTATAAAAATATCTCTCTGTCTATGTCTATCCGTCTATAAATATATTTATAATATATACATCAGCAGCAAATATCAAACAATTATCAATATATCTAAGGTTATAATAGAACTCAAAATAGAAAAGAAATACTACACTGAATTTATGAAGAGCCATTTTAATTCATTTAAATATACACGCATCATCGACACATCTGCTTAACGCTTATTAATAAATATATATATATATTTAAATATACGTGATTAAGTGTATGCGCATATATATATATATATATCGTATATATATCATATATGTACGAAACCTTTTATATCCTATACTCTGTATATATATAATTAATAAAATGTGGTAATAAAATACAGGTCACGTGGGTTCATCATTCAATTCGATGACCTTTGACCTTCCTCCGTTTGTCATTTGTTCGTCCGTTCCTATTTATGTAGCGATAAATGATTGACAAACGACGAACTTTGATTGAAATGAGTCGATCATTGATTGTTCAGTCGTTGTCGATTGCTGTCTCTGGTTCTGCTCAGAGTTTGATCGCAGAGTTGAAGAAGACTCTCTCGTTCTCTGAAGAGACCCTTCGCTTAACTACAGACGATCTACTGACTTATTAGAATATACGCAGAATGGATGATGTGGCCTTCACATAACGTGAACCTTTAGTATCTGATCAACTAAGACATGGTTGGTTGTGGAAGAGACCATTCTGTACAGATAGATGTCTTTTAGAAGGAGATTCCAAGCGAGGCGTTCAGTGAACAATTCAGTCACCATGCCAACCAACCATTTCTATGCCAGACACTCATGCACGGTTATTTGTGTCTGTTTATCGACGCAGAACTAGACATCAATCCTTCGTACAGAAGACGCGAGAGAGGTGACGCCGTGTGCGTAGAGAGGCCGTGATTATCTGAGATGCTTGATACGCATGATTGGTTATGCATCTCTAAGGGAAGGTGCGAAATCCCATTGGAGATACTGAAGACGTCGTTCTGCATGATGACGCAACGCTCTGCTTCCTTGCGGCGTCTCGCATGGCTGCACCGTTGACGTCATCTTCGTCATCATCGATGTCGTCATCATCGATGTCGTCAGAGGAGCAGCTGGGCGTGTCGTCAATGTCAATGTCCGGAGAATCAGGTGAAGCGTGACGGTGGAGGAGGTCACGGTCGAATTCATCCATCGAGGGAGATGGAGTGGAGCGAGCACAGGCGCCGTTGCTGAGGAGGCAGACGGAAGATGAGGAGGAAGATGCTCCTCCTCCTGCGACGGCTGCAGAGGCAGAGGCGGTCGATGATGACGATGGAAGAGATGGATGACATACACGAGATGATGATGATGATGATGTCGACAGCACCGAAGAATTCTGACGATGTAACAGTCTATAATGAAGAAAAGAACATCACTCAAAAATTATGTCATCCTCTTAAACCAATTATGTAGCTCCAGCAGCAACAGCCGCATCATCGTAACCGGAAGGTCTTAATTAACAGCAACACCTGTCTAATGTTTGATGCATGTATTTAGGCAGATGGGAAGACAAGGGAGCTGTTTATGAACTGCATGAGATCAATAAATTAAAAAAATAGGTGAGTCAATTATACTCGAATGAGTTCATCAGAGCAATCATTAGATCTATGGTCATATTATAATTTATAATTTACATTATGATCTATGGCATCCGTCATAGTGTGTCATCTGAATCATGCATTTGTAAAAATGTTTCAGACCATTTTAGACGATTAGCATACATTAGTATTGATTAGCATAAATTATCATTGATTAGCATAAATTATCATTGATTAGCATAAATTGGTACATGAACTAAATGACCTCGTATTGAATCTTCAATATTTTGCAAACGTTATATATATCATATATATATGATGTATATATGTATAACGTTTGCAAAATATTGAAGATTCAAGCATTACGAGGTCATTTAGTTATATATATATATATATATATATATATATTCATATATTGTACATGTATACATCGTATTTGCTACATTGGAATACTTAATACAATTGATTCTGAGATCACATTCCAATATTATTCGACCTTCAGATGATTTTTATGCATAAACACGAATGAAGAATAGTATTCTTCCTATATGAAATTATTTAGAGAAATTATTTGGCCATAGATTTGTCACATCATCGCTTTAAACATGAATTCAGAGCGTTAACTATGGATTATTAATGAAGATTCGCTCTTGTGTTTATCCAAATTTTTATTCCAGTTAAGTTGACCTCTTTTATTTTATGTCATATCGGACGCAATTTGATCTATAAGTGCATTTATGATAAAACACGATTAACACTTCGATGACCTTTCATTGTTACCTTATTGGCTGTTTTATTGAAAATGGTAAAATAATTATTAGTTATAAAAATAGGAATTTAAGTTTTTGCTGAAGTATTATCTATCTACATAATGTCACAGGTATATCGAAACTTTTTCCACATTTCAAACATATATATTAGATATATATATATATATGCAATAAATTAGAATGTGCAGTAAACTATCCATCTGGATTATATATATATATAATTATATATATTTATATATATACTTTGTATAATTATACAGATAGTTAGCGTCTCATTAAAATAAAAGTTTTGTAGACACATTTAAACGAATGCTGCGGAATTTTATCTGACATCTACATTTATGGCATTACACAAATTTTTAAATTTATATGGCGCCTGTCTATGCTCTAGGTCCAAGCAGCTCTAACCCTAATCTCAGACCCCTTGCATCATATACCACCGTTGACATGGATCCTTAAAATTCAATAATTTATATGCAACGAGACACTTTCTGGGCATAAGAAATGAATAATAGTGAAAGAAATGACTAGACATTATCTGTCGGTCTCATCTGTCTGTATACCTCCGTCTGTCCGTCCGTTTGTCTCTCTCCATAGACCTCCCTGCACTTCTTATTTTCACCTTCGACCACTAAATTCGTCAGCACTAGCTGTGATATTGGTCGTATTCCAAACCCAACGCCCTCTGTAATGGCGCATACATACACAAGACGACGTATGCAAATCTCTTGTGTACAACCGACTGAACGGTGGCCATCTGGGCATCAGTGTATATATATACATGAATGTACTTATATATATACACACATATGCATATATATCATATATATTTCATATATATATCATATATATATATCCATGCATATATATATATATATATCGGCGATGTCCTTGTGACCTTCTTCTTCCTCCTCTTCTAATCGTGGATGATTCGTTCTTTCTATAGTTTTCGTCTGTTCTGGTGTCATACGATACTAAGTCGTTCTTCCGTTTCGCCCGAGGGAATGCCAACGCACCCTCCGACGAAGCACCCCTCCTCCTCCTCTTTCTCCCTTTCCTCCTCCTTCAGCCTTCGACAGATATCGTATTACCCGTTGCCACACAATTGACGCCCGATCTCTTTACACACCAACCAACCGACCAACCAACGAAGCACCTGCCAATCAAGAGAATTCAGGCTTTTCATCGCTCATCCATACGATTAGCACCATGGACCAACCAAACAACTCTCAACACCATTGCAAATGCTCATCCGTCCTTCACTTCGTCCGTCCGTCCTTCTCTCCAGTGGCAGAAATAAATTTAAAGAAGAAGGAGATGATGACAATGGCAACCGTGCAGTCTTTGTCAATATCTGTGTACCATATATATATATATATATATATATATATATATATATACTAAGCAGTTAAACAGTATCTAGACAGACAAATACCAGACATTACCTTATCCTCCTCCTCTTCCTCCTCTTCTTCCTCTTCTTCCTCCTCCTATTCTTCCTCTTCCTCCTCTGCTTCCTCTTCCTCCTCCTCCTCTTCTTCCTCTTCCTCCTCCTCTTCTTCCTCTTCCTCCTCCTCCTCTTCTTCCTCTTCCTCCTCCTCTTCTTCCTCTTCCTCCTCCTCTTCTTCCTCTTCCTCCTCCTCCTCCTCCTCTGGCTGCAGAGCGTCTGTTGGATTATCCTCCTTCCTTCACCTGTTCATCCCTCCCATTCTCCCTCCAACTGCTCTATTTACCCATTAAGCACAGGTGCGATGTCTGATATATCGATGAACAAACAGTCTCTAATTGTCGAAGAATAACGTTCCCTCGAACAGAGCAAATAGAGAGGTGCGAAAAGCTTCCTCTGTGTAAACATTGCGCACCGCTCCCTGATGATCAACCGATTGAAACCTGTCGGTTTAAGACGAACGGTTTCAGCGAAACCAGTTCCAAACAATCCGAAGATAAATGCGTTGATGCAAATATATCTCGATCAGATTTGTATCTAATATTGACTTCTATTTATTTAGGTCCATTGTAGGTCGTAGACATGCGTCTGCCTCTAAATAAGAACCTTCTCTATAAGTTATATACATTCGTCCTTTCATTTCATGACCTACTTAGACTATACAGCAATAATAAGAGTTATGAAGAGACCCCAAATAGAATTCTGTTACTGATACATTTCATGGCATTTGAAGCCATAGACCTACTTTTGTCCCGACAGAAGTTGGGAGCGATGCTGAGTGAATATATATATATATATATATACAATGTATATATACACGATTTATACAAATACACGATTTATATATACATATAAAGGCGCTACGTTACACATTGAATGAATGTTTGAAAAATAAATTCCTTGACGCATCGTCATAATTATTCTATATAGATATGGAAATAAAATGATCGTTTTTTGGTTGTATATGTAGATATATATATATATATATATACACAGATTCTATGAAATAATGATTCCATTAGAATAGAGTCAACACAGAATCATTTAACGAATCTTTTTCTTGAAGAATTTCTAATATGCAGCTGTGTTCTGTAGGAACCGATGAATCGTGACGAATATTCACTCATCCGCATAGACTGCAGACTTTTCCGTCTCAGATGATTAACTCAATGCACCGAATTATCGCAACCGATCCACCATTTGTTCTCTTACTCACTCACACTTATTACTATTGATATAACTATTGTTATTTCACAATCCATAGAGATGTATATTCTCTTAACTGCGGTTTTATTAGTTTAAAATACATATCAATCATATGTGTGTGTGAGTGTGTAGGGATGTAGAAGTGAGCGATGAGCGATAAGAGAGGAAATGGTTATAATTAATGCAGGAAGATCATTCAATGTTCGTAACAGGCGACAGTGATTCGTTAGCGTTTCACTTAGCGAACGACACCTAGTGAGAGAAGGAGTAGGAGGAGGAGGAAGAGGAGGAGAATGACATCAACCTATTATATATATATATATATATATATATATATTTTGTGACAGCGATGAGAGGTTGAGTCAATTCAGCGCCTTCCCAACTAAGTGTACTATCGCATATATATCATATATATATATATATATATATATATATATATATATATAATGCATAGATATCTCATGGGATCTCTTACATATTAGCTTTGTGGCAGATATAATTATTTCTGTATATATATAAATATGAATGTTTGAGACGTCTACTGTTGCATATAAGAGTTCGTTTCGCTTGAGTGAATACGTCGTCTGATTCGACCACTTCTCCTAATTTCCATTGTATGCGCTAAGAAGAGCGATGCGTGACATCGGCGTGACGGGGGCCAATCAATCGGAACGATGTATTGTCTGCTGGACCCGATACGGAGCTTAATCTTTTGTCTCGTCTCTATTCACATCTGAATAGAATATCATTCTCTGCAGTCGACTTCTATTCCTCCAATTCTAAAGTCGTAGACTAACTTACACGAACTCAAGGGAGGGCATCAAAGGGTGATAAGTCTCGAGAGACGAAGGGAACAGTGCGACATCTTTTTACATAATGAGAGAATTTCGCTTGGTTCAAGGATTCAAAGAGAGGCTCTGCCGCTGGATCGTCTCATGCATATGCATATCCTGTAACGCAAAGGCTGTCTGTCTGTGTGAAAGAAGCCTCGACCTGGACCGACCAATCATCGAAGGCAACGCGTTTGATTGACATGTATGCAAATTCTGACCTATAGTGTCTACTGTAAATTATATTCTCACTGAATTTTTATGCAGATTCTTAACAACAGTGTGTAAACGGTTTTCTCAAGGTGTTGTCGTGAATAACAATGCTGATCATCATTCTTGGGAGGAAGCAAGTGCTGGGAAGCAGAGCGTATACGGAAATAAGCCAAATCCAAACTGAAAGAGAAAGAGAGAGAGAGAGAGAGAGAGAGAGAGAGAGAGAGAAAGAGAGAGGGAGGAAGGGAGATCAACAACTGAGATCTTTTCAATCATCTCTCTACATGCGCCAATAAATAAGAAAATGGAGAAAAGATAATTTATTGATTAAAAAATAAATAAACTATGCAGTGTTTATGGACAATGCAAGATTATCTGTAGCTGTCATAAATGTATAGATATATTATTACTGGCTTGTATTTATATACAATCTATGCATTGCAATGCATGCACTTCTCCATCTGTTTGACTGTCTGTCTGGCTTTCTACCTGTCTAATTAAAAATGATGTTTAAATGTCTTTCTAAATAAATGCGGTGTTCTCAACAGATTTGAAATGATATAAAGAAGATGAATTTCCACGAAACGTATTTCATATAAATGTATATAAATATATGTTGTATGGCTACATGATAACATCATTTTTGTGGAATATGTACAAACCATGTGATATGAGAAGATACTTTCAATAAATAACCTTATATCAGATGCATATATATATGTACATTATATATATATAAATATATATTATATATATATATATATTACGGCTAAAGAACGTCTTTAGATTAAGAAGTCTTTTACCTCATTGGTTGTTTTAACGAGCTGTTAACCTATATGACCTCTGTGACCTATGTTTGACCTTATGAACAATTCAGGCTGTCAGAGTTTGTTCAATGGAGTTATTGGCGAAATCTATAAAAGGCAGAATTTACCAGAAGAAGGTCAGCGCAACAATGCAGAGACAGACAGAGACAGACAAAGGGAGAGACAGACCGACAAAGAGAAAGAAAGAAGAATAGAGAAAGAGAGAGAGAGACAAGGAGAGAGATAGAGACAGGGAGAGAGAGAGACAAGGAGAGAGAGAGACAAGGAGAGAGAGAGAGAGACAAGGAGAGAGAGAGAGACAAGGAGAGAGATAGAGGTATATAGATGGACGGACTGATTTTTGTGGAATATGTACAAACCATGTGATATGAGAAGATACTTTCAATAAATTTATAATCAGATCAATAAATCAGTGAATGAATGAATGAATGTATAATTGATTGGATGAATGAATGAATGAATGTATAATTGATTGGATGAATGAATGAATGTATAATTGATTGGATGAATGAATGAATGAATGAATGTATAATTGATTGGATGAATGAATGAATGAATGAATGTATAATTGATTGGATGAATGAATGAATGAATGAATGTATAATTGATTGGATGAATGAATGAATGAATGAATGAATGTATAATTGATTGGATGAATGAATGAATGAATGTATAATTGATTGGATGAATGAATGAATGAATGAATGTATAATTGATTGGATGAATGAATGAATGAATGAATGTATAATTGATTGGATGAATGAATGAATGAATGAATGAATGTATAATTGATTGGATGAATGAATGAATGAATGAATGTATAATTGATTGGATGAATGAATGAATGAATGAATGTATAATTGATTGGATGAATGAATGAATGAATGAATGAATGAATGTAGAGAGGTAACATTGAAATACCAGATATGAAATATATGCAGGAGAAGTAAATGAATTTTCAAGATAAAGTGGATATTTACTACGAATTAAACCTAACAAATGATTGCATATTATATGCATAATTATATAATTATGCATATAATAATAATAATTATTATATGTATAATAGATATACTTATATATATTTCTCGCCAACCATAATCTTATGTATCTGTTCTGTTTAATCAGTCCATAGATTTGCTCTTATATACAGTCATCATCAATAGAGAGCCTATCTGCATTTCTGAATATTTCTTCTCTCTTGTATAATATATTTCACCATCGCTTTAGATATGAAACTACTTCAATCCGCTTTAAACATCGAATAACAGCAGTCATTCGTAATATCTATAGCGCTAGCTTTCAAAGCACCCACACAGATTAGCCATTTATTTCAAGTTAGCCATTTATTTCTAATTAGCCAATTATTTCTAATTAGCCATGAACTTCATTCGTTTGTTTTAGAAGATTGTTTACAAATTCGACTGAGAATCCGTTGAAGGTCTTCCGATAAGAATCTTATTCCATTTGATGATGAAATCCTCTCTTATCGAACCATTCAACTGTAAAACGATGAAAACCATTGATCCATTGCAATGACTCAGAACAGAACCTCTTCTTCCCTCAACATCTCATAACATGACTCATATCTTCTCTCTCTAGAAATAGACCTCTTTTAGGTTCAGCACTTGTTGCGTGTATCAACTTTCATTTTGGTATATTTTAATATATATAATCATATATATTATAAAATATATATATTTGCATTAACATTATTCCAAAGAATATGTCATTAGTTTATGTTATTATTAATCTTCACAAATAAAAAGGTTTCGTGCATATTATATTTTGCATTTTGCAAATGCGTAAACTTCTCAAGACTTTCCCTCTTTGACCGGGTCTGGATCGGGAGCGCCGTTAAATAGCTATCTTGAAAAGGCGCTATATAAATTGTATTTATTGATTGAAATGAGGTGTCGTACATAAAACCTTTATATCTATCGTTTCCTCTTCGTCCGTCGTTCTATGCATCTGATAGGGCCATTTATAGCCGCAGAAGCATCGAAATCAATGTAATGACCATTTCCTATATAACCACGGAATATACACCGTGTTCAAAAGACCAACGGCAACTACCAACATTTATGTTATAAGTCACAGTTTGAAGAGGTTCCACCATCAAAATGATGTGTGTATAAAAAAAATTATCACACTATATTCATCAACTCCGCTTTAATTTGTCTTATACCGACATCTCATCCCTAACTAAATGAATTTCTTCTAATATACGCTGTACATGAATCCTCCTTTCCTTATTTCTTCCACTTCCGTCTTATCCACAATTCCAACTCTAAACTCCATCGATGAGCATCAGCTCAGATAATCATCCGTCTCTTCCAGTGGCGTAGGCAAGGGTGGTTTGGGGGGTTAAACCCCCCCATTGGCGTAGTTGAAAATATTTTTAACAACAGCCTACAGAATAAGTTGGGATAATTTTGGGACCGTTCCCTCGCTAGAAGAATAACAGACACTCACAGTTCACCGAGTGCAGCATACACCCCGACTCCACGGAGGCAACAGCTGTGGCATAGATTTGATGCATACCCGATACCGTATACCAGGGTCACTCTGGCAGGGTGTAAATGAAGCAGAACTTAGCTTATAATGTGACAAGCGCAATGTATCATTCAATTATTTTCAGATATAGGACAGGGATATAAGACAGTTGTCATAGGCTCTATGTGTGCTATATATATAACTATATAAAATGGGTGTTCGTATATGTATTTAACTAATGTGTATATATACATATAAATATAAAGAGATAGAAAGAGAGAGAGAGAAAAAAAAGAGACTTATGTATATAGATCAGTTCACCCTTAGACATAATCATTGGACGCATTATACCAAGTTGAGTGCTCAGAAGTTTAAACCAGGTGAATATAAATGATAAACTATATAAATTGCTGCATTGTATATAGTGAATCAACTATAAAATCAGTAAGCAGAGTTATCTCTCGCTGAAGGTGTTGTGGTAAGTTTAACTAAACATTGTTATCTCTTGCTGTAAGATGTTGGGGCAAGAATAGCATTAAGCAAAGCTAAACGATCATTCCATAAGCAATGGCTCTCAACGTATTTGGATTCATTAGTGGCAGAACTAAGATAAGCTGTGGTACCGTCGTCTTTCACGCAAAGGAACAGGTAGTGTGCCAAAAAATGCTTTGGACGCAGTGCATTTGTGTCATTCAACAGTTCATCCAAATATCACAAAGTTGTTTCAAATCTTGGCAACATTACTCTGCCTGATTCCCTCTGTACAAGTGACCCCAACAACCGAGGAAATAATCAATGAACTACTAAGGAAGCAAAGATTAGATTTCGTTCCGTGAAGCCAAGCAAGTTAAGACCAATATTCATTATGATTAAGAAATGAATAAAAAAGATAGGCCATAATGACAAGAAAACTTGACTTCTACTGATAATCAGAAGAAGTATATTAGCCTACTAAAATGTTAAGAAAATAAAATCTGAGACTGACTTGCATAGGCAGGGCTATTTTATAATCATATCAAATTTATAGCTTGAGTATGTCTGTAATTTTTTGTCCATTGTTATAAAATCACTAGCTATGCGCCTTAGCCGATTTTAATAAAAAGTACTTAAATTTTGTAATATCACATAACAAGCTGTTGCAGTGCAAAAAAGACTAAAATTTAAAAAAAATCCTGGCTCATTGAGCCCCCTAATTTATTGTAGATCTAGTGGGAAAAAGGTCTATCCCAAAAGTGCCTACACTAACCCCCCTCCCTTTGGGGAAATCCTGCCTACGCCACTGGTCTCTTCCAACAATTTAATTATGGCGGTATATGAATTAAATGCTGAGGAAATCAGCGGATATATTCCAGACACTAGTTCACGTGGTTCAAAACCTTTTTCGACTTTGGATCACTTTTATTTAGTTGGAGGACATGATGGGCAACAAGTCTAAAATAATTATTTTAAATTTTAACAGATATTAATTTTATATTAGAATCAAATTGCACTCGGATCAAACTACAAGAGTACATCTGATGTCACTTATAAACATAAACAAAATATAATAATTTATTATTTAAAATAATTATTCTGTCAAATATTAATTTTTATGCACGTAAATTTTCTATAGCCTATATCTTTGATAGGGTTGGGTCACTTTCTGAGGTCTGTTGGGCCACACGTTAGGAATTGCTGCCTTAACAGAAATAAAAATGATGCAAATAATTATAATGAATAAAATAGAATACGATAATAATTGAATTCAGTCTCAGATAATTGATTCTATTATCAAACATCTTTCTCGCAGATAATAATGGTTCAGAGGTTTTGAATTTGAATGTCGAGTCGTAGCTAAGGTTCGAATGTATGAGTAGAAGCAAGCGATGGGAAAGTATAGCTGAACAATCTCTTGTAGCCTTGAGAGGCAACCATGAGTTTGAAGTGCAAGCGATTTCATTTTATTGGCCTCGGCATATGTAGACACAGTAATTCCTACAGTTTTCCAATAGACAACAACCTACTCATCTCAATAATAATTAAATGCTTCACTTATCGCCATTTATTTAATCAACTGAAATGCGAATTATTATTGTGCAAAGACGACATATAAGAATAAATGTCATTTTATAATTATTCTTTATTACTTTAATCATTATAACTGTAGGATTATTATGATAATTATATGTGGACCAATTATAGGCTATTAATCATTATGTATTTATTTTTTATTATCATTATTATTTCATTATTATAATCATTATTATTCTAAACGAAACTCCTTATGTTATCATTATAATTCTGATTATCGTTATCCGTGAAATCTACTTCTAAGGTTGTATTGTATAGATTTATATGTAACTATTTGAATTTATCTAGCGCTAGTATGAGATATTCTTTAGAAGACGGGTGAGTATAAACGGGGTGATGATGGTTGACTGACCTGTTTTTGGCGGCGGCTGCTCTGTCTCGTTGTCGTCGATTCTTGAACCAGTTTCCGACTTGTGTTGGTGTCAATCCAGTGGCGTGTGCCAGCTCCCTCTTCTTCGCTGGATTGGGATATGGGTCCTGGAGGTACTTTTCCCTCAGAAGGTACCTCGTCCTTTCCTTGAAACAGTGGGTCTTATGTTCCCCATCCCAGATCGTCAGTGGAAGAGGGAACTTCTTCCTGACCCTATACTTATCGACTGGCCCCAAAGGTCTTCCTCTCAGTCTTTCTGCCTCCTGGTAATGCGCTTCGAGCCAGATGGCCTGTAGCTTTGCGTGAGAGTCCTTCGTGAATTTGTGCGTCTCTAGGATGTGGTAGAGTTCTTTGAAATTTCCCGAATGGAAAGCGACGAGTGACCTTGCCCTCAGCACAGCCTCGTTCTTGTTCAGCGCTTCACATGCCGATGGATTGACCGGAAGTGACCAGAGGAATCGACCGAGGCGTTCCACGTCACCGCTTTCTTCCAGGGTCTCGCAGACTTGGGCGACTTGTTGCGGGGTGAAGTTCAGCATTGGAAGTGGGTGGAAGAGAAGACCCCCATTGACTCCACCTGGGGGCGGTGGGGGTGGAGCGGGGGGCTGTTGGGGAGCAGAGGCAGCCGCGTGAGCAGCAAGAGCTGCTCCGAGGAGTAGACTAGGTGAGGGCCTGACTAGATCCATCGCTTCTATTCTCCCTCCTTCGAAATGTCCTCAGTGGGTGGAGGAGGACACGTGGCCACCTAGTGGCTAACGACCCAGTTACAACGCTCGCTCGTCTTCTTCCTTCTACTGTCTCAAAGTCTGTGCAATGACGAACGTCGCAGAATCAACACAGAATCGTCGCTCTATCCGTCTTTCTGTCTATGCTCAGACAACGTCGTAAATCATTCCGTCCTTACTTCATCGGAACCAATCCATCTGTCATCGTTCCTATTCCGAAGACCCATAAACGAATGGGTGTGGCCTCACTAAGCCACGCCCCTCTGTCTTTGGTTATGTGGCTCACACTGCCATTGTCTCGCGGCACATTGAATGGCGTCACGTGACCTCAGACAGCTGTCAATCACTGGGCGCGTGGCAGGTGCCTTCTGCTATGGCAACGGACTGAGCAGTGATTGGTTGGCATTGGGCGGCGGCGGAAAAGAGGAAACGGCGATAACTATTGGTTAGGGATCTGTGGCCATTGTTAGCGACGACGGATGATGGTTAATGTCTGTGGACATCTTAATGTGTCCCAATGAGTTACGGGCTGTCCATTTGATCGATAATGTCTAATAACTAGCAGACAATATGGCGACCAATCGGAGGAAACCCTAAGACACATTTGTGTTGAGCCATGCGCTCTCCAGCGATTGTCTGGCTCTCTTCTTTAAGTCTCTTCATTTGACGAATGAGAGATTTAAAACAACGACTAGAAGAGGGAGGATTGAACCCCAGCTGTTGTGGCTTGAAGACAAACGCCAAGGACTCAGAAGGAGGACGAGGAGGAAGACGAGGAGGAAGACGAGGAGAAGGACGAGGAGGAAGACGAGGAGGAGGACGAGGAGGAGGACGAGGAGGAAGACGAGGAGGAGGACGATGTGAGCAGCCGAGTGATGTCTGGCAATACTTCTGGCGCTACATCATTCATCTCTGATATCTGTCAATTGATAAAAAGCCCAGGACAAGAAAATGCCAACAACTCTTACGTACAAACAAATGCATCTTAACCACTCACTGTATGTATCTGTCTCCGTCTCCGTCTCTGTCTCTGTCTCCGTCACTGTCTCTGTCCCCGTCACTGTCTCTGTCCCCGTCACTGTCTCTGTCTCCGTCACTGTCTCTGTCCCCGTCACTGTCTCTGTCTCCGTATCTGTCTCTGTCTCCGT
>OY365822.1:115758-123258 GCA_959347315.1 Bimastos eiseni
ACAGAGAGACAGAGAGAGTGAAAGAGAGAGAGAGAGAGATAGGGTGAGCGTGAGAGAGTGAGAGTGAGTGAGAGAGAGAGAGAGAGAGAGAGAGAGAGAGAGAGAGAGAGAGAGAGATGCGATCTAAATGATCTGTCCGTAGTGTCGTCGTATTAATTTCGTTTTGCTGCGTATAGTGATAATCTATGCTGGTAGAGAGACGGGACTATTTGTCGTCGTCTTCTGGTGAGGAGGGTCATCTCTGCCCTCTGGCGGTCAACCGACCGACCGACGACGGACCCTCTGTCCACAGACAGACGAACAGAGTTGATATCCGGCGGGCATCTCTACATTCAGAACGGCGGACGAGCACCCCCATCGCATGAGGAACGCCAGCCTTCTACCATATTAGTCGAAGACCAATGTAGCCGACGAATGGGAGACGGAGAAAGGGAAGGAGTGACCAGGAGGGTGAGGAGGAGGAGGTGGAGTTGGAGGAGGGGAGTAGGATATGCAGGAGATGGAGGAGGAGGAGGAGATGGAGGGTGTAGTGTCGAATGACTCGACAATGATCTGAGGAGACCGTTTAGGACGTTTTTAGAAGACGGATGGACAATGGCTGGCGAAGAAATTCAGTCCCGTGTAAAATAATATCCCACCATGAAAATTAATATCCCACCATGAAAACTAATATCCCACCATAAAAACTAATATCCCACCATGAAAACTAATATCCCACCATGAAAACTAATATCCAACCATGAAAACTAATATCCCACCATGAAAACTAATATCCCACCATGAAAACTAATATCCCACCATGAAAACTAATATCCCACCATTCGCAGGAGATTCGTCTACGACAGAGAGAAATTGCAATAATTGTCGACTCTCCGCTGTCTCCAATCGAAGAGTTCCAACCAAAGCCATGTTCTTGTTGTTCTTGTTGTTCTTGTTGTTCTTGTTGTTCTTGTTGTTCCTTTGTTCTATAGCGTTTGTCAATGAATGCTTTTGGGGGAGAATATGAATGATCGTGAAGGTGAGTTTTGTTCTGATCGTTTGATGTCTTTTTAATGGAAGGAAGTCTTTTACCCGTTCATACGAGACGGAAATTTCCCTTCGTTGACTATTCTCATAAATCATCTTTTTCTCCTCGATTGCCTTAGACCGTCGAGGAGTGACTGTATGTCACTCTTTCTTTTTTATGTCGTGACGGGGTTTACTGCCTGTATCGCTCTTACGTCCTCGTTCCACCCTCAGTCAGTTGGTAGGGCGCCAAAGAAGAAGCATTGGCCAAATCCCTTATGAATCTCACCTGATATAGATTCAACCCTCAACTCTTCTGCAGAGCAATTGTTACTCACCAATATAAATATCTTTTCTTAAATAGTGCACCATAAGCAGTCTTCATCTCTCCTCGGGGTCCCCCAATCACCCCTCCCCATCTCTTTCAAATGCCTCTGATTCCATGGAGAAAGCAACGTTCCGAGAATCAACCTCCAGTCAGTGAGAGCATCTAGCATCTAAACCGACGTCGTCGTCCTTCCACTTATCCTCCGTCGAAGCCTTTGACGCCAGAGGGCGACAGAGGTCTAATGTCGTTGCTCGCCAGACGGCGTTGCATTCCTTTCCTATATTATCACCCATTCGAAGAAATTCGATTCTGTCTCGTTCGCTAAAGAGCTACACTAATAGTTCCATTTGGCACTGATCAGGACGCAGTTCACCCATCCATCCATCCGTCCATCCGTCCGTCCGTCCGTCCGTCCGTCCGTCCGTCCGTCCGTCCGTCCGCCCGCCCGTCCGTCCGTCCGTCCGTCTGTCCGTCTGTCCATCCATCCATCCGTCCGTCCATCCGTCAGTTCGTCCATTCATCCATCCATCATTCTTCTCAACCGATCCATGTATGGTTCTCTCCTCAATCCACGATCTTTATTATGTCCATACAACGACCACTAAGCATCAATCATTGCAACTCACTGCAAGGCATCGCTTCTGCGAGCTATCTGATAAGACCTGATAATACTGCGACCAGCCTTCCCGCATGTCTGTATACCTCTTTGTCTGCCTTTGTCTGTTCGTTCTGCTCATTTGCTTGTGTCATATCGCTCTCTGTATAAGACTCGTATACCTTTATGAAAATTGCTTAATCTCGCTTTGGAGCGCCATCGTTCGATTCCTATACTTGTGCTGTTGCGCTACATAAGTTACTGAGAAGTAACTAACTTAACCTGAGACTGAATCGTTGACACTCTTCCTCTGCCGTTCAATGTCTGGTCATTGCAGCACACTCTGTAGCATATAACACCAGAAAAATCATGTCGTATTTAATGTGTCCAGTGATTGACTGAGGAGGCCACCTCTGACGCACATTCATACTAGACACAATGCGTTGCTTTTAGAAGAGATCGCAAATGAGTCGCTTCCGATAGAATTAATTCTTGAGAGTCGTCGCTCCATCTAGCGACCAATATAATCAACAACAACAAAGAACAAGGATCAAGCCAATGACACTTGCCGACATTTTCTGGCCCAACCGGATATCACGTGGTCCATCCGGATGTCACGTGGACGTGGTTCAGCCGAATATCACGTGGTCAGTCTCCCGGTCGAGTGTTATCTGGCGAGAGACAGACAGACACACAGACAGACACACAGACAGACAGACAGACACACAGACAGACACACACACAGACAGACAGACAGACAGACACACAGACAGACACACAGACAGACACACAGAGAGTAAGTGAGTCGAGGTTCGATCCCTCGGATATTGCAGCATTTCCAGGTAGACTAACGCCACCTAGCGAATTCCACTGAAGATGTTTCAATGGGAAGAGATCGATTAATGAAGCAGCTTTGAAAAAGACGGAAAGGTCTGGTCACGTGTCATCAATTGCCGAGGTCAAAGAAATTATTTCGGCATAGACCTGACGCCATTGGTTGTGGCTGGTTAAAGCGACCCCGTCCTAAGCGATATTAATCCAGCACACTTAAACAATCAACTCGAAACCAGTGATCATGTGACCAGCAAATCTAGGACGTTTATTTGCCTCTTACGTACGAGGACATACGTAAGAAACCCCTCACCCATTTAGAATTCGTTGGATTCAACGCCAAAGAATGAGTTAAGCTCCTCTTCCTCCTTCTCAGCAAGAGCTCTGGTAGTACTAGTCCAAATACCAATAAAGGAGGAGGTCCGATGATCATCGTTGCTATGAAACAGAGTCTTTATAAGTGAACTATTTTTCGCCGATTGGTCGAGGCTAAATCGAAGTCAATTTGTGTCCCACGTGACTTTTACCCTGACACGCATTCGATCAGAGAGGTCAAAGTCGTCTAATTTTAGGTTCAGTTGGCAGCACAGCCTGCTTCAACGAAGAGACGATTGGTTGAGGCGACATTCACCAGATGTCATGACGTTCCCTCATCCACCAAGATGAGTTAATATTACGTTGTTTCTATCATATTCACCAGATGGCAGATAGCTTCAGTTTAAGAACAAATGTTATTAGTTATTGTTATTGTCAATTAGGCCAACAACCTCGCTGAGAAATTGTTAAGTCCCGCTCTCGCTCGGCGGCTTTGGTCCTTTCTCATCTTCCTGTGTATCACCGCAAACATTTCAAGAAATATCCTCAAACTATCTGGTTTCTCCTAGGAAAGGAGGCTATAACAGAATAGAGGAGAGTGAGTTAGAACAGTTAACGTTATGACAGAATAGAGTAGGGTGAAATAGAACAGAGAAGGTTATAACATAATAGGGAGGGCAAAATGGAACAGAGAAGGTTATGATAGAATAGCAGAGGGTGAGATAGAACAGTGAAGGTTAGGACAGAATAGAAGAGGGTGAAACAGAACAGTGAAGGTTATCATAGAATAGAGGCAGTCGTGATAGAACAAATCAGAATATGATGGAACAGATGAATTAATGAACGAACAGTGGATGTCACGACGGAACAGAACAGATGATTGTGCAATGGTACAGCGGAGGTCAAGATACAACAGATGAAGTCATAAAGGAACAGTAACGGTTACAATGGAATTGTGGAGGTGTTGGTAGAACAGATGAAGTTATAATGGAAAAAGTGGAGGTTATGGTAGAACAAATGAAGTAATGATGAAATAGTGGAGGTTTTGGTAGAACAGATGAAGTTATAATGGAACGGTGATTGTTATGGTAGAACAAATGAAGGAATGATGGAATAGTGGAGGTTTTGGTAGAACAGATGAAGTTATAATGGAAAAAGTGGAGGTTATGATAGAACAAATGAAGTAATGATAGAATAGTGGAGGCTATGGTAGAACAGATAAAGTTATAATGGAAAAAGTGGAGGTTATGATAGAACAAATGAAGTAATGATGGAATAGTGGAGGTTTTGGTAGAACAGATGAAGTTATAATGGAAAAAGTGGAGGTTATGGTAGAACAAATGAAGTAATGATGGAATAGTGGAGGCTATGGTAGAACAGATGAAGTTATAATGGAACGGTGATTGTTATGGTAGAACAAATGAAGGAATGATGGAATAGTGGAGGTTTTGGTAGAACAGATGAAGTTATAATGGAAAAGGTGGAGGTTATGATAGAACAAATGAAGTAATGATGGAATAGTGGAGGCTATGGTAGAACAGATAAAGTTATAATGGAACGGTGATTGTTATGGTAGAACAAATGAAGTAAAGATGGAATAGTGGAGGTTTTGGTAGAACAGATGAAGTTATAATGGAAAAAGTGGAGGTTATGATAGAACAAATGAAGTAATGATGGAATAGTGGAGGCTATGGTAGAACAGATGAAGTTATAATGGAAAAAGTGGAGGTTATGGTAGAACAAATGAAGTAATGATGGAATAGTGGAGGCTATGGTAGAACAGATGAAGTTATAATGGAAAAAGTGGAGGTTATGATAGAACAAATGAAGTAATGATGGAATAGTGGAGGTTTTGGTAGAACAGATGAAGTTATAATGGAAAAAGTGGAGGTTATGATAGAACAGAGTAGGGTGCAACTGGTCAGAGAAGGGCTTATAACTGAAGCCTTTTTGGTTTATTTAGTCCTTGAGATCCTTCTTAGGCGCTCTCAACAATGATGAACCTCTGTCAGTGTGTGGTCTGCTAGTTTGTGTATTTGCATGGCTTCATGTTTGTGTGCGTCTGTGTGACCGTTCGTCTGTTCATCTTTTGGATGCAATGTTGACCTCTGCGTGTCGTCATATTGGTCATTTGATGCCCAGTGGTCAACAGATGACCAGCGTCGGTCAACACAATGCAAATGTCCATCGGATCAAAGGACGCGATGGCCACATGCCGACCAACAGCAGCAGCAGGATGCAGAGGATGAGGACGGATCAGAGCGAGAAGAGGAGGTGGAGGAAGAGAAGGAAGGAGAGGAGGGAGAGGAGAGGAAGAGGAAGTGGAGGAGCTAGACTGACTTCTGTAGCGCCAATTCATCATCTCGATGAATTGGCGCTACAGAAGTCAGTCTAGCTTCGCGTGGATCATCCGGTGGATGCAAGGATCAATAGCTGCATCGCTGCTGCTTTTGTGTGAGACATAGTTGACCTGAGACACTCTCCTTCTGTCAATCATCGATGGAAATTAGGAGGGATAAGTCCAGAGACACATACAGACAGACAGACAGACAGACAGACAGACAGACTGACAGACTGACAGACTGACAGACTGACAGACTGACAGACAGACAGACATGATGTAAGGAGAGAGAGGTTGTAGTGTAGGGGTGGATCCAGAGAGTAAAATAATGTGGAATGGGAAAATGTGATGGGTGGAAGCATAGAGGAAGGCTTGGATGAGACCGAGAGGGGTGGAATGGTGAGGGGATGGGAGAGGAAGAGGTGACTCCGAGGGAAGTGTCAAAGGCAACAGGTACAGCGACAAATAAATCACGAGGAATCGTTTACAAGAACCGCAGACAATTGAAAGGAGGAAGGGAGAGAGGAAAATGTTGGATGGATAGAGGAAGGGAGAGAAGGATGGAGGGAGGGAGGGAGGGAGGGAGATATGGAGAGGGAGGAGTTGTGCAAGTTTTATTAGACGAGGAGGTCAGTTCGCTGAAAGACTTTATGAAACACATCGTTCAAAGCTACAACTGAGAGGCCATCACTTCTCGTCCATCCCTCCCTCCCTCCATCTCTCTCTCTCTCTCTCTCTCTCTCTCTCTCTCTCTCTCTTTGTTTCCCTCCTTCCTTCCCTTCTTCTATCATTCGCCCACAACGATTATCATCATCACCACAACCACCGCCGTCGTCTGCCACAGAAGAGGGCGCCACATAAAGCGTCTGTCTGCTGTTGGAGGAAAAGGAGGAGGATGGAAGATGATGTAGGAGGAGGAGGAGCAGGAGGAGGAGGAGGAGATGATGGATGGAGTCGACCGGGAGGAACAACGGAATCTAATAAAGAGGAAACAATGGCCAACGATCACATCATCATCTGCAACCGTTCACCTCCTCCTCCTACCACTCTTACTCCAACTCCCACTCCTCCCTCGCCTCCTTTCTCTGTTCCACCTCCTCCCTTTCCTCCTCCTCCTCCTACTCCGTCTACAGAGGAGGCGCTGAAAATGAATGCGATATTAATACGATACCTTTATGTATCGATTGAACTTCATGAAACGATCTGCCAGAAAATGAGGTTCATAACAGCTCAAAAGCAGATCTATTGGGTCAAACGATTAAACTGTGTGTTTCGGTTAAGTGGAGAGAAAGAGAGAGAGAGAGAGAGAGAGAGAGAGAGAGAGACAGACAGACACCGAGACAGACAGACAGACACCGAGACAGACAGACAGAGATTGAGACAGAGACAGAGAGAAATTTGTTGGGTTGAAGCATAATATTCGTTGAGACTTACTCCATTGTACGTTCAAGGATTAACCTTAGAATGAATAGCTGTTAATGAAATCCAATTGAATCGTTGTATAATCTAATCCTACTGATTTATGTAACGTCTTTGCAACAATAGACAGATCATCGACGAATAATCCATGAAAATGACGTTGAAACAGAATCTGAAGGGAACAATTGATTGAGGAAAGAGAGAAGATGAAAGGATGACAAGAGAAGCGATCTATTCATCTGATCCAAATATCCATTCGAAGTAATACCGAGTCATGGATCCATGGAGGAGGTGACATGGATGGTGGTGACAGAGGTGGTCCATTGGCAGGTGCCAGACGCCGAGGCCATCATCAGTGTCAGCGACAGTGATTGACAGATACGCCTCTACGCTAACAAGTGGTTTTAGAGGAGAACACGACACTCAATCACCATTCGATTAAGTGATAAAGTGGAATGAGATTGACAAATCACTCCCAACTTCTATGTCTCTGTCTGTCTCTCTGTCTGTCTCTCATCTGTCTCTGTCTGTCTCTCTGTCTGTTTATGTCTGTCTCTCTGTCTATCTCTGTCTGTCTCTGACTGTCTCTATGTCTGTCTCTCTGTCTGTCTTTCTGACTGACTATGTATTTCTCATTCTTCCTCGTTACCATTCTAATCAGTGATT
>OY365822.1:128258-173258 GCA_959347315.1 Bimastos eiseni
CCAGCCAATTGGATTAAAAAGGAGAAGGAGGAGGATACGAAGAGCAAAAGGAAGAAGAAGAAGTAGACGACGAAGATGATGAGTTTTAGAAGAGAGAATATCAACCTGGATTCTGTCCTCTGGTAGATCTGTCTTAAGCGAGAGAACTTCTCTTTGATAGACGTCTGGATAATGAGCCTCTTTGAACGCTTTCTCCAACTCATCCAACTGATAACTTGTAAAGATCGTTCTAAGAGCAATAACACAAACAATGAAACACACACAGACACAGATGCACACAGATGCACACAGATGCACACAGATGCACACAGAGGTGGATAGAGAGACATAGACGAAAACCTAAGCGGATTCGATGATAGATTAAGATTATGGAATAGACAGACATTGCCTTAGAGTCATCATCATCATCATCATCATCATCATCATCATCATCATCATCATCATCATCGTCATCGTCATCGTCATCGTCATCGTCATCGTCGTCGTCGTCGTCGTCGTCGTCGTCGTCGTCATCGTCATCGTCATCGTCATCGTCATCGTCATCGTCGTCGTCACTTTAGGCTCACTGAGCCATTCAGAATCGAATATAATCAGGAATATTATTATTCTTACCGAATGATCTTATGTCGACAGTTTGAGATTGAAAAGTGAGATGCGTAAAAATATATTCTATTGAAGAGCGATTGAATATAATTTGAGTCACCGATGTCTTCTTTTTTTGCTTCTTTTGTTGTTTCCGATCCCTTTGGCGCTTCTGCTGTCATCGTCACAGTCTAAAAACCAAACAACCGTCCTTGTCATCATCATCATCATCACCTCACCCGATGTTTCACCCTCTTTGGGAAATCTTTAGAAGCTACTGATACGTTTGAAGGCTTTACGCCTACTTCCATTTTTAAAGTTTGTTTCATTTCAAAGCTGTATATTAGTGTATTTATTTAACGTCGTTGTTTCATACAGCAAAGACGATTAGCCTCTGCGTGGTCGCCTTACTTCTGATTCCGTGTTGCAGTGGAGGAGTTAATATCATTTCCAGTTCACTTTGCGCGTTGCATGTCAGAGTGTTTTGGTCCGCAACGAATTGAATCGTTGTTTTGATAATTTACTTTGTGGGTTTTTAGAGTATTTTGTTGGCAATTCACCCTGACCTCCTTGACCTCATCAGACGTTTCTATCCCTTCTTTTCATGATGTATACCCTTGAGTCTGGGTTATATATATATATATATATATATATATATATACCAACCGTACACACCACCTTTAACTGCGTCCAATTGGAGTGACATCGACCGATAGTCACAGGTGGCTTTACGTTCTACCGACCGACACACGACGAATGCCCTTTCCACGCTCTCATTGCTTCTCTCTTTAACGGTCATAATCATCGTCATCATCATAATCATAAGCTTGCACTACTGTCGCTGTCGTCGTCGTCATCATTGGGATGTCTATTGAGACAATTGAGTAACAGGTTGTTATGACAGGTCCCAGTGAAAACAGAGAGAGACAGAGAAAGACAGAGAGACACAGAGAGAGAGGGAGAGAGAGACAGAGGGAGAGAGACAGAGACAGAGAGAGAGACAGAAAGAGAGACTAGGCTTATTGCCAGTGACATCTTGACCTCAATCTATCAGCCACCAGACTCAGACGGGGCTAATAACAGCCAAATATTGTTACTACAGACCCAGTGGCTATTGTCCGCAACAACACATGCTCCTCCACTCCTCCACATCGCTTCCTGTCACAGAATTCCATTCGAGACAATTAACGACGCAAGAGTCAACAGCCGATGCTGCTGCTGCTGCTGAGGATGGTGGTGCTGGTGATGCCAAGGACACTGATGCGGAGACAGTGCTTGGTGCGTCTGGAGATGCTAACAGAGGAACAGCATGGGTGATAGCAAGATGGGAGATGTGGAGTCATTTGGGTGAATGGGTAAGGGCAAAAGGGTTCGATGGAAGAGAATGGGTGGAAGAAAAGAGGGGAACGGATATACAGACATACAGACAGACAGAGACGGAGAGACAGACAGACGGAGAGACAGTAACTTAGTCATCATCACCATCGTCATATCAACCATCGGGTCAATCAAACCTCAGCGCTATATAAAGTATCATCGTTTATATGCGACATATTAATTGACGCACTCTGACGAGTGCGACGCGTAATTGAGGCGCTACAAGAATCATTCCTCTTCATCGTCATCGTCTTCATCGATGCTGTGAAGACAGGAGAACAATTGACCACTTGAACAATGGATGATGGACTCCCAGCTTCCACTTCTACAGCCCACTACATTCTAATACGTAGATAATTATAAAAATATTATATAGATCTATCTATATATATATATATATATATAGCCTATGGTCAGAGGCAATATACGGAGGAACTGGAGACGGATTAAGCAAGAACCAGGCAGACAGACAAGGGAAGAGAGAGAGAGAGAGAGGGGGCGAAATATCTTATAGAACCATGTATTATATTCCATCATCTGTTCCAATTTCTTCTTCCTCTTTTTCTTTCCTTAATTGGTTCTAATTCGTTCTATAAGTGATTCTCCGTTCTCCGTATTCTCTGCCTTCCTGACTTCTCGTTAGCGCTCTGATTAATGACGCTCTGCTACTCCCTCTCCTCTCTTCCTCCCTTTCGCTCTTCTCCCCCTGCCTTGTCTCTCTAGCCACCGCCACTTAGCGGGCGATTGAGCTGTTAGTCGTCGTTTGGAGGGTTGAATAGCGCCCTACGTAGCAACGGAGGCTGTGGCCATCGCGGTGGACCCGATGATGATGTGCTCGGTCTAGCGTGACCACGAGCAGCGGAGCGTATGGCTTAAACGACGTCTTATGCTAATGTGATTGACCGACAGCGATCGAGTCTGGTGAAAAGGCGAATGAAAAGGTGTTGAAAGAAGGTGAAATATGGCAACATTAGGAAGGGTTAGGGTGTAACGAGTGACCTTTGAACTATCGATTTAGCGTGTTTGGGATTTCACAAGGCTCAATAATGATTCTGTTTGTTTCTGTCCATTCTGCTTAATACCACCTTTGAATCATCTTTGAACTCAAAGGAACAGATGGTAATCACGAACTAAGTCTCTCTCTTGCCTCAACTCACCTCATCTTACCCCTTGCCTCAACTCACCTCATCTTACCCCTTTCCTCAAATTGCCTCATCTTACTCCTTGCCTCAAATTGCCTCATCTTGCCCCTTGCCTCAAATTGCCTCATCTTACCCCTTGCCTCAAATTGCCTCATCTTACCCCTTGCCTCAAATTGCCTCATCTTACCCCTTGCCTCAAATTGCCTCATCTTACCCCTTGCCTCAAATTGCCTCGTCTATCTTACTCTGATTCACTTATAGTATCATCATTTCAAATATTTATAAAATCTAAAACAGTGACGCCTTTTAAGGGAGTTAAGGAAATAAGGAAAGAAGGACGGAAGTAACTATGGAAGGATGGAAAGAGAGAAGGAAGAAAGTAACTATGGAAGGATGGAAAGAGAGAAGGAAGGAAGTAACTATGGAAGGATGGAAAGAGAGAAGGAAGGAAGTGAATTCGAACAACGTAGAGAGAGTGGCAGTCGATTCCAAATGAAATGCACGACAGCCCATAAGTGTTCTGCATCGTGGCTCAGCTAAAAGAATTCTACTTGATGATCGCAGGCAACGAGGAGGAATGTAAGCGAGTTAGGCGCAGGAGACGAGTGAGCACGATGTGGCTTTCGACATATTCTTAGTTGGAGTCCACCTGATATGTGACGTTTTGCCCTGACGTGATAGAAACAAGACCTACAAAGGTTTGTTGTGCGCGGTAAAAATGTGATCTTGCTGTCTATACTGTAACTGAACTTTTTTACCTCTGATCTCTAACTTCTGACCTTTGATCTCTAACTTCTGACCTCTGATCTCTAATTTCTGACCTCTGATCTCTAATTTCTGACCTCTGATCTCTAATTTCTGACCTCTGACCTCTAATTTCTGGCGGCAAAATAGTATTGCAATAACAAATTGGGCGAATTATTTATTCGAATTTTCTAACAGATAATTTTATATATGACAATAAAAAATATTAAAAACTTATTCTCTATGAAGACAATTCCAATAGGAATTATGTTTTAAGACAAGACTTATTAGTGATTGTAAAATATTTGTAAATATGAATTGCAAATTTGTGTGCAATTAGCCCTAGACTGTTATCAATTTTCCTCATAATTAATATTACTATTTTTTATAGTTGTATTGCAATTGAAAATAATAATTATCATAATATTTACCATTGTTATATTTAATAAATTAGTCTCATCCCAGTGAATCTTTTGTTCTTTGACTGACCGCTGTTGTCGTCGATGTCTTCATGGTTGATTGACGTCAGTAGATCTGTTCTGATTGTTGGACCGTGACCTCCATAGCCCAGCACCGTTTCACTTGAATGATGTTGATGATGATGATGGTGATGCTGCTGTTGGTGATGATGATGGTGATGCCCAACCGCTGCAACCGCCGCTGCTGAGAAAGCGAAGAGGTTGCGGCTCCAGGCGGAGAAGCTCCTCGCCGCATCTTGGATGGAGGAGGAGGAGGCTCCGGTTGATGATGCAGAGGACGTTGAAGAGGATGCGGAGGAGACAGGAAAGGTATGAGGAGGAGGAGGAAGAGGAGGAGGATGAGGAAGAGGATTGTGATCGGAGAAGGAATGATGCCAGGTGGAGGGAGGGGTTCTGTTGATGGGAGAGGAAGCGCAGGTGGTGGAGCATAGGGTGGTAGAGTGAGTGGAATGGGGTTGGTGATGAGGGAAACGGTGCTGGGAGGGAGGGGCCTTGGAACGGGGAGGGTAGACATCGAGGAGGAATGACCCTGAGGCGGACGAGGAAGGACAGTCAAGGAAACTACGAGATCGATCGAAGATGGAAGAGGTAGGAGACTGACGCAAGGAGGAGGAGGAGGAGTCTGCTGCTGCTGCTGAGGATGGGCCGAGACCGAGCAATTGATGGATGGCGAATGGCGTCGGATGAGAATGATGAGGGAGAGGAGGATGAGGTGGGGGAAGAGAGGGATGAGAGAGGAGGTCGATGCCACCCTTCAGGGATGATGACGGAAGACCAACGGGTGAGATTATGGACCCTGCATGGTAGAGCGCTCCTGTCGCTCCAAATCCTCCTCCTCCTCCTCCTCCTCTGTAGACCATCGCATTTGCTGCTACGGCTGCAGATGGTGAGAAGTTCATCAATGAATCCATCTTCTTCGATCGAATGAGACAGAAACAGATTCTGTTTCACTGGAAACAGATCTATTCAGATAAGTTCTACAGATTCTCTGAATTGGTTTTCTGCTGAGGCGATCAAAGTGATTGACACCTGTCAGAGGTGCGTCAAAACTATATCTTCCACTGTTTAAGGACTCTCTCTCTCTCTCTCTCTCTCTCGCTCTCTCTCTCTCTCTCTGTATCCCTCTGTCTGTCTGTCTGTCTGTCTCTGTGCCTACTTCTTTGAATGCAAATCAAGCGATGAACTTCAGTCATGCAGAGAGTCCTTGCTACTTAGGCATCTGACACATCTGACTAAATCCAGTGATCTGTGTTTTGGCGACGCATAAGCCACTAAACCATCATCGCTTGGATTAAGAATCCGTTGAGAAAATCCCTTAGAATACAATTCGATTGTTGATAGAAATCAAATTCAAGCGATCTGCAAAAGATTCGAATTCTATTTTATCACATGACTTAGAATCGAACCTTCCTTCGGTCGGTTCCTCTGAAAACTAAAAGAGAGCAACAGATCATTGATGCGTATCCTTCCTAAGCACACCGCCGCATCCTAGCATACTCTGCTTATGCCAGCATCCTCAGCAACCCAGTCTACGTCTGGTCACCTTCGATTGACCGCTTCTCGTCCTCCACTCTCACACGCACCCACACACGCACCCACACACGCACCCAGACGGAGGCCAATCGCTCATTAGCATCAAAGTGTCAAAGCCTTTGCGCCAAATCGCAGCCTCCATCCCATTGGCTAATATACACAACGACGCTCGACGCCCATTGGCCAGTCGTTGGCGGCGACGGTGGCGCCTCCTAGCCACCGCCAGAACACTTGTCGCCGTCGCTGCATCTGTCGTCATCGGTCGCTGGCTTTATCCGTCGCACGACTGTATCCGCGGGCAAAGACTATTAGCGAGGCTTCGACGCAGCTTCTCACTGAGCGATAATGGCGGACAGAGTGAGTTACGCACGACCAGAGCATCGCAACAAATTAAACGAAGATTGGCCAAACTAGAGGAATATCATCGACCAAGTGATGGCTGGGGGCATTCGAAACCCACCCCTGTAGGGGATGAGGGTCTACGCACACCCTCCCCTGTAAGCGACACTTGCGGTTCACTGGGCCACGTCCCCATAATCTAATTTCACGCCCAACTATCGCTGAAATTGAGTGAGTTGTGATTGCCTAAATCTGTCGTTCAAATCGGAGCAGACGAAAGTCACCATGAGAGAAACGAAGGAAGGAAGGAAGGAAGGAAGGAAGGAAGGAAGGAAGGAAGGAAGGAAGGAAGGATGGCGCCCTTAATACTCAACGATTATTCCCAGACAGACAGACAGACAGAGACACAAACGGACACACAGACGGACGGACGGACAGACAGACAGACAAACAAATAGGTAGGCAGATTCTCCCTGTATCTGTTCGATCTGCTTAATGTATCTCTCTCTGTATCTGTCTGTTCTGCTGAATGTATCTCTCTCTGTATCTGTCTGTTCTGCTGAATGTCTCTCTCTCTGTATCTGTCTGTTCTGCTGAATGTCTCTCTCTCTGTATCTGTCTGTTCTGCTGAATGTCTCTCTCTCTCTGTATCTGTCTGTTCTGCTGAATGTCTCTCTCTCTGTATCTGTCTGTTCTGCTGAATGTCTCTCTCTCTGTATCTGTCTGTTCTGCTGAATGTCTCTCTCTCTGTATCTGTCTGTTCTGCTTAATGTCTCTCTCTCTGTATCTGTCTGTTCTGCTTAATGTCTCTCTCTCTGTATCTGTCTGTTCTGCTCAGTCGTTGATTCCGTTCCCATTCTAAGACGGAACTCATTCCAATTGATTCTTATCAATCATAAACTGATTAATTATTCCCTGTCTCATGAATTCATCAGATTCCCACTTGATTTTTATAGCGTCATCGGAAGCGGCCTTCAACGAAGGACCGACGGAATAGAAATGCCTGAATATTAGAATAATCATAATTTATATAATATTGTTATTATTAAAACAGATTTATCAAAGATCAATTAAAAGAATAAAACGAGAAGAAGGAAACTAATAATCATTAGCAGAACAATTATTGTAATTTATTGAACCATAATGGAAAACAAATGGGAACAAATTCGTGTCAGACTAAATTGATGTTTACTTTATCAATCGATCGATCGATCCGTAATTAAATCGATCTACAAGGTCCTCTCTGTCTGTCTGTCTAACTGTCTGTCTGTCTGTCTAACTGTCTGTCTGTCTGTCTGTCTAACTGTCTGTCTGTCTGTCTGTCTGTCTAACTGTCTGTCTGTCTGTCTAACTGTCTGTCTGTCTGTCTAACTGTCTGTCTGTCTGTCTGTCTAACTGTCTGTCTGTCTGTCTAACTGTCTGTCTGTCTGTCTGTCTGTCTGTCTAACTGTCTGTCTGTCTGTCTGTCTGTCTAACTGTCTGTCTGTCTGTCTAACTGTCTGTCTGTCTGTCTGTCTAACTGTCTGTCTGTCTGTCTGTCTAACTGTCTGTCTAACTGTCTGTCTGTCTGTCTAACTGTCTGTCTGTCTGTCTAACTGTCTGTCTGTCTGTCTGTCTAACTGTCTGTCTGTCTGTCTAACTGTCTGTCTGTCTGTCTGTCTGTCTAACTGTCTGTCTGTCTGTCTAACTGTCTGTCTGTCTGTCTGTCTGTCTAACTGTCTGTCTGTCTGTCTAACTGTCTGTCTGTCTGTCTGTCTATCTGCCTCTGTCTCTGCCTTGTCTCTGACTCCTCAAAAGGCGCTATATGAAACTAAACCAATGAGATGAAGGATCCAAGACAGTCAATAGCAAACTAACAACGGACGAGAATATGCACCACACAATGTATCCTATAATTAGATTAACCACCTAATTAGCATATAACCTAATTGGCATGCGACTTAATTAGCATAAGAGATAATTAACACACGGCCTAGTCAGCACACATGACCTGATTAGCATATGACCTAATAAGGACGTCATTTGATAACACTATCACATAATTATCCTAAGTACCAATGACGTCATGCAAACTGTAAATAGTCGAGATTAACTTATTCCAAGACAAAGACTCAAAGTGTCATGGAAATAATGCTGAAAATAAAATCGATGGAAAAAAGAATCAAAACATTAAAACAGTCACTCATTGGCCATCAATTATATATGAATAGTAATAATGATAATAACAACAACAGTAATAATGATGATGATGATTAATGACAAGACCTATAGGTAATGGCTTCATGCATTAACAATACTTTCGAGTATAAAAGAGAAATTCGATGTAGATTGAAAACTAAAGAAGAGTTGAAACTATTAGGAAACAACGAAATATATGTTAACCTGTTAGTAAGAAAACTCACTGAACCGTGGCCACTGCCTACTTCCAGTCTCTAATCTACGGTCGATTGAACACAGCAGAACAAAACACGGAACAGTTTCTATAAAACAGTTTAAACGGACTCTTAGTTTCTGTGGCTTCTTCTCTCATAATTAGAGAGTTGTGACTCACAACTGAGTCAGAGACAGTGTGTTGAAAAGATCAACTATGTTTGAGCATAGTATCATGATAACGGTATCATAAGAGACAAATTAACTGAGGCAGATTAAAAACAATTAGCCTTTGAAACAGTCAAACAACCGACGTCATGTTCCAACTCACAGCCCCCTCCCTCTCCCCATCAATCAACTTCTATAGCGCCTGTAGCTAAGGGGACGTGCATTCACGAGGAGCTTCATCCGCCGTCAACGGTTCATTGCTGGTGTATTGGTGTAAAGTCCAATTACACGAAGTTCACCAAACGAATCCAAATGGTGTTCTTCCAATGGAACCTCTAGGAACGGTTCCACCACCTGCAGGAACGGAACGGAACTCGTGTCGATTGAACCAGAACGGTTCTGCTTCACTGTGCAACGATTCTCAACCAACAGGTCGGAGGTTACGCATGCAGTGGAACCACCGATCTGGAACTGTTCCAGAAACGGTTCCGCTTGACTAGAAGCTACCTGAGACGGATTGTGGAACGTGTCGAGGTGGAACTGTTCCGAGAGAAGAAAAGGAGTGGAACAGCATTGCTGGTGATGTTGGATGGATGCGATGATGAGGGACATGTGGCGCCTCAAGCGATCGTTCTCTAAACTCAATTGATCATTATTGTCCATCAGTCGATGACGCTCCTATGCAACATCAACAGCATCATCTCATATATTATTAACTTATGATTAGAGTTTACTTGTAAAGTGCAAGATTCTGTAAACGTAAAGTTGTAGCTCAATGGCACTTCAATTACATGACATCAACGAATAAGTCTTCAGCTAATATTATATCCAACCAATTACATAGGTAATAATTAATTATTATAGGTAGAAATTGAAATGAAATTATTAAGTTAAAGGGAATTATTAGTCAAAGAGAATGATTAGGTCCACTGTAAGGATCAAACTCGAATATATTCATCAGCAACAGTTGACCAAAGTAAAAGATTTGACAATGCAGCCTAATACATTACAACCACCAGACGAAGATTATTATTATTATTATTAGCTGCATTGACATTTTAGGTCTGCCATATACTGTAAGAATGGCTAGGGCTATAGGGTCAGACAGGTAGGCAGGCAGAAGAATGGAGAGATATGAGAGAGAAGGCAGGCAGAAGGATGGAGAGATATGAGAGAGAAGGCAGGCAGAAGGATGGAGAGATATGAGAGAGAAGGCAGGCAGAAGGATGGAGAGATATGAGAGAGAAGGCAGGCAGAAGGATGGAGAGATATGAGAGAGAAGGCATGCTAAGAGTAGATGTTGATTGGCTATACAAGTGTAGACTGACCGTGGCTACGTCTGCTGCCGATGCTTTTTGTTTCGTTCGATATCTTTCCGCTGCTCTTCTGTTGCTCTCCTGTCTCCTCCTTCGTTTCCGCTCTTCATCCACGGCACCAACAGCAACAGAAGATGACGATGATGATGCTTTTGGTCCAGCAGCAGAGGTAGCAGCAGCAGCAGCAGCCGCTCTCCTCCCACCCCCACCACCGGAGACTCTGCTTCCAACCTTTATATATCACACATCATCATCATCATCATCATCGTTATCATCATCATCATCATCACCATCACCACCATCATCATCGTGCACCATCGTTCTACCGTCATATTGTTATCATTGGTTTTGCAACAACTACCACTGATATTACAACTACTGTTACCATGACTACTGCGACTACTATCACTAATACTCTAAAGCTCGTCGTCATCATCGTAACCGTCATCACATGTCACTGTCAACATCTTAGCAAACACGTAAATTATCCATCTCCTGCATTGTATCTCCATGGCTACCAAGTGTATCTATACGGCAAACAAGTCTATCTCTATGGTTACCTTAGCAACGCCGTTCTTCCTCCTCGACTCCATCTTGGTAGTCATGATCTTTTCCTTGAACTTGACCTTCTCATCGTTTGACCCGATGATGACCTTTGCCTCTTCATCGCTGTCCATCTGGAATGGAACTGTGCCACCTGACTGCATCCGTGTTAATTCCTCATCCGCGACAATCCCTCCTCCATATCCCTTTTCCACTCCACTGAATCCATCATCCCAATTGCTCATCCATGAAGTGTTGGCAATGGGATCGTAGAACCCCCCTTTGTCCATCGGGCCCTGGTCTGGAATCTCCATGGTCTTCGATGGGTCTTGGTCCTCGTTGTCCGTTGGTCTCCACTGTTCTGGAGAGATGACAAGGGAAGGACAGAGATCCTGGAAGTCTTCCATGCTGTCCCTCAGTTCGTGACCGACGGAGAGAGGTTGTTGGACGGAGGATGGGATGAAGGTCATCATAGGAAGAGGTGGAGGAGCAAGAAGAGGAAGAAGAGGAAGACGAGGAAGATGAGGATGATGGTAGGGACTGCTTGGTTGGAAGATACCATCGAGGGATATGTCACTCAGATCGTCTGATAGGAATAAAGGAAGATCCCTAGAGGAGGAGAAGAACAACATTCAAGAATAATCTGTCTGTCTGTTTTTCTGTCTATCTGTCTGTCTGTGTCTACCTGTGTGCATTTTGGTATGTTGAGTATTGTCCTTTTGCATCTGCGTGTGTGTGTGTGTGTGCGTGTGTGTGTGTGCGTGTGTGTGTGTGTGTGTGTGTGTGTGCGTGTGTGTGTGTGCATGTGTGTGTGTGTGTGTGTGTGCGTGTGTGTGTGTGTGTGTGTGTGCGTGTGTGTGTGTGTGTGTGTGTGTGTGTGCGCGTGTGTGTGTGTGTGTGCATGTGTGTGCGTGTGTGCGTGTGTGTGTGTGTGTGCGTGTGTGTGTGTGTGTGTGTGCGTGTGTGTGTGTGTGTGTGCGTGCGTGTGTCTTTTGACCCGATTGAGCCAGAAAAATTTAGAAAGGTTCCATGCAATAATGGCAAATACTTGGTACTAGAAATCAAAACTGTCAAACGGTGTAACATGAATTAGTAGAACATTAATTTTCACTGATTTCAGATGTAATCGCGAAAGTTATTGATGTTGAGATTTGAGAGTATGTAATTTTCAGAACAACTCTTGGCGCCATCTATCGAATAAGGTTAAAACAACTATCGTTCCATGTTCCATTCGCTATAGATACTAAAAGAATGACAAGGTTTGTCTGTCTGTGCGTCTGTCTATATGTCTGTCCTTCAGTCCGTCTGTCTGTCTGTCTGTCTGTCTCTCTTCTAAAACTTTGAAAAGCACTCCTTCTGACACACATCATTACTTTCATCAAATCCACAGGAAGTATAACAAAGCAAAAACCGTTTCATTTAAATCACTTTCAGTTGATTTTCCTCAAATATTTATTATTATAAATTTAAAGTTCGTTTGATTTCCTGCGAAGGTCAACTTAGTTCATCGGATGATTTGTTTGTTTAGCTGTAGTAAGACTTAATTGGTGGGTGTTGGGGGAGGGCAGAATGAGGAGTGAGTCCTTTGCTTACTCACTCTCCCCTAAGAGGGGAAGGCCGAGGTGGGGCTGGAGTGGTGACGAAGACGAAGGTGGGCCAGGTGGGCTAAGAGGGGTAGGGGAAGAGGAGGGTTGGGGTACATGGCCAAACAGACAGACAGACACAGACGGACAGACAGACGGACAGATAGACAGACAGACAGAGACAGACCTGAAGAGAGCCATTGAGGTGTGGTTGGTCTTTCGATTCGATGAGTCATAAAAAATGTTCACGATGACCACGTGTCATCATTTGTGGCTATTGCGCAATCGATCGAAATGAAAGAATTTCTTTCTTGCAACGGTAACCATAGACAAAGAGGGAATTTATATAGAGCATTTTTAGGAGCCAATTAGTCGCATCAGCCAATCATTATAAAATCTTTTCCCACCGGATATTTCAGAGCGCTACATAAAATACTTTGAATTAGTTAATCTAAACTAAATACTAATGTAGCGCCTTTCTCTGATAAAGCCTAACTGTAATAAGTGAAGCGAAGAACGTCTTCTGCAGAAAGAGAAGAATTCGATCAATTGACAAATTCACTCAAAATTGAGATTCAAAGGAGATGAAGAGATTTTATGGAAATCTTAAAAAGTCATTTAACTTTTTTATAACGGTCGTACGAAAGAAAGCTAGAATTGTTCTGATGACTCATCGAAGAACTAAAGGCAGAGACAAAGAAAACGAAATGACCACTTTTCAAAATATTAAGGAAGAATAGTTGGTTCTAAGTGACGAAAGAAGTCAGTTCCAGCGGAAGGAACAACAGTGGACACACTTCTAGAACAAGTCATTGAAAACGCGACCATAACTCGTCCACTGCTAGAACTCAGGCAGTGCTAGCGTAGAAAATGAAGAAGAGTGACGACAATATTCTTTGTTAACACACAGTTTCGTTAAACGGTAAGTAACAAGACCAGAGTTAATGATCGTATAGGGAGGAAGGGCTGCATCTGTAAGGAGTAAACTGAATAAGAGTAGGCTTAGGAATGGCTGCCTGGGTAAGGAGTAAACTGAATAAGAGTAGGCTTAGGAATGGCTGCATGGGTAAGGAGTAAACTGGATAAGAGTAGGCTTAGGAATGGCTGCATGGGTAAGGAGTAAACTGGATAAGAGTAGGCTTAGGAATGGCTGCATGGGTAAGGAGTAAACTGAATAAGAGTAGGCTTAGGAATGGCTGCATGGGTAAGGAGTAAACTGGATAAGAGTAGGCTTAGGTCCTGAAGTAGATTGAAGCAAACCCAGAATATCACGCATGAGCGGTTAAACCTTAAATTGGATGAGGAGCCAGTGGAGAGAGTCGTTGATAAAAGACGAGATTTTGTAACATTTCCATACATTTCCCTATTAAAAGGCTGCAGCATTTAGGCTCATTCATGGCCTCTGGTTTGGTCATATCCGCAACCACCGCTCAGCATAAAAGCGTAATTTACTGTATATAAGATCGTTCATCAAATTCCAAATCATGCACACTCGAAATACCAAAAGAATCAATCAACTTCAGGCATTCACCAAATTCCAAATCATCCACCAATTTCCAAATCGCCCACCCCAATTGCAAACATTCACGCTCACAATTGATAATCACCCATCGGGATTAGTTGTAATGGTCTGTGGGGGTCAACCCTCGTTACACAACAGACCGAATAAAGACTCCTGGATTATGAAAACGTTGTCGATGAGAGAAAAGATCGGAGAAGAAACGGAGTGAAAAGATTTAAGAAGACATTAATTATTTTTGTGAAGTGTCAGAGATTTCACCAAACCATTGGATAGTACTGCAGGTGCCTTTCCTATGAATATTAGATAAAAGGGAAATTTAAGTTCAATGAACTTCTAACAGTTGAGTAATAGGATAGATCGACAGTGTCATGGTCTGAGCATTACTCTTCGGGTCCTCGATTTCAAAGTCAGAGTTGAAGCCATTGTGTCAGATGTTTTAAAAGAGCGCTGTTCGACCAATCCAACGAGCTAATTTTTATTGAATTGAATGAATAATGAAAGAAAGAAACGAAGGTTACTGCAAAGAGTTCAACTCTGACCTCGTCACCTCGATGTTCTGAATTCGAATCCACGGTCGTTGAATAAGTGCTGTCATTTCGTCATGGTTCGGAAATGGACCGTGAATGGGCCATCCGACCCTCGGATCATCCATGGGTCGGATGGACGATCCATGGGTCGGATGGACCATTCGAACATGAGTCGGATAAACTTTCCATGGGTAGGATGGACCTTCCGAGGGTCGGATAGACCTTCCATGGATAGGACCAACTGGTAGTTCATAATAATGGAGAAACATGGTCTGTCTGGGTCGGCATGTGATGGGTAACTTTGATGGGGAAGCTGAACCCTAACGCTGTGTTGACCTTTCCACCCTCGTGCACCGATTTCAACTCGTAACCCGAGCTCTAACCTCAACAGACAGATTAACGATATCA
The DNA here is from genome assembly GCA_959347315.1 of Bimastos eiseni. NCBI lineage: Eukaryota > Metazoa > Annelida > Clitellata > Crassiclitellata > Lumbricidae > Bimastos > Bimastos eiseni. Next base: position 142,892 of record OY365822.1, read on the forward strand.
TTCGGATCATCGAACTTAATCAGCGTAGCTGAGAAAACACTTTCCTACACTACATTACAAAGACTAAGTCTAAAAACCGAGGATTACATCATAACAATTCGCACATGAGGTGATAAGAATTTGACGAATGAGTGTAAAACTAACCAGTCAACTAAATCAATTTAATTTCTCGCTAAGGAATTCTCAAAATATCTACTTACATGATTTTCAGAATACTTTAGAGTTGAATTCTCCTTTAACTCAGTCCTTGGATGTCCTCAACTGTTGACCGTCTTTTGCCAACTGTCAGCAGATTCACTCCAAAGACCATGATGCAACGCAGCGCTATAAAACAACCACGCGAGACACACTGGCCGGGATTTCCCAGCGTCTGCCTCCTTTAGCCATGCGTCAGCAGTTTCTCCAAACAGTTTCAGCGCAATAGATGCAAATAGATCACCTACAAGTTTAACTAAAAGCTGAAAAAAACTATTTTGAGTTCGCGGAAAACACATTTAGGGAATTTAATATCATAAGCATAATATTTAACCATCTAGACTGTTCGATGAACTGGTAACCTTATATCCCTTGGGACAATGGTGATAATGGACCAGTCCTAACATGCCGAGACCTGCCCGTCCTCGCCTGTCAATCAAATCCCAATGATCCGCCTTTTTACTAACACCTAGTCTCCCTATACCTAATATAACACGATTTTCAAAGACGAATCGAGTGCTTTAGGATTGCTTTTAAATTGAGATTTTAAAACGTTGTTTCTACAATGTTTCTGTTTCAATTACAATATTTCTACAGTTTTGTTCAATTTGTTAAATTCACGAAAGACTGATTAGTTGCATTAATCGTAATCATAATCTCAACGTTTCTACAGCGCCCATAAAAGTGGGAACCAGTTTATTCACAAGCGCTTGATCAAAACAGCATCGATAAGCAGAGGGTCAAAATCCAGACGACTAAGGTGGATGGTGTTTGGAGCTGAAATGGAGAGAGAGGGAGGGGAGGAGAAGGAATCAGGATAGGATTTGCGAAACAGGAATGTTTCCAGTAGTGAGTGAAAGACCTTATGGGGAGATAGCAAGAGGTGAGGTATTTGAGTTCGTAGTACGGATATTTCTGTTTATGCTGGAGGGAGTTTGTTCCAAAGAGGCTTGACAGCAATGGCTGGATTGTAAGGAGTTGACGAATGTAAGAGTGATGAGAGGTTTGAAGGGCATTAATTTGTAGGTTATAAATACATTTTCTCTGTCTGTCTGTCTGTCACTCTGCCTCTCTCTGTCTTTCTCTCTTTCCGATATCCATAGTAACCGGACTCTATAATGTTTTTCATCCGACGTCTATGGTCAACCCCTTTGACCTGACGAATCACGAATGACGAATAGCTCGTGAATAAGCTGGGCCCCGGTGATTAGCTAGAGCAACGCTTTAGCCATATAGAGTATGTGTTCTGTAAATGGCCACGCTTGACAACATAAAGGATATCTCTGCGCGACAATTGAACCATGGCCAATGGACGGAGAGAGGTGAAAGAGAGAGACAGAGACAGAGAGACAGAGAGTGCTTTTGAGTGAAGCAGAGGTGACGCCCCATTGGCTGTGAATCCAGACCGTTTCAAAGCAGGTGTAAAATTCCCGTATGCAACGACCGACGACGCCAAGCAGTTGCCATGATCTAGGTCAAGCGATACAGGTGGAATGGACGTAGACTCACCTTCGCATTGTTTGTTAATAGCGCTAAATAACGAAATAGATGGAAAAGTTAAAACCTGGCGTTCGATTTTAGAGTGATTTCGGTCGATCGAAGAAGTTCTTTTATTCGTAATCAAAGACAATGGCATAATAATCTAATCAAGGAGAGATGCACAGGTGAGTAAAGGTGTCGCTATAGTTGCAGGTAAGAACGATTGACAAATATTCAATGGTCTACGTTTAATATGAAGAACTGATCTTGCGTTGAATGGATTCATATTGGACAAATTCCAAAATAACACACTTATAAGGAATGCAAAACTGCATCTATGTTAATATAGATAATGAATACAATATACTGACTGACTGACTGACTGACTGACTGACTGACTGACTGACTGACTGACTGACTGACTGACTGACTGACTGACTGACTGACTGACTGACTGACTGACTGACTGACTGACTGACTGACTGACTGACTGACTGACTGACTGACTGACTGACTGACTGACTGACTGACTGACTGACTGACTGACTGACTGACTGACTGACTGACTGACTGACTGACTGACTGACTGACTGACTGACTGACTGACTGACTGACTGACTGACTGACTGACTGACTGACTGACTGACTGACTGACTGACTGACTGACTGACTGACTGACTGACTGACTGACTGACTGACTGACTGACTGACTGACTGACTGACTGACTGACTGACTGACTGACTGACTGACTGACTGACTGACTGACTGACTGACTGACTGACTGACTGACTGACTGACTGACTGACTGACTGACTGACTGACTGACTGACTGACTGACTGACTGACTGACTGACTGACTGACTGACTGACTGACTGACTGACTGACTGACTGACTGACTGACTGACTGACTGACTGACTGACTGACTGACTGACTGACTGACTGACTGACTGACTGACTGACTGACTGACTGACTGACTGACTGACTGACTGACTGACTGACTGACTGACTGACTGACTGACTGACTGACTGACTGACTGACTGACTGACTGACTGACTGACTGACTGACTGACTGACTGACTGACTGACTGACTGACTGACTGACTGACTGACTGACTGACTGACTGACTGACTGACTGACTGACTGACTGACTGACTGACTGACTGACTGACTGACTGACTGACTGACTGACTGACTGACTGACTGACTGACTGACTGACTGACTGACTGACTGACTGACTGACTGACTGACTGACTGACTGACTGACTGACTGACTGACTGACTGACTGACTGACTGACTGACTGACTGACTGACTGACTGACTGACTGACTGACTGACTGACTGACTGACTGACAGTCTGACTGACTGACTGACTGACTGACTGACTGACTGACTGACAGTCTGACTGACAGTCTGACTGACTGACAGTCTGACTGACTGACAGTCTGACTGACTGACAGTCTGACTGAGATGCACGCTATAATAATTATGTGGTCAGTCTGCATTTCCTTGTAAGTCAAGGAGGAGAGACTGACCAACTGGACAACAACCATCATTCAGCACCCTTATTTCCTCCACGGTCCACCCCGTCCGCCCCATCTCGACCACCTTTGTGATTGTTACAGAGCGCTTCATCGTATGCTCATAGCTCAACGTCTAACCGAGTGTCTTCTGTTTCGTCCTATTAATTCTAGGACTCGATCTCTTCTACGAATGGATTCATTCGTCAGAAATCGTTCAATTCGGAACCTATTCGTCGGATTCTTCGTCGCGTTGCTATGGCGACCACCTGACCTCTGCGCGGGGTCGTGCCTCGGGGTCACAGAGTGCGACTGCGAGGTGCCCCCTGGCGGAGACCAGGTGATCATCAATTGCAGGTCGAAGCAGTTGACGGCTGTTCCGACGTTTGCTGCGAGCAGCACCCAGTACTCAGAGCTCACCCTAGCAGACAACCGAATCCAGACGATCCAAGACAGAGCGTTTAGCGGAGTCTACATCACTCGATTGGATCTGTCAGGTAATCAGATCTCCAGCATCTCTAACGCCGCCTTCAGTGGAATTGAGGCCGTCCTCAAGGAACTCGTCCTTTCCCTCGCTTCCTCCATTGAATTCCCTGTCTTCCAGTTGTCTGGACTCCAGGTCCTGGAGTTGCTGGAAGTGAGGAACTACAGCAAGGCATCTCTTCCAACTGATGCCCTTCTCAGACTGACTGCTCTGAAGGATCTAAGACTAATCTCTGGTCGACTGAGGAATCTCTCGAGCGACTCCTTCAGAGGCCAGGGAGCGAGTCTCCTTCGGCTGAATCTCCAACAGAATCAACTAGGTAGGGTCCCAACTTCCGCTCTGACGAATCTCCTCAGTCTCCAGGACCTCGACCTCTCCGCAAATCAGATAGCTCAACTTCCGGCCAACGCTTTTTCCGGTTCCGTTTCCCTTCAATCTATCATCCTGGATTCGAATCCACTCCAGACGAACGTCGATCCTAGAGCCTTCGCTGACGTGATTTTGAACCTGCGCTCCCTTTCCTTCCTATCCTGTCAACTGGGAGACAGGTCCCTTGACGCCATTAAGCCCCTCGATCAATTGACGACCTTGAACCTTCGTCAGAACAGTCTAACTAATCTCCCGATCGACCTCTTCGCCAAAACCAATCAACTGCATTATCTCATTCTAGACTTCAACCGCATCACTACCATCAACCGTGCCATCTTCAACAACATCTCCAACTCCCTCATGACCCTTGAGCTTCGCGACAACCCCCTCACCAACCTCCCCTCGGACACCTTCTCTACCCTGACCTCCCTCTCTGAACTGTCCCTTGAGGGTGCTACCTCAATACGACTATCCCCCGAAAGCTTCATCCAACAGAAACGCTCTCTCAAGATACTCAACCTCGACCGGAGCGGTGTTGGAGCAACCCTCTGGCCAGCCTTAACCCATCTCAGCGTCCTTGAGACCCTGACCCTCACCTCCACCTCCTTATCCTCCGTACCTGACTATGCCTTCCAGTTCAATACTCGTCTACAGACGATAGATCTGAGTTCTAACCTAATCGGCTCAATCAATCAATTGACGTTGGTCGGTCTGGAGAACAGTTTGGTCAGTCTAAGGCTGAACAGAAACCCAATTACATCGCTTGACCGATGTCTCTTCTATCAATTCAAATATGTAGACTACACAAAGCTGGGTCTGACTGGACTTAGACTCCAATGCGACTGCGGCCTTCGATGGCTCTTCCAGAAGACACAACTGCTCGATCCCTTCAAACTGTCTGCCCTCAGGTGGAACTGCTCCAGTGGAAAACTCTTCACACAGCTCAGTGAATCGGACTTTCGATGCGGATCAACGACTGATGCTCCGTGCGTCACGATCCAGCGAACGACCCTCTCAGACCAGTTCCAGCCTCCGATCGCCCTACACATCACTAACCAGACCTCGGATGAGAGCATCGGACTCTCATGGAGCGTGGATCCTTCCATTGAGTCCTCTTCCATCCGTGGTTTTACCATCTTGCAAGAGACGATAAGCGATGGAAGAGTGGAGACGGTGGCGGTGGATAGTAGTCTGAGGGAGTACACCCTCGTGGGTCTGATGCCGTCCACGGAGTATATGGTCTGCATTGTAATGAATGCAGGTCCTGACTACACTGGGCAGAACAAGACTTGCGTAATAGGATCAACAATGGCTGGAATTCGTTCCTCATCCAATGAAATATCAAAAGAGAGTCTCATAGGGATCATCGTTGGATCAGTCGTTGGAGGGATCGTTCTCGTTTCAAGTGTCGTCGTTGGCGTCATCTTCTGCAGTCGTCACCAGAGAGAGAAGGAGGAGGAGAAGGAGAGGGAGCTACGCAGACAGAGCTCCAGAGAGACACCCGCAGCCACATTCGCTGCCTACACAGCAGCCGCAGCCGCAACGGGATTCGTGGAGCCCGATATACCACATGTCGGCGCTGAAACGAAGCGCTATAACCGCAATCCACAGTCCAGACCCGGTTCCGCTGGGACCTCATCTCCCCCTTACTATAACTGCACTCCCAACCAATACCCCACGAAGCAGAACGGAAAGCCTGAGACTGCGAGGACCTTCAGTCGAGAGGAAACAGATAAAATACTCACGATCCTAACCGCAATGAGATCACCTCCCTCCAATGCAAACGATTCGAGATATGTTATCAAACCGTACGCAACAGGGCACCAGAATGTAGCCTTCATAGGCGACGAACGAAAGAACAGCACAGCAGGGAACCATCATTATGATGTCATACCTGGAGAACAAGAACAAGCCTATTACAACTTACCGCTAGATTCTACAGTCTGATTTCCACCCGAATTTTCGTCAAGAATAATTGAACCAATTTCGAATCAATTAAAAAGATCAACGAATTCAGAAATGCTCCAATTCGGAACCAGATTTTCTGGTGTTCCTGTGAAACTGACTCTGAGTCCGGTTTGGTCAGATTCGCTGCACATCCGCGATTACCCTTAATATCGCTCGGTTCCGAAACTTCGAAAAATGGAGAATGGATGAGTAATTTCGGGTCAAATGTTACTTGTCATATGTTCTGAGCGCGAGAAACAATTGCTAAGAACTGGATGTAATTACCTCTTCGTTTTAACTTTCCTGTTTGTTTAGGTTTTGTACTTTTGATCGCCAAATATCAAAATTTTAACTAAAAGTGGGGCATCGAATCTTTTGAATGTTGTCTATTATCGTTCAATACTCAGAAAAAAGCGTGTGCTTCATTAAGCCTACATTGCAATGAAAACCAGTTGATGAAAGTAAATGAAGCGATTGTTTTGTCGAAATCTTATTGCTATAGGCCTATTCAGTCTGCTCCCTACAGGAAAGCCAGTGCCTTAAAGTTAAACATGTAACATGTTCGTCTATTATGGAACGCTTATGTAGAGATGCGCTATATAAATTACCGGTTCGATTACATTAGAACAAAGCTTGACAACCGTCTAAAACTGATTTAAAGTACCAATGAAATAAGCAATAATTACTAAGGGTGGTTTAGTAATTATTGTTTATTTAATTGGTACTTGAAATCAGTTTTAGACGGTTATCAAGGTTTGATATACCTAGCAGTCATGTTATAGAGGTGGTGATCCCGGAAGTGGGAGTGTCGAGGAGGACAAGTCCCCCACCTTTTACAGAGGGGACACGTTATACGTTTGCCCCTCCCACATTTTATACCCCTCTCATTGGATGCCCCCACCTGTCAAACGGGATCGCCGCTTCTGGTAGATTATGTTAACATGTTTTTATAAAACTTTATCGAAGTATTTCAGTTCAGATGTATTGAATTGTGTCTGTCAATTTATATGACGCCACTTAGAGAGTCAGAGTGATACAATAGGACTTTTCAATCAGAGCAATCAGAGGCACTCCCACTGCGACAGACCCCGAGAATATAAGACTATCTTGAGGCAGCGAAGTGATGTAGGAAGGCACTTCGCTTAAAGCAACGAGTCATGGGATTGATGGAAGTTTGTTCCATTCGGAGTGGGACCAATGCAAGCAAACTCACAAGACTTGTAAAGTGTCCCAACATTATTCGAATGTCACGAACAAGAGTTATAGAAAATGTAAATAATCTATCTATATAATTATGTTATGCATGCCTAGTTGTAAATGCTGTTTCTACCTAGTGACTCTTGTAAGAACCATCGTTAATTTCTTGTGTATACGAACATATCAACTTTAACCAAGTTTGTTCCATATATTTGAAAAGTTTATCCTATCAATTGATATTAAACAAAGAATATTTAGAGTTGCATTTCTATAAATTTCATCTGTTGAGAGAGAGGCTATTTTTGTTAAGCATCAGATTTAACAGCTTAAATTTGTTAACTGTTATGAAGAAATAAAACACTAACAACATTTGTATTTGAAACCGTTTTAATGCTACTTAAAATTGATTAAGCAGGAATATAGTCTGTGATTAGGTTTAGAGTTCTGATTTTCATATTCTGTATTGTGGACGTAATAAATAGACAATTATATTTGCGTACATACATATTTTCGGCACTCGTACGTAAAATCGCCGAAATTTGGAACCCCCTCTCCTTTGCTGCATACGTAATATGTGGACGGCCCCATACCTGAATATGACCAGAGCTATTGTTTAGAAAGGACGGTCACATGAACACCATCTAATCAACAGTTAAATCAGTCAAATTTGAAACTAATAATTATTTAATAGAACAAAAAGTTTAATAGATCAGCAAATTATTATTTAACAACTTCAATGAAAAATATGAATATGCTATCGACAAATGTGGATGTTTTTCTAAAAAAAATAGCAAATTGCATCTTATATCTTAAATATAAAACAGCATTTAATAAAACAAGAGTTAATTCATAGCAAAAAACCGGTTCATATAATACGTTAGTTAGAAAAGAGAATTCACCAAAGAAGAAAAATCCAAGAAATACGAATTGGAACTTCACACAATTGTTCAATTAGTCAGTAAATATATTGGCGACGACTTTGAGTGAAAATAGAAAAATAACAATTTCATTCAATTGTCTGTTGTACGATAACTTTGATAAGACAATTGGGAAAACTGCAAAGCGAGTCCAATGACATTGGTTGAATGATCTGTGTACATTATAAACAGGCTCTATAGAAGTTAATATTAATAATAATAGTAAATGGATGAGGGACCTTGAGGCAAGAGTTTGGACATTCAGCTGAACAGAATTACAGAACACTGTAATACAAATTATAATAATATAATGCCTTCGTACACGAGCAGGCTGATGTTTATAAGTTGAAAATATTAGAAAATAGAAGAAATATTTAACACTAATCATTTATAACAATGGCAGAACATTATTTGTCAGTAACATAATAAATCCAACAAATCACAAATGACCCAAGTAATCACCTTGACCTAATCACAAAGACTATCCATCCATAGAATCATAATGAGCAGATTAACGATATGCACCAAGTGTGAAAGACCTTTGATTTAATTATCAATCAATTAATGATACAAATAATCACAATTAAAATAACCAAAACTCATTTTTATTTGCTGCCTAATATTTTATTCCTGAGGGACCATATGCACCAAAGGCAATAACAATAACTTTATAAATATTATAATCATTTCAAAATTTATTATTATTGTTGCTTCATTTTAGAACGACTCATTCATGAATGGATGCTATATAAATAAATATTTTCAACAATCCTGAATTTTTTAAAGCAATACTAACAATAGGTAGGAAAATAAAAGAGTAAGTAAGAGATGTCACTATTGAAAGAATTCAAAAGTCACGAAAACAGTTGTAGAGACACAAACACTGAATTCAGAGCTTTGGTTCTTGATTGGAAAAGACCCACGCCAGTCAACACCCGCATACACTTTAATCTCAATTGAACGCAAACTATTTCAGCAAGTTTGGCAAAGCAATTGCCATCCTAAAATGAAGCTACATATTGAGGCTACCATCGCCCAACCTTTGAGATGGGCCTTTGACGAGATATTACATATTTAAACAACATTTTCAAAAGAAGAACCCAGTGCATAAATGCAGATCCAGATTGTAAAAGATTCAGTCTCTCGAGTTCCCCCTATAAGGCTATGCAACAATTCAAGGCAATCGATTACTTTCTCCACTGCATCCACTTAAAGAGGAGAATTCTCCTTCTTCTCATGTCTTGATGATATGTTGCATTCTCCCTATCTTGTTCTATCCAGTTCGATTTTCTTGTCATAAAGAGTTTTCTTAAGGAAATCACAAATCGTTTTGGCTGCTATGGTTTCAAAGTGGAACTCTCCAGCCTTTGTTTGGTTATTCCTGAAACAATACAATACAACTGGACTTAATCTATTCTTCTCTTTACCGAGCAATTGCAAGTGAGTGATCAAAGTCCTACAACGTAAACTGCCTCAGAGGTTCGAACACATACTCAACGCAAGGGAGAGAGAGGCAGACAGACAGATAGAGAGACAGTCAAACAGAAGCAGACAGACAGACAGCCATACCTAGAAAGACATACAGACAAAGAGACAGAAAAGGGCAAAGAGGTGATGCAACCTGGGTGAATAAATGAAATGATCTGGAAGGCGTTGCTCCTAAGTCTACCACTGGCCACATAAACAGAATCAGTCCATCATCACAATTAAATGTTCCATTGTCTCATATATACACAGAATCAGGCGTCATGTGACCATTTCTCCACAAGCGTATCTCTCATAAATGCACTGGTGTACAGTCGCCTAAACTATTGCAACTTGCTTCAAACAACAGGTATTGATAAATTATGAGGCTCCATAAATTGATGTCTAGCACATTAGAGATCGGTCTTTCATAAGTCACTAATTATCAATAAAAATTAATCATCTGTACTAAATCTGATGATAGAAGAGGATTCCATAAATTAATTACCGTCCAATTTCTAAGATAAACGACAGTGGAGTCCAAGTATGTTTACGAATATTCGTCAACGGCCAACAGACGATCGTCTGCGTCGGATCGAGATTTAGAAGATCAACGGAAGAATCTGATATTCGAAGGAAGCAGTGAGAGACGCCAGACAGCGCTTCACTCGCCATCAGTTTAACGACATAGAGAGCTAAAAACGAAAAAGAAATGTTACAGGAAAAGTTGGAACAGCGAACAGCATCTCGTTTGAACAATGCACAAGAGATGCAACTCACAACATCATACAATGTTACAACATGACCTTCTTAATGCAACATGAATCCCCAAAATAATTAACATAAAGAAGATGAATTCTTGTCAACATGACCACCTTTTAATGTGGTTCTTAGTGTGACACAAAAAGAAAGACATCCGTTTGGTTGTGAATTTGGCCTTTGCCAGTCAACACTCGCATACACATTGGGCCAAGAGAAGACTTATTTCTCATCTGACATTCATAAACCCATTAGAACCAACAGTTTCGTTTAGGATTGCTAGACGAGAGCCTCAACTCAACGCCAATCATTTCTGGTTTAATGAGTTTCCGGTCATAAATTATCTAAATTATGAATAAATATCAACTTGCAAAAACACAGTTCAGTGGTTAGAGCATTGGACTATTGACTGAGAGATCAAGGCTTCAAATGCCCAAATTGGCAGAAATTGTGTCAAGATTTCTGAACCTCCTGTGTCCCCTACCCAACTCAACCATGATGAGCACATTGACCGTACACTGTCGGTGGTAGATGAGATGGCAAGGAAGAGGAGGACTAGCCAACAGTCCTTGTATGCCAAGGCTAAGAAAATGAAGTCGGCAACACTGCATACCGTTGGCAGCGTTAGAGCTAGCTTAAACCTTCAGCAACATAGTAAAACATAAGGCATAATAAATGATGCTGGTTGTCAAAGGGTCTCATTTGATATATATACACAGAAAGAAGGCCAGGCTCTTTCTTTGCATGTGGCCCAACCTTTAGGTTTTTATAAGTCCCTCAAGTCTTATTTCTTTAGCCTGAGTAGGTTCTTAAAGGGGCGCTATATAAATGCTTTGAATGAATTTGTTAGTATCTGACCTGTTTCCTGAGAGTGATTCAACAATGCATAGTATCTGGCTGAACTGAGACCTGACTCTTCATAAACCCTTCTTTCCTCGCACATATTATTCTCCTGCACCAAAACCTTAATTTTCCTCATATCTTTAATCTTCATCTCACATCTATTGTTATGTGACTCCTCATCCAAAGCGTCCATCGCTGTTATCCTCCTCACATCTCGACATAAATCCATCATCTGAAAGAAATCAAATCCACTCGTACTCTGAGCCAGAAGAGACGCACATTCGGTTTGCGCATCCGACGATATCAGAAGATCCTGGAGTTCCTTTGCAAAGACCAGGTGCCGTGTTTCCAGGCATGGAGGTGGAACGTAGATCTTCCGGTCCATCCAACGGAAGGACGGAAGAGGAAGGATGACGTCGCTGAGGTTTCCAATCGTTCCTACGATTCCAACTCCCTTCATCTTCGCCCTAATTGCATATTCGATCTTCTGAAGCACTCGAGAGGCGCAATCAACCTCCGCATCCGACAGTAACATTGAAGACGATGGTAAGATGTCCTCCAGATGCCTGATGAGAACGATGCAAGGCGCCTGCGCCACTGCAACCTCAAAGAGCATCTCGATCCCTGCGTCTGGTTCCTTGTCGAGTCGCAGCAGACGCTTAGCGGGGATACAGAGCAGCGTTGCGCTCCAGTCAACCGCAGCCATTCGAACCAACAGACGCTTTCCACAGTTTGATGGACCGTAAAGAACGGCGCCACAAGTCATTCGGTCGAATGGATATGGCGTCAAAGGTAACGCTTCGAGAAGTTCGTGTTTTGGTCGACTGAGTCCATAGATTTTGGGAGCCTTAGTTGGTTGCTCTAGAGACATTCCCATTCGCTTCAGATAGAAACAATTGTTCCAAACAGAAGAATTCTTATTATCATCCAGAGAAGTGGAAGAAAACCCTGAAACAGTAAGATCAGGTATAGACAGAAAATAAACAATGATGCACGACCCTTAAATGAATAATGAGTGAATTAATGAATAGGTGAAATAATGAATGGATCAATCAATCAATGGGTGAATGAATGAATGAATGAATTTATTAATGGGTAAATAAATGGGCAAATCAATTAATGAATGAATTAATCAGTTGAATGAATGAATTAGTGAATGAATAATGCTAGAGCGGGTGAATGAATTGGTGAATGGAAGAGTACCTTAGACAAAAACACTTTGTGACGAAGCACATGGAAGTCATTGAGAGATTACATCGTAATAAAAGGAGCTAAATGAAATGGTCGACTGATGATGGAAGAGAGTCATAAGGAGAGACCTGAGGCAGGCAGGAGTTCTCCATCGTCCTTGTTGCCACTGTTAGCTGTTGAGCCAATGGAAAAGAAGGAGGAGGAGACGCTACTCTGCATTGGTACAGAGTCCGGCAGAGAAGAAGTGGGAGAAGGAGGGATGGACCAGAAGGCAGCAGCTGCAACCTAAGGACAACAGAAGAATAATGAAATGCAACAGAGAACATGCTCACAAAGTGCAACTGTTGCATCCATGCATTTATACCTAAGGACAACCAAGAGACAACCAATTAAAGGGTTATTTCAGAGCCATGCAGCAAGTGATAAGAATCGTAAGAGATATCAGTTGAGGGATTTAAAAAAATACAGAAGATATTCTTCTATATTTAAATCATTTCATTAGAAACTGAATCAATCTGTAATGTATTGTGATATTTATTACAATATACCCATGCTCTTCCCAAATGCGTCACCTTTTGGGAATTAACCAGACAATTAATTGAATTTAGTCCATTGAAATGGTATGATAATTTAATTTAAAGAAGATTTGTTATATTTAATGCATATTTCATTTTAAAGTACATTTAACTCATTGATTCATTTGGGTATTTAGTGACAATATTTTCTACTTTAAATACTAACTTAAATTGATGATAATAAAATGTTTGCATTCCATGTGTGATTCCCATTCAACCATTTCTTCTTTCCACCAACGGAAGAGAAACAGAAGAAATGGAAGAAAGAACGTCTCCTTAATTCACAAGTCACACACAGATTAGTTTCTTAAAATGAGACAATGGTATGTAAAGGCTCCATATAAATGCTTCCCACAAAGACTAAAAGAAGCGCCAACCTTGAGCATACGTGAAACCAAGGCAGCAACGCAGACGTAGATGAACTCTGCTTCCTTGGAACATAACGCATCCAAGTGGAAGACTCCCTCCCCTGTCTCCGAACAACTACAGAAAAGAACGCAACAATTCCACATCCTATTCCAGCTTCAAAAGCAACACTTGTCATTTTCATTATTCCATCTTCTTTTCATAACTCAACCAAAATTCTAAACAAAGAAAATATCCTAACATTTTCAGTTATCATAAGAATATTATTCAACTATTTATTTATTCTAAAGACGATATTAAAATCATTTAATTAATCAAGGATAATAATCTGACAGCTTCAATACTCTTAGGACAACTCCTTAATCATTTGGTTATGAAGAATATTCTAACGATTCACTTATTCTAAGGACATAATTACAATTCATTCCTCTATTTAAACAATATTCTTACCATATTTGGTTATTCTAAGCAGGACATTCTAACCAAATGGAGTAATTTATGCCTTATATATAAATAAATACAAAAGGCAAAATAATAAATAATTACAAATGATGATGAGATATTGAAGCAACTAAGTCGCCAAGTGCTGACCTTGTGGTGGCAATTGAGAAGAGCTTTCCTCTGTTGCCATAGAAACGGATGGTATGGACCGGCCAGACGATACGAGGAGTTGTATCACGTGCATCAGATATGCGAATGGCATCGCGTGTGAGGTCGAGAGAAAAGGATCCGTTGAAGTGACAGTTGGCATTTGGCATCAGGATGACTGGAGAGATGAAAACAAGTAATATATTAATGCACAGATGACCAAAAGAGAAATAATTCAATTCAATTTTGTTTATTTTTAACCATAGCAACAAGATTATTCAATGCACAAAAAATGAAGATTATAGACTAAAAGCTACAAAACTATCCCCAAAGGGGATCGAAATCCCACCGGAAGGGACACCAGAGTAGCAGTTAAATAAGAAAAAGAAAAGATGATAACCAACTATTAATATTAGACTTACTTCTGAATTATGGGATAATTCACTAATGCAAAGAATAAAAGAAAGACAGATAACTTTGCAGGGAAATCCAATCATTTAAAAGAAAGAAAAAATTGGAACTCCTTCATTTCAAGAAGATAATGGAAAATCTACTAAGCATTCCACTACGAAAAGATTAAATTGATTCCACCATGAAAGTAATGTAATGTAATGTAATATTTACATAGCGCTGCTCGAATCAGTATCGTTCTCAACGGGCGCCTGTGCTTGGGTGAGGGAACAGGAAAGTCTCCAGGCATCTCCGAAACTGGCAAGGTGAAAGTGAGAGTAATTCCAGGTGCAGGGAAGACAAGAAATAGACTGAATAATGAAACTGTTCCTACCATGAGACTTGAGATTGGTCAACATTGTCAATTGTCTGTTGGTAGCAACTGAACGCATTTGAATTGCTTCCATCCATTCCTCAGTTTCTCTCTCTACATAAAATCAAATCAATCAGATTTTAATACTACATCATCGAGTTCATCAAATCTAATCCAATCTTTCTTAGTGATACGAGATTCTATAAACATAAGTCAAAAACTAAACTTTGAGATACGCGAATCACTTACTTAAGTTAACCATCACATTGAAACACATGGTAATATCTAACATTGAAACACATGGTAATATCTAACATTGAAACACATGGTAATATCTAACATTGAAACACATGGTAATATCTAACATTGAAACACATGGTAATATCTAACAACACAAATCAGGAACAGTGTCTCAGTGTCAGAGCTTGATTGTAGTATGCAATATTCGAACATTCTGAATGCTCATTAAAAACCCATTATGTTTGCTAGTTGCAAAACTCTTCCTCCAGGATAGACGGGAGTTTATAAAATTTCTCTTCTACTCTTCAACAAACATAGCTAGAAAATGAGAGTCTCAACCATAAACAACACTTGCCTAATGGAGACAAGGGACCTCCCTCCCTCCTTCCCTCCTTTGAATGCCAAGGCAAAGATAATGAAGTTGCTGACACCTTGTTACCACAACTGTCCATCAGAAGGTACTTGAGTGGGTGTCTCTCTTCTTTCCTCCTCCTCTCTCTCTATCTCTCTGTCTTCTTGTACAACTCTTTCTCCTGCTGCTCTATCACATCCTCCTCTGTGTCTTTCCTATGCTTTCCACTTCTCTCATCTCCTCTCTCTCTCTCCCCTCTTTCCAGTTTTCCCCCATCTTCTTGAACTGTGGAACAGCCTCAATCAACCCAATCAAAGCCTCAATGCGAAACCTACAAGGATCTACCCCTTCAAACAACACCTTGTAACTCAGGCAACGCAGGTGCTACATAAATAAAGAGATTCGATGGTGATTACCGCTGGTGAAAGTGAAGTAGAGAGAGATTGATCCAGAGAACTCAATCCTTAGACAGATGTTCTGGTCAAATGGACCACAACACTTCACCCTCTTCACATTCTCCAGACTGACGATCTTCCCAATGCTTGAAACAGACGAATAGACTTCCAGACGAAAAGGAGCAACATAACCACGAAGCACCAGACGACCATCATGCTGGACCTAAAGAAAACAACAAAATAAATGCTGACTTTGTTAGTGTACTTTTATTTATGTAGCTCTTCAATAAGAGCTCTTCATGGTCCAATCACACAGAGGAAAGACAGAGGAAGAAGAAGAAACTCATATCAGGTTCCTGAAAGACATCATCTATTCGAAAGGACTCACACACCACTGCAATGACCGCAGTTAACCCAGAAGCCAATTGGTCAGAGCGGTCGCCTTGTAAGGCTTGTACATGGGTTCGATCCTCCTCCTCGTCTTCCTCCTCCTCCTTCTTCTTCTCCTCCTCCTCCTCTTCATCCTCCCCCTCCTACTCCTCCTTCTCTGAGACGGTTTCTGTGTAGGGACCTTAAGTTAAGTCATTTACTTACAATTTCTCAGCGCCATCGATTTATGCTTCATCATTAGATATTGACTCTTCACAAATGCAATAATAATAATGATTGCATCAAATATGGTATCATAACTGAGGGAAATGGAGCAACGATAAGATTCTGCTATCAAGGGCAGAACATCAAGCAGGAAGAGGGATCAATTCCAACTAACTTGGAAAAGTTGATTCAGTATTCCACTCACCAGATGGCAACTGTATAAGGTAGCAATTGGGCAGGTGAGTGCTTTGCATGGCTGCCATACAGTTCAATTCGACTACTCTTAGGCTGGGCATCGTCTGTTACTAGTATGTCATAAAATCTTGCTGCAAACTGGTCAGTTCGAATCAATTGGTTAGTTCGAATCAATAAAATAAATATTATCATAATTATAAAAAAATAGTATCAAACTAAACAATTATGGGGTAGAATACTTACCCCAAACTTTCCAATTTTCCACACAGCTGGACCTTTTTTAATGATGTCATCCATTGAAAGACTCTGGCCACTCTCACGATTCATAACTATCACCCATTCATCGCTTCTTTTAGAATTGTAGATGTTTGAACGTATAAGTGTCTGAGGATGATCAAAAATATCTACAACTGTAAAATTAACAACATCAGCAAAATATGAATAAAGAAAAAGAAAAACTCATCTGAAAGAATAGAAAAACAAGTATAAAGATTAAATCCAAACATACTTAACGTTGGTTAACATGATCTGCAAACTATTATCTGAGCTCACAAATAAAACCCACAATTTGCCTAAAAGTCACAGAAAAAAATTATGAACATAATGCGGAAGAGGTTTTGTTTCAAATACAAAATGATTTTACAGGTCAATTTGACTGGAAAGGAAAACTGTGTAGCTAGTTGTCGTATTAGTCGAGGAGTAACTATCGGGATGAAAGAGCTGGCTGCTAGTAGGAGGGGTGACGGTAAATAAGATGGGGGTTGGCCGAGTCAGTATCCGTGAAATATTTGCAAACACCAGCATGATTCCGCTTCTCCGCAGACACAACAATCCCACACACTCTGCACTTGATGCAAATGAACCGCGATTAAAACAAACTAAACGGAGAACTTCGTCCAATAATAATTATTCTCTACAAGTAGGGCACTACACCTACCTCGAAGAGAAGCAGGTTAAGTTTATTAAAAAATATACCATCGTAGTTTTCGTCAAAAAGTTACTTGATTTTCAATAAAATCTTCGCAGCTTTCGGGTTGTTGAGAAATTCCGCAGGAAGTTGAAACGGAGAGTTCGTATAGCTAAGAAGAGCATTAAGCACGGACTGAAGCTTGACGCCCTGTTCATGGCGTCTCTCTGTACCATTCTTAGCTATGCACCTTCTTAGGTCTGTAGAGTACTGTTCAAAACTGTGTGCACTGGGTAGTTAGGAGACAAAACGGCGTTATCGTAATCTTTAGACTTCTAAAGCGCCGCTCGTGAGCCATGCGCAGGTAGCCAGCTTATTCACGAACGGTGCGTCAAGTCACAGAGGTCGCCGGAAGGGTGAACCTCTGTAAAGCGTAATTGTAAATCCACATTTATATAGCACCTACATAATAGCGACAAGGTGAGCAACGGAAGGAATGGATCATGAAATATTCGTTAATTGATATTGATAAAAGGTAAAACGCTGTAGGTATGCATAAAAACTATATAGTACGAAGCACAGGTGTAACAAGCGGAGGGTAGAGGACACCAACCCCCAGTTTTAAAACTTGGGGCAAAGCCCCCAGTTTTAGTGCTCAGTGCCCCCCCCCATGTGTCCCTCCAATCGGTTCTTTTTTATGTTTATCCAATGGCTTTTTAAGATTACTTTTGTTAAGATAATTTGTGCCCCCCATTTTTCAAATTTCTGGGGGGAGGGCAAAATAAAAAAATGGGAGGGCAAAAAAAATGTTTGGTGCTTCATACAATATTTTTTAATTATGCCCCCACTTTTCAAAACCTTGGTACACCTCTGGTACGAAGTTGCTAGTTACTTGACATTCCATCTGACAATCTTCGACCAAAACGACACCCTCCTTAAGTTCATTAATAGCTACTGCCTCCCTGCTGAACTTCTGGAAACCGAACTCTGACCTCCCACTGGCTATCCTTTGGACAACCCTTTCAATTTGACGCAGCGCTCGTGAATAAGCTGGTGCCCTGTGCTTGGCTTTCAAGTGGCGCTTTAGAAATTTGGAGATTAGGCCCTACGATTAGAAAAAAAGTGAGGAATGGCAGTCATATAAGGTATTGTCAAGAAGGTTGAATTGAGCCATGAGGTCTGTTTCATAATCACCAAACTTATAAAGCGCCACTCAAAAGCCTAGCGCAGTGCATCAGCTTATTCAATAGGGCTGAGAAACTAATTAGCTTGAAAATACGATGGAAAATTTTGGCTGAGGAAAAGGCATCAGATTGAATTGGCTATCATTTGCAAAATTATAAACCTCATCTTTAAGGTTCAAGCAGGATTCTTGCCTCGAAATACTTTGGACTCATTCAGCTTCCTCCCATCGCTCATATCGTTCCTCCAACAGATTTGACCACTTGGTTCCGCACATTAGAATAGCTATGGCTTAATAGTCACGACCCTTTGCTTCAATTGTTCTCACTCTCTGGAATTTGTTCTCCTTATGTTCCCACTAAGATCCTACATAGCAGTCAGTCCCTCATTCTCTGTTCACTTGGAGCAATTCTGAACGATTCACCCTAATAGAGGAGCTTTATAAATGCTTAAAAACAATGTAACACAGTAAGACAGAATTAATTGACACGCCTTTATCGCAACAGACTCCATAGAAGTCCACACAACTATCTGGTATACAAACATCTTCAATACCATCAAATGTCAGAAAATGTCAACAGTCAAAATGTCAACAAACGCCTTACCATAAGAAAGATCAAAGAGTAATCAGTTATTTTAGGCAGAGAGAAAATTAGATTGAGTGAATGGATGAGGGTAAGATTTCTTGTGAAGGTGGCAGTTCATTTTTATTTGGAAATACAATATTTAATACCACAGACCAACACTACAACTTTTTGATATAATTTCCCTCCTTCCAAGTGGAGATGTGAACTAATGCCTACCCTTCTTAGCGCCCTAACTCTCTCAATCATCTCCACTAAGTTGGTGTTATTTAGATATGCTGAGATTGGAATCACCTCGGAAGAGCCCCCTTGAAGAGGCGATATCAATTTTTTGCAATTAATGAATCTGTCACTGCATCCAATAATTATACAAATGAGTTAATGTAGAACAGTGGTTTCCAACCTTCTTTTTTGTCCCCAAACTAAACAATTATTTGTGTGTAGACACCAACAGACAAAACTTGTCAGAAACGTCCTTCGGTAATTTCTTAATTAGAATTGATTTTTAGAATTAGAATATTTCTTATATTAAAATTATCGTTGGTGTACAATGTACACTTTGTATTATTATTATTATTATTATTATTATTATTATTATTATTATTATTATTATTATTATTATTATTATTATTATTATTATTATTATTATTATTATTATTATTATTATTATTATTATTATTATTATTATTATTATTATTATTATTATTATTATTATTATTATTATTATTATCCTACATGAAGTAAATTTTTTACGTTAAATTCTAGTTTATAAATGCTACATTGATCCTTGAACGTAGAGGCTATATTTTCTTTCTTACACTCCATTAGTAGATGTTCAATACTGCCTGTAAGTCAGAAATCTGAAATATAATTTTATAAAAATTTCCTTTATCATCGTTAATATATTGCAATTGCCATTTATTGATTATTATTATTATTATTATTATTATTATTATTATTATTATTTTTATTATTATTATTATTATTATTATTATTATTATTATTATTATTATTATTATTATTATTATTATTATTATTATTATTATTATTATACAATTATCATCATGATTATTATTTTCACAGTTTGACAGTCGTCAACTAAAAGAGAAGACTGAAGGCGTCAATGTACGATAGATGTAGGTCTATAATTTATATATATATATATATACACACACACACACACACACACACATATATATATATATATATATATATATATCTTCACATTTCTCTTCAAATTCTTCAAAAATAATCTTCAAATTTCTAAAGCGCCACTTGAAAGCCAAGCGCAGGGCACCAGCTTATTCTCGAGCGCTGCGTCAAATCGAAAGGGTTGTCCAAAGGATAATCCGTGAGAGGTCAGAGTTCTGTTTCCAGGATGTCAGCAGGGAGGCATGATGACACATTTATAGATATCTTAAATTTGGTTGAATTTGCATTCGTGAACCCATAAAGAGATGAAAAGAGGCTGAGATCATTGAAGAGAAGACGTAACTGATGTTCATAATAAGAGGATTTACCTACACAGCGAAGACGCCAACGTTCTGCAGAGCATCAAGAGACTCCGTCAGAATTGGCTCTCTACCTATTAAGCCCAGTTTCCATTCGCAGTAGGCCTATGATGGAGATCGGATCTTACAAGCGTTCACATGAAAATGGTCACATGGTAAATCATGTCCCTTGGCTATTTCTTTGTCCCTGGCTGTAATGGAAATGAATATTCAACAGGTCGTATATTCTCACTCTGACTCTATTAGACCTGTTTTAACAGAGGACAGTTTTTGGCACAGATTCTCCAACACCAGCCCTGTTATCGGTTGTCTTAGAAACATCACGAACATGTTGTAAGCAAAATTCCTTAGCATTTCTTAAGGTCTATTCTCAGAAATCAGTTCAAATCACTCTGAAGAGGTCGAAACAATCGAACTGGATACTATTTTAGTTCTCATTAAAATCGAAGATAATTTCTATAGTGATTCCTTCATCTTTACTTTGCTCAAGCAACGACTTGAGCTCTTACTACGGCTTCAGCCTAAATATAGATGACCTCAGCCAAAATACAGATGACCTCAGTCTAAATATAAATGACCTCAGCCTGAATATAGATGACCTCATCTTAAATATAGATGATATCTCAACCTAGTGCACATCGTCTTTGGGGTCGTCTATCGAAAGATTCCGGCATTTCCTTCTTTCATCCTTTTGGCAGATTCCACTGTCGAAGTCCTGCGAAGTGGAAAAGTTGACACCGTCGTGGATGAAGTGTTTCGTGGAAGAGGTGGGAATGGTGCCAGTGGAAGAGATGGGAATGGTGTCAGTGGAAGAAATGGAAATGGTGCCAGTGGAAGAGATGGAAAGGGATCTTGGTCTTTAGCACCAGCCAAATATACGACCCAACAACGAGCAAACAGTCATCGCACTGCTGGTTTTCGTAGGAGGAAAGAGAATCCAGATGGGACGGACTGAGGTTTTCGCCAAGGCCAAGGTCGTCCTCTCAATGACTGGCTTCGCTGAGGTCGTGATTGGGAAAGTGGTTGAAGTGGTAGAGGTGCTTGAGTTGGAAGTACTATTAGTTGTTGATGACATGAAAGAGGTGGTGGTGATGGCGATAGAGGCGGAAGTGGGAATTGCCTCCCTTCTTGTAGCGTTTTTGTTCGTGGTTTTGGACGGAACGGTGGAGGTTTTGGTTTTGATTGTATTGTTTTTCTTGATTGAAGGAGTCATGGATGTTTTGATTGCATTGGCATTCTTGATTGTATGAGTGAAAGATGTTTTGATTGCAGTTGAATTATTGATCGAAGGAGTCATTGATATTTTGATTGTAGTGATATCTTTTATTGAAGGAGTCATTGATGTTTTGATTGTACTGATATATTTTATTGAAGGAGTTTTCATTGATGTTTTGACTGCAGTGATATCTTTGATTGAAGGAGTCATTGATGTTTTGATTGTAGTGATATCCTTGATTGAAGGAGTCATTGATGTTTTGATTGTAGTGATATCTTTTATGGAAGGAGTCATTGATGTTTTGATTGTAGTGATATCTTTGATTGAAGAAGTCATTGATGTTTTGATTGTACTGATATCTTTTGTTGAAGGAGTTTTCATTGATTTTTTGACTGTAGTGATATCCTTGATTGAAGGAGTCATTGATGTTTTGATTGTAGTGATATCCTTGATTGTAGGAGTCATTGATGTTTTGATTGCAGTGGTATTCTTGATTGAAGGAGTCACTGATGTTTTGATTGTAGTGATATCTTTTATCGAAGGAGTCATTGATGTTTTGACTGTAGTGATATCCTTGATTGAAGGAGTCATTGATGTTTTGATTGCAGTGGTATTCTTGATTGAAGGAGTCACTGATGTTTTGATTGTAGTGATATTTTTTATTGAAGGAGTCATTGATGTTTTGATTGTAGTGATATCTTTTTTTGAAGGAGACATTGATGTTTTGATTGTAGTGAAATGTTTTGTTGAAGGAATCACTGATGTTTTGATTGCAGTGGTATTCTTGATTGAAGGAGTCACTGATGTTTTGATTGTAGTGATATCTTTTATTGAAGGAGTCATTGATGTTTTGATTGTAGTGATATCTTTTATGAAAGGAGTCATTGATGTTTTGATTGTAGTGATATCTTTTATGGAAGGAGTCATTGATGTTTTGATTGTAGTGATATCTTTTTTTGAAGGAGTCATTGATGTTTTGATTGTAGTGATATCTTTTTTTGAAGGAGTTATTGATGTTTTGATTGTAGTGGCATGTTTTTTTGAAGGAGACATTGATGTTTTGATTGTAGTGATATCTTTTGTTGAAGGAGTCATTGATGTTTTGATTGTAGTGATATTCTTGATTGCAGGAGTGATAGATGTCTTGATTGTACTTGTGGTGTGTTTGATGATGGTGGTAGCAAATAGATTTGTGACAGGTACCATGGAGACGGAAGAATCGCTGTTGACTGTAGTGGACTTGCCGCTTGTGTTGGAAGGTGGAAACCTGGAAGAGAGTGCTCCATCCCGAGATGAAATTGTAAGTGTATTCAATTGTAGGCCTGTCTTTCGTTTACCTGTTCAACAATTTAACCAATTGATTGTTTTAGTAATTAATTTATCAAATGTTGAGTTGTATCCAAACACCAACCGAATGATTTGAGAGTTTCAGAACATTGGAAATCGCTCTGTTTTAGTGTCTTTAATTATCCTTTTTATCAAACAATGACATTGAACAGAATCATCCTCTGTCAATTCCTCAAATACCCAGCCCGGGGATGTGCCAGTCACAAGCCTGAAAACGAAGAAGGGCAACGTTAATCCCATGATGGGTTACTGCACAGTCTCATATTAGACAGCAACTAACCGAAGAATTGTTCAGAATTAGTTCTTCGTTGTCATACTAAGATTTCTATCAACTCTGAATTAACCAACATTAAACAAAAAGAGGCAAGAAAAGTAATTGTTCATTGTAGACAATGACTTACCATATATGGACTGAATGCCCAAGATGTCGTCTTCTGTGAGGGTAAATTTAGGATCGAATGCTTTGTAGAACGGGGCCATAACAGAGCGAGAGACATTGGAATGACCCAGACCCAACGCGTGGCCCAACTCATGAGTTGCTACCTGCAGTAAATTCACTCCTACGACACCGACAAACAAAGGTTACATTAAGAAATACTCATTACATAATAGCGTGTGAGGTAATACGACTCAATGTGAATTGGAAATGAGATTGAATGTGATTTAGCGTCATTCATAGGCATTTTGTAATATTTACGAAGTGACGTCATGCGTCACACCTGAGTTGACCCCATTCGTCCAAGATTCGTCTTCGTCGAAATGCGTTGCACCGGAAGTTGGGAAGAACGCATGCGCGAGGACACCTGCCGGTCCGTCGAAGGGAGACGAATCACCATGGTAACCACGGGAGAAGCGAATAGTGACGTCGGCAGACTTAGTTCCAGAAGGAACTTCGGAGAAATCAAGTGGGATTACATCACTCCAGAACTAAAATGATTTTTCAAAGACATAATCTAATCATGTCATCGAAACAAGATCTAAATCTAATCTAACAAGTTATATATAGCTCCATAATCGTAATGTATAAGCTTGAGACTTTAATTCAAGTTATGTAGTGTAATGTTGAATCCATTTTACCATGTTAAATCTTATAGGGGCTGGGGAGCAGAGCGTATGTTTGATTTTATAACCTTGAAACTGAAGCGAAAGCAAATAGGTCAATAGCGTGATCTTTCGACATTAGGGATAGCTAAGTCTTGAACTGACCTAAATAAACCAGCTGAAATGAACTGACCTGAAAAGCCGTTGCTATGACATTTCGTGTGACGTCGGTTTCAAGCTTCGATGTGTAGTTCTGGAAGAGATACGTCAACTTCTGACGACGCCATTTTGAACCTAAAATGGACGATCGATCGATAGTAATATGGCATCCTGTATTAGGCCTAATATATCGACCGTTTTCTCAGAATCTCCTTCAGCTTGCTACCTGTCTGCATGGTTGGTCGAATGTATAATAGAAGAGGTCTGATCCCATAGTACAGACTAAAATAATTACCTCGTTTCACTAATACAGTGATTCTTTAGAAGACAGACTATTAAAAGAGACTAGGCGAACCTAAACCTTACATGAATTGAATTAGATTAAGTTGAAATAAGAATATATTATACTCTGGATTTACCTTCAACGACGAATCTCTTTCTCCTTCTTCTTCCTCCAATTATCGTTGTTGGGTCAAGGTCATCCGGAAGACCACATCGAGGAGTGGCCATCAAAGCGTCCGTAGCCTCATCCAACTCACCTACGAGTCCATTAACATAAAAGACTCGTCAGAATATAGGTCAGGTAAGTTCAAATTTTGGTAATTTCTAGTCCAGATTAGAAAGTTCAAATTCAGTTTACTTCTCACCCAGAGTAAGATGAGTTCTAGTGTATGTAACTTCTTATCGAGGTCAGGTCAGTTCAAATTCGGGTCATTTGTAACCCAGATCAACTGAGCTCTAAACCGGGTCGGGTCAATTATAACTGTGAACTGTTCTAATTCCGGTCAGGGCTATTCTTTTCTAAGTCAGGTCATTTCTAATGCAGGTCAAGTCAATTCTAATCCAAAAAGGTAAATTCATTAATTAAGAAATCACGTCCAATTACACCGATAAGTCATCTACCCAGAATCAGAAGAAAAGCTTCTATAGCGCCAGTCAATAGAGACCAGACGAAGCCTGATGTAGAGAGGGATTAAGGGTGAGCGGCATTTGCCCATTCATTGTCTCTTGTGGGGTTTAATTCCATTCTTTGTTTATCTCCAACTCCATTAAACTGGATCGAAGTGTTCCATCCATAGCTTAATTTAATTAAGAATAATCGCATCAAATACGTGTTTTATCCTGAGCGTATTTACCTCAATTACCTCTGAATCCTCTTCAGCTCTTCGTGTCATTTATCTTCCCATCAAACAATTAATTAAACAATTCAATGGTTATTACTGAAATGGTTATTATGCGACCGATAGAAGGCGTTCACTGACCCGTGATTGGAATTCCAGCGAAGCGTTGCAATGATTCGATGGATTCACGGAGGACATCAAAGTCACTCATTTCATTCGCTCCAATCTTCAGGTGTCCATAGTTGATGAGGTAATCCTGCAGGTAGCAATTGGTCAGCGACGACATTATTTATATTGCGCCAGGTTGTTCTAAGAAACAGGTAATTGAACTGTAAACAAAGTGTAATCGTAGATGCACATGAGTATGAGCAGATGACGTAACAGGTTGTAACATCCCTAACACTTGCATACTCCGTAACTGATCATGGTACTGTAACTGATCATGGTACTGTAACTGATCATGGTACTGTAACTATTGCTGTACATCAATCATACTTACAATTCTATCGTCGTCTGTCTTGGGTAATCGTCTGATTAGGTCGTCGTTTGGTTCCTCTGTTGTAGTCACTGGCATCGCAGACAATTCTCTCAACCGAAGCAAAGACAAAACCAACGACGACAACACCTTCACTCTAAGATACAACATTCTTCTTCTCATCCGAAGTAATCGATTTCCTGAAATAATCCCAAAGTATCCGATTAGTTTATTCGATTAGTTCAAAGACCGATCGAGAGAGAGCGAGAGACAGAGACAGAGAGAGAGAGTTAAAGACCTATCGTCTATGTTGAGGATTCCGTCGCTCTTTATAAATATGGATCTATAAACTCTAGGACGGATGACGCATATGTGTATAAATACGTACGATACGCCTCATTGGGTTCCCGCTTGACTTCTGCTGGGATGACTGTGTGGGCGAGGGATACAGAAAGAGATAGACAGACAGACACACAGACAGACAGACAGACAGACAGACATGCAGGCAGGCAGGCAGGCAGACAGACAAACAGACAGACTGAGGGGTTGCTTGAGCGCTTACCTCACGAGCGACCCAAACCATCTTTCTCCTCTTCGCTTCCTGCAGACTACAGAGAAGTTTTCCTGTCTGCAGCGACATCTTGTATCTTCCAGTACGATGAAAGCAGATAAAGTTACGATCCAGTTACTGAGTTCAAAATTATGATGTGAGAAATCGATTCAATTTGACAATCATCCGAGTTTGACTAAAATATAATTAAGAAATGCATACGTGTACATAT
This sequence comes from Bimastos eiseni, assembly GCA_959347315.1. Classification (NCBI taxonomy): domain Eukaryota; kingdom Metazoa; phylum Annelida; class Clitellata; order Crassiclitellata; family Lumbricidae; genus Bimastos; species Bimastos eiseni. Next base: position 169,655 of record OY365822.1, read on the forward strand.
ATATGTGTATATATAAATAATTATATTGTATATATATATGTGTATATATATTTGTAAATATAGTATAACAGTGCAGTCGCTGTGGGAGTCACTGTGTAGTGACCTAGGGCAAATTGATTAAATTTGACGGTCATCAGAGATTGACTAAAATATAATTAAGATATGCATACGGACAAATTCATGATCAAATACAATATTTACAATTATAATATAACGTAAATAATATGTGTATATTATACAGAAAGAGTTTCCATCTTATCTGGCATAAGGCTATTTTGTAATTTAAATTGTTAAGAGCCAATTGTGCGATTCATTCATTTTTTATTCGTTGTTGGTGGAATCTTCACATCGGGAGTTTTATTTCCGGTCCAATGGTTCGCTGGAAAGTTTTCAAGAGAGAAACAACGGATCTTACGAGGCAACGTCAACAACAGCGGAGTGAATCGTGTTGCACAAACGATCGTTTGACTGTCAACTGGTTTTGAAAAGACAACACTATTACGCAGACGAGGGCAGAGAAGTCCTTTGCTTGTCATCGCTTGTCTACTGGAGTTTATGCTAATAAACCCGATGTTTGTATTCATGGGTCTATAGACATATACATGTCTACTCATATGACGTCATAGGTTGTGTGTGTAAATGGGGCAGTTTGTATTTAGGCATATTTAGGGTGAACCTTTAAGAAGCGCTGCCAGTGCGAAAGGCCCCGCGAGAAGAAGTAGGTTTTGAGAAAAGCAAAAGAGGACGAGAGACTGCATGACGTATTGAATTTCAGAGCGAACAGATGGAGAAAGTCCTCAGAGAGGGACCAATTGAAGCCAAAAGATTCAGACTCAGCCATAGCTGTTCGATAGTTCGTGTGTGAGAGATATTCGACGCTTAAAGTTGTTTATTTGCACTTATACCTGTCACTATGCAGAACGATCTCACGTGCAACGGTCTAAGCAGAGGAGAAAAACGCCGATGGGTCGTGCAATGTGCTGGGTTTGTATCTCGTGGTCCCTGGGACTCGTATATATATATATAAATAGCGCCGGTTTAAGGGTCCAAGAATAGGAAGAGTAGGGAGAAGAACAAAACGAAGAAGAATTGCACTGTCTGAATATGGTCGTTGGTCTTTGCGCTGTGAATGTTGCGTGCGTTTGCCCCTATAAGTCCATAGATATGATTATTATATATATATATATATATTATATGCCTGTGCTTGTGTTGATGTGTGTTGGAGGGGTGGGGGTGATTGAAGTTGACCTCAAAGGGCGTATACCTTGAGATGACTGAATCATTTTGTAAAGGTCAATACTCTTTTATTGACTCTTTTCACCTAATCACAGTCAGCGTTTACTCAAGCGCTGCTTATATTTTGACGATTAGCTAAAAATCCCTTCATAATACGTGGAATGTCACCAATCTATTATGGATAAACGTACTTTGTGTGCATTGAAGTGTGGCGGGGTTTTCGTTCTTATGCATGGTTGGATGATTTGGAGAGGACGAGAGGCGATTTTTTTTACAAAATGAATCGATTCATCGGTTGGGGAGGATTCTAATCTTCAAACGAATCTGATTCTTGAGTGAGGGGATAATTATCTCTTGGTCGGCAAAGACAGAGATTAGTTATCAGTGGCTCTCTGGGAGATAATGATAAGTAAGTCAGTCAGTCATTTAAATATCTAAATCAGTACATTCTTTAGGAACCAATTGCTTCACCCGATTCTCAACCTGTCAATCAATCGTCCTTGTACTCAACCAAGCACGCCTCAGACGCTCTAAGCCTTCTGCTTATCTGTCTGTATGTCTGTGTATATGCTTGCCTGTCCTTCTTCTGTCTGTCTGTCTCTGTCAGTCTCTCAGTCTCTTTGTCTCTTTGTCTCTGTCTGTCTCCGATCATTTCTGGCAATCCGATTCGATCCGCATTTGACATATTTGGATAACCTATCTGACGAGACGCAACGCTCCTAAATCAACTGTTACTAACAATTATGGTTGCATTGAGTTAATTGATAAAACAGCTTTCAAATAAATGTTTTTACTTTAATGATCTATGAAGCAAAACGTGTACAAAACTAATCCATTGCTAAAAAACAACAATCCTGTTTTAGGAAAGACCCAATTGGAATTCAATAAAGCTATCGATTCGACCAGCAAATCGAAATAATCCACACAAAGAATTCGCACATAATAAACGATCTTCGAACAGCTGCTTAATTTTACATGACGTCGGCAAACGTCACGCAGAATCTGCATAATTATACACGACGTAGGCCGATGATGAACAATTATACATGACGTAGGCCAATAATGAATAATTATATAAGACGTAGGCCAATAATGAATAATTATACATGACGTAGGTCAATAATGAATAATTATATAAGACGTAGGCCAATAATGAATAATTATACATGACGTAGACCAATAATGAATAATTATATAAGACGTAGGCCAATAATGAATAATTATACATGACGTAGGTCAATAATGAATAATTATACATGACATTATAGTGTAGCGTAAAACAAATAATAATAATCAGCGCTCAACAGAGACTCGCCTGGCGCATCGTAAAAACTCGTGAACATCATCGATATGTAAAGTCAATTTCTAGCAAAGTTCCAAATCACGTGGTTTTGGCAAATTACTATGGAAGAAGAGGTAGCTCTACTGTGGTGATGTTAGGAGATTGAATATTGCTATTGGAATTAGCCCATAATATAATTATTTTTGAATTACTGTTTTAATATTGTTTTTCTTGTAATATCAAAAAATGTTCATCTTGGATACAACTTTCCTATAATTTGGCGCCCTTAAAATTTGACGCCCTTGGCGGCTGCTTAAGTCGCCTATGCCAGGAACCGGCTCTCATTGAAGCAATCGGTATGTAAAGATGGAATTCAATTTCTAACAAGTTCCAAATCACCGCAACAAATTTATCGAAAATTGCGGCGAAACGGGAACTCAAAAAAACAAAAGTCCTGGTGTAATGATATCTAGATTCTGAATCACTCGTTAAAAGACTTGACACCATTTCCTCCTAGCACCATCCGAACCAATAACTGAAAAAATAACATCGACGTCTGCTAGGCCTTTGAGTGGTGGTGGTGGTAGTGGTGGTAGGTCTAGTGGTTGAAGACGTCTTGGTGGTATATCCAGGAGCGGCTGAAGACGGTGGGTTGACGGGCGGAAAAACAGATGGCACAGGGACACTAACCACTGGCTTCCCTGCAAGAAGTAAAAACAAGCAATGGATGCAACTCTTTCGTTTAACTCCCGCATATTATGATAATTTGTACGATTTTTGTAGCAAATGCGTCATCTATTTATGATTAATAATTATGACAATCAACGTTTCTGGAAAGTCCTTTTTGTTCAGCACTAAACATTGAGTTTTCCTTCATCGTCAACGTTATCGTCATAAATTTTATCTTGCATTAATGTTGCAACAAGTTCAAATAATTGGTATAATTAATTATTAACTATATAAATTGATTCCATAATTATTGCTCTTATGTCACTCTTAAAACCCGATAATTAGCTTGGCAGATTTCGGAAATTTAAATTGAAAAGGCACATATATAAATTATAATCATGTTGATTCATATATAAT
>OY365822.1:175758-202060 GCA_959347315.1 Bimastos eiseni
CAACCAAAATATGCTGATCGATATACAAGGAAGAAACTATGAAAATTCATTGTTTGTACTCACTACGTCCTAACACTTCGTTGTACGGCTTCTAGCTTTGATCACAGGGTTATGCAATAATCATTTACACCACTGTATGCTTATATGTGTAGAGACAATCCACATAGCGCCTTCTGGTGCCTCAAAAAAGTGTTGCGCATATTAGTTGTCTTTAATAAGGTCACTGTTTCACTCACCTGTCTCTCTTAGTCCAAAATATCTTTGGTAGGCCCTGAAAGACTTCTTAAAGTCTTCGTCTGTCCCATTGACTGCTCCCTTTCGTCCTCTCCAATGCCCAAACCTCGATAGGTAGTTCTAAATGCGTAACAAACAAATGCCAACTGAATAAAGAAGAGAAACAACTCAAGAAGCATCACTAAGTATCAAAACACCGACGGAAATATATCATTCGACAGATCTACCTTCAAAAACATTCTGCTTACGTCTCTTGTTGCACTGTGGCCTAGCAGTTTGATACAAAACATCTGACTTATTGAATTAAACTTCAAGTGGTTGTTTTCCACAGACAAGAGCATTGTCGATAGTGCAAGTAGCCAATGGTATGCAACATCTCTTGTTATTCTAGTGTTATTAATATTACTATCTTTGCACTTAATAGAAAACGCTGTTAATACTTCACAGAGAATTAGACATATTTAGACAATTGTTCTTTCTTCTAAAATGATGACTCATAATCAAAACAAAATTATTTCATTTCGTTGGCAATTAAAGGTTTAATCTATACTCTGACTCATCCGATCCTCCGCATTTCCACTTCTACCCTGAACCCCAACCGCCTTAACAGCTACTTTGCCCTCTTGAACTCTCTAGCATTCAAAACACAAGTCTCCAATCGGAATACTCTCTCGAACAACCCCACTGACTCGAAGCAGCGTTCGCGAATAGATTGGTCTCCGTCGCTCAGCATTCGAGTGGCGCTTATACATAGCGTGAAGATATCGATTACGATAACGACTCTGAAATGACTTATCGAGCTGTTTGTCCAAATATGAACTGACATTACGACTGTTGACCTGATTGCTTCTTCGTTTAGGAGCTTCATCGGTTGATGCCTACGGCATTATACACAAGCGCTGCAGAATCTACCAGTTACAGTTACGACCGTAAACTCACCTTCTGTTCGTCCTTCGTCTCTGGTGTCCTCCGACTCCCACCTCGACGACCCTGCAGAGGTGCAGAGAGAGTAACTGCAGCCACTAACAGGACGACCGCTAAACTCAACAGCGTTGATTTCATCATCGTTGGAGTTTATCTCGCAAAAAGAATCCGATTCTCTAATTCTCCACTTTTCTGATTCGCTGCTTCTTCTTTTCCTTCTTCTTCGTCGTCTTCTCGGTAATCACTGGTAATGTCTGAACCAAAGGCGCCGTTTTATACCTTCAAATCACACGACAAATGAGGCACAGAGTGACTGTGCTCTCGAGCGAGGGAACTGTCACGCTCGGCCGATCCTGAGTCTATCGTCGCATAAATTCCCGCTGTTGCAGTCGTGACTGCATCTGATTTAAATGAAAATGGATTTCCGTTCAAGTGTCGTTCAGAAGTCAGAATTTAAATCCCACCTCAATATCTTTTTTAATTGAAACTAGTCACTGGGTTTTTACAAAAGCTAACGCGATGAATGGGTGTTGAATATTGCTAGGTGTGAGTCAGTCTTCGAATTGCCTCTAGTTGAGTTGAGTTGAGCTATGAAGCTGTTACGAATAGGTGAAGGAAAGCAGAAGTAAGCGATTTATTAATTCGCCTATAGTCATCGCCCCAAGATGCATTGCCTTTGCATCAGTCATCGCTCAGTGATGAACTGTTGCGATGTTTTGAACTCTCTAATACAACCGTTTTCGGTTTTTCATGACATTCCAGTTGCTCTGCTTTTGGCTGAGGTTCTCTTTGACTGAATGGTTCTTTTGATTGAAGAGATCAAAGGTCCGAGTTTGGTTGATTATTGCGCGGATTGAGTGACCTTTTGTCCTTTGAAACGTCAGCAAGAAGAGGACAAGACGTTGACCTCTGAGCGTTGAAGGTCAAAGTGGAATGAGGTCAGCTCTTCCGTTTCGTATGCTTGAGTCACCGTGGGTCTTGAAGGAGCAGAAGGAAGAGCAGGAAGAGAAGGAGGAGGAAGAGGAGGAGGAAGTGGAGGAAGAGGAGTAAGAGGAAGAAGAAGAAAAGGAGGAGAAGGAGGAAAATGGATGGCCGTCAAATATTCATCAAATTAAATGAGAATTCCATTAAGTATAAATGACTTCAAGGTCGACCTCACCTCTAGGACCAAATGTCTCCAAGTGGCTGATTCCTATTCTACTCCTCTGTTTTATCAAGGATTTTGTGCGTTTAGATTTTAGAAAGTCTTTATGGTAGTGATTGCCTTGGTTCAGGTGACACATCATCAATGATCAAGACCTCTTACCTCTTACCATTGGGGCCATATTCAAGACTCCTTTGGCCCCGTATGTATTTCATCTGGATGGAGGACTTCCAACAGGGCCACTGGTCAAAATCCTTTCGGTCCCAAGTGTCAGGAAGGCAAGATATACCCCCAAGACTAAAAAAAATACCCCTCTATCTGAAATTGGAGGCATTTGGCTGCGGACTCCCCTATCCGAACGTCCCTGCATTGGAGTGACCTAGAACACCGGCAGCATCACTATCACTCAACCCATCGAACAACCATCTCCTCTCAACAGCCTGATGCCATCCCGGTGTTTCACGCATGCGCACTGCTACTACTGCTCAATAAAGAAGCTCTGCCTGTGTCAACCCTTCAATAGTAGGAACCATCTTAAGCAGGAACTGTGGCTTCATCTCTTTTCAGTCTCTTTCTTTCTTTCTCTGTTTTAGAAACGTATGAAGACCGTTTCATTATGTTAGAGACAGTATTCATCTGGGTCGAGAACGCCTCTGAATATCTGAGAGGCGCCTCATAAATGCTCAATTTCATATGCAGCACGAATTTTCAACACCCTAACTCTTGGACACCATATACATATTCTACACATTGCAATTGACCCTGCTCTTTGGGCACATACTCTGTGGACACCCTGCCTTTTGTCTGTGGTCACCCTGCCTCTTGAACCGACAGAAGAGACTTAGACTTCCCAGCACCTGATCTGCAATGACTATCATTTAGAGGCTGAACAGTCGTGCCTGTGTCATCGTTGGTTCCTAGTTTCCAGTTTTGTTGTCTGTCGTGACTCAATTGATAAAAGATCTGCTTCCTCGATTTGGACCAAGTGGCGAAAAGCACTCAACCATGAAAACCACGTGGCAGGGCGTGCCATTTTGAATGTGATCAGAGAGCGTGTCTAATGGAGACTTTTACGCGGCCTTATGAGTTCTTAGAACATCTGGGACAAACAAGATGAAACGTGACAGAATGACTCATCATCACAAGTTCTTTGCTCAATGTCTGCTCTTTGACATTTGTCGTTGTTTCGTTTGGTGGCGTCAACGCCTTTCGCGGTCGATGCGAGGCTATGTGCCACCGCAGTAGGATGATGATGATGATGATGATGATGATGATGATGATGATGATGATGATGATGATGATGATGATGATGATGATGATGTCATGATGATGATGCGTGTGAATGTACTCGATATTGCCAATGGCAACAGGAAATCATTTGGCGCTCTTTAGATGCGAACAGAGAGCTAGACAGACAGGCAGAGACAGAGAGACAGAGCGAGAGAGAAAGCAAGAGTGCGAGATAAAAACAGAACCAGAGACAGGCAGACAGACACAAACAGAAGGATATAGACAGAGAGGCAGGTTGACTTAAATATGCAGACATATCGAAAGCGCATTGCATTCTGGGTCTCTGCCCTTGTTTTCGTTTTCTTTGCATCAGTTTACCTCAAGGACAATGTGTCGACCCGTTGAGGTCAGTAGTGACCGACGCCAACTCCGTGCTGCTGCCAATGGGGAACTGGTTGTACCTTTCGTTCGTACCACAACGATGCAACATCGGGCCTTTTCAGTGGTTGGCACGACCATCTGGAATGGACTCCACCCTCCTTTATCCAGGCTTGGGACTGGCACTGGGTGGGTACTACCAGTGGCGGAGTGTATAGAGAGAGATAGCGAGACAGAGATATATAAATAAAGTGAGTGAGTGAAAGAGAGAGAGAGGGGATGAATACCAATCCCTGGCTTCTGTTTGATTGACAGATGTCCCTCTGGCGACAGTTGTGTGGCCTTTCTTCTGCAGGTGTCTCAATCACGTGACTCAAGCTTTGCCTCCGTCCATATAGCGAGTCCAAGGTTAATCAAATGTGCATTTTACACAGTGGGTGTAAAATTCACACAAAAAATCGAGTGGAGCCAAATCCTTCTGCTTCTGGCGATTTCTGCCATGATTTCATGATTTTTATCCTACAAACGTCATCGCTAAAAAAACTTCTAAAGATTGCGTCATCATCAACATCGTCATCATTTTCTCACGCTGTCTCTGCTCCACGTCTTGTCTTTATTCATTAATTGTTGTAGGTTCCTCTCTCTCTCTCTCTCTCTCTCTCTCTCTCTCTCTCTCTCTCTCTCTCTCTCTCTCTCTCTCTCTCTCTCTCTCTCTCTCTCTCTCTCTCTCTCTCTCTCTCTCTCTCTCTCTCTCTCTCTCTCTCTCTCTCTCTCTCTCTCTCTCTCTCTCTCTCTCTCTGTCTTCTCGTGTTCGCAATTGTCCCTCCAAGAGATTATCTTTCGCCCTCCATAGAGACCTAACCTTTTCCAATCATTTTTTACTTCTCAGCGTTTACTTAACTCCAATCTGCACTCCAGATTTTTTAAAGGGCGCATGCAAAACGGTTGTTCTTTGGAATTGCATTGTCAGGCTTCAGTTTGAAACCGGTGTCGTTGCACTTCAGTGATTTTCTTTGACTCTCTTCTTCAATGAACGAAAAGTTCGTGCGAGCGACCCTAAAATCAACCAATCTACGCCAAAACGCATAATTCGCATACCTCTTGTACAAATTAGTATGTGTGAGTGAATGGATTTGTGGATTTTTATTTATTTCTTTTAAAAGTGTTTGTTCTTTCTGCTTGTCCAATTATCGCAGCTAGAAAATTTACGTGATGTCTCTAAAGACTAAGCGATGGACCCAGTTTATTGACGAGAGCTGCGTCATGTCACTTTCCCACTCACCTTTGAGCACGTTTCAGTTTCATGTTTAGAGTCATAAATATAGTTGTAACTTGTAAAAATTGGATCACACCCATGAGTATTTTTTCGAAAGAGTCCTTCATCAATAGATATCCAGTTTACACCAGTTTGAATCTCTTTTTGCCTATCGGCAACAAAATGTGAATTCAATCGTTGACTGAATCTGTCTCTCGCCCTGACTCAACGACGAACGTGTTTCAACAAATTAAAATAGAAAGCGATAACAGTTCCGTGTAAAGAGCCACTCTACCCCCTTTATGCTAATTACTGGCGAATGTTACTCGTCAAAAGGTTCCCTCCTCCTTAATCCACCCTCAGCTAAAGCCACCCTTCACCGTTTGACCCACTTGACCTTACAGAAGTAGGCAGAGATACGGCTGCATTTGCAACGTGTCGTATCGTGACGATTTTGAATAAATTTATCTGTGGATTTATTAAAATTTATCTCCTCATTTGAAATCATTGACAATTAACTTCAATGAGTAACTAATTCACGATTGTCATCAGGAACAGTAGGAGAAAGTAGAAGGAGGAGGAGGAGGAGGATGAAGGAGGAGGAGGAGGAGAAGGGAAATGAGGAGGAGGATAAAGGAGGAGAGGGGAAGGAGATAGGAGGAAGAGGAGGAAGAGAAGGAGGAGGAGGAATGAGGAGGAGAAGGAGCAAAGAGGAAGAGGCGGCGGATCGAACCCATGTAATCTACATGGATCCAAATACCACCGACTGATTGTCTTGTAGATCAACTCTATTCAGACAAAAATATATTTGTTGTAGAACCAGAGAAAAAGAAGGAATCGCTTGTTTCCGTTCTTTCGCTAAACAAAGCCGAGAGAAAAATCTGCAAACTATGAGAGCAAAGTCCTCTTCTAATTAATAATCAGAGGAAGATCGTATTTCACACACAGTGTCTTGGGCAGAGACAGACAGACAGACAGACAGACAGACCCCGCTTGGGAGCATTTGACGACATGTGCAAAATGTTTTGAAACTGTCTAATACCAAAAAATATGAGCATAAATTTCATCGCTTGCCACTTTGCGACGCCTAGTGCTACGCCAACCGCTGTTTGAAAACTTTTGATTTGGACGGCCCCCTTCTTTCGTCTCAACACGACGCCTAAGCCAGAGATATCGCAGAATCTGACCCATTATCTTATCGCATCATTGGCTGTTATTAATAAACGGTTATTTAGGTCAGAGTGGTGTTTTTGTCTAAGGTCTGTCCTCGGTTCAGAACCAATCAATCGTAGAATATAAACAGATACTTCATCCTTTTAGAATCTGTTTGAGCAGGAACAGGTGGTTTCTAAGACGATTCAAATGACGCTGGATGTGTGATCAAAAGTTGAAGCTCGTGGCTCTTCTATATATCCATCTTTCCCGTCTCTCTCTTTCTCTGTCTCTCGCTCTGTCTGTCTGTCTGTCTCAATATAAATATAGACATATACTTATTTCGCCATATGTAATTAGAGACAGACGCACAGACACATAGACAAAGAGACAGAGACTGACTTAGAGAGATAGAGAGAAAGACAGAGCCAGAAAGAGAGACAAAGCGAGATATAGATAGACACAGATAGAGAGACAGAGTGAAACACACAGAGACACGCACACAGAGAAAGAAAGAGATAGAGAGACAGACGCACAGACACATAGACAGAGAGAGAGACAGACAGACAGAAAGAGAAAGAGATAAAAGCTATTTCAACACATCGTCCGCCTTCTTCGTTCTCTTCATAAGCTGATAAGATTCTTTGCAGACGTACTCAGTTTAAAAAACAGAAACCTTCTGGCGCACGTACGCACGCACCCACCCTCTCACTCACCTACGGTTTGTGGTCTGACAGAGACATCTGGCATCTTCAGACACTACTGATGATGAAGACACGCTATTCGGCCACATTGAGACACAAGTGTCCAATTTTGGCAGGCCTCGAGCCTCCAACCTCAAGGGTTCCTTTGTAAATGAAATAGCGTGTAGAGTAAGCGACTGGATTTTCATCATAATACGATATCGCTTCCTTGCCGTCTCATCCTCTCACCGACTGAATATATTATAGTTAGGACTCAGGACACCGATTTTGCCAAGTTTGCTAAGGGGTGAATTAGACGCAGACACCTCGAACCGAATTTTTGCCCTGGTAAGAATATAAACCCGCATAATGCTCTTATTATGCTGGGCTGTTGGTAGAAAGGTGGAACCGCCCTGCATAATAAGAGTTACGACGTAAACTATTATGTATCTCATTTAGATGATATCTCAAAGCAATCTGATTGTATCGTGAATGAAAAGTGATCTTTAATGTTATCTTACTGTATTGTTCATATAATCTGAATATGTTTTGAATTTACTTTGAGTGTAATCTCATTTTAATATGAATGTGTGTCAATCTTATGTGAATGCCATCTCAGTGCAATCTGTATACAACCTAATCTAATCTAAATGTAATCTGAATGCGTTCTGAGTGTAATTTGAATGTAAATCTAAATGTAATTTGTTTGTGACTTGAACGCAAATCTGATTGTAATCTGAGTGTAACCTAAATGTAATCTGGGTGTTATCTTAAAGTAATCTAAGTGTAACCCGACTGCATTGTGAGTGTAAACCTTCGAAGGTCTGAATCACACATAGAACAGTTTTATGATCCCAGAGATCGCCGGCGGTACATCAATTCAACCATCCTAGGTCGAGTAGGAGGAGGTTGTTAGGTGCCAGATCAGAGCTTACAGGTGGTCGATCGGAGGAGGAGGAGATGGTTCACCATGGCAACGGCAGGTGAGGGAGGGATTGGTCGAACGAGATCACGTGATGGATAAATGGCAGAGATCTGGAACAATTCATTGTTATGTCTGGTTGAAAGAGGGAGAGAGAAGAAAGGGAATGACTGCTGACGTTGTGTCTGGCTGTTAGCCACACATGGGACTCGCTCGATTCAACAGACATTCTCTCTCAACGCGAGGATCATCTGTCTGTCTTCCTCTCCGTCTGTCTGTGTGTCTGGCTGTGTATGTATGTCTGTCTGCCTCCATATGTGTCCTATATCAGTCGAATCGCGTTAATATTTTTTGTCTATACATACGATTTAAAAGACGGTTTTTAAAAGACGGAACAGATGCAAAGTCAGAAACTGATCTTTTTCTGTCTCTCTGTCTCTCTCTGTCTCTCTCTCTCTTTGTTTGTCTATGTATCTCTCTGTCTCTCTGTCTCTCTCCGGGCCACAATACTCCAGCAAACCCTGCTTCAGCTCCCGCTCCATCGCATCCAACCACCTCCACCGTCTCCACAATCACCATCAGCAGCCTAGACAACATTCACAACAGCAGCCGTCGGATGCGGAATCTGACAGAGGATTGAACCAACCGAGGGAGGGAAGGAATCACCATAGCACACTGTCAGAGGAGAAATGGATATCAGGGACAATTGAAGCGTGGCTCCATCGATCGATCGATTGTGTTTTACAAGAGAGAAAACATCTAAAAAATCTCATCTTTCGTCTCTATTCTCCAAGACTATTCTGCAAGTACAGTCTTTATCACATCTTCATATCTATTATACAGACATATATCATTTAATGTCATATACAGAGATTTATGCTCTTGAATATGTCTATATATATATATATATATGAGCAGTTGAGAATATACGCCATGCAACTCATAATAATATATTACTCCGTCTAAATCAATCGTTTTTATCATAATCTGCGAATGTTTATTGCCAGGTGGTCGCAAAAAGGATTTATTGCTGTTCTGTAAATAGGCTTAAATTTAACGATGTTTCAGTTGATGTATGAAGCAGCAGATATACATCGTTGGGTGTAATAACTTTGTATGTGTGAGTTTATATGTATAAGTGGGATTGTGTTTAAGGGTAAGTGTATTCTTAATGTAAAACGAGTTTAATAAGCAGGTAATCTGAGTGATATCTGAAAGTAATCTGAATGGCATCTTAATCTTAATTTGAGTGTATTCTGAATATATCTGAGTGTAACCTGAATGTAATCCGAAAGTATATTTGGATCTATAGAATACGTTGTCGTCAGTAGTCTCCCCTACATGTTTGCCTGAGCGGCGGCGATGTTTGTCTGCCATATCACGCAGACCGAGGGCCACGGATGACCGAGTATGGCACCAAATAGCATCAGCAGCAGCAGCATCCTTAATGAAGTCCGTTCTTTGTCATTGTGACAGCCACTGAGCCGTTCAAGAGAGATGCAATTGCTGCTGGTGGTGGTGGTGGTGGTACTGGTGGAGAAGGAGGACGAGATGTCGAGTGGAGGAAGAGGAGGAGGAGAAGGAGACGCTTAGAGTGTCCAGACCATCGCTCGATATCAGATACAGCGACTGACACGTTATCTGATAACTCAAGCAACGCTATCTCTCTATATCTCTCTGTCTATCTCTGACTCTGTCCGTATCCGTCTCTCTCTCACTGTGTTTGTCTTTGTCTCTATCCGTCTCTGTGTGTGTGTGTCTCTCTCTCTCTCTCTCTCTCTCTCTGCCTCTCTATGCCTCACAGCCTGTATGCGGCGTCGATTGGATGGAAAGGCTCCCTTCGGCCATGACTGGAAGAGATTACAATTCACATCACGGAACAGACTGCGTCTGAAGCAGAACGATTTTCCGGTGCGTTGCGACATCTCAATGGGCGACAGTAACTATCGTCAACGTCGACATTTTCTTCTCTTCACGGATTAAAATTTTGATGATAAAATATATATATATATAGAGAGAATAGCTAACGACGGAGAATAGATAACACTGCATTCATTGGGAAGTCAGAGTTAAAGAAATATTCTCAATTTGTTGTATATTAAGTGAAGTTCCTCTGAAAAATACCTGGAAAATATTTAAGTCATCATCGCATTGGAAATCATTGAAAACTCCAAGCGGATTAGTTGAGCTGATGAAGACTCAAAGAAAGGAATTACTCAGACTGAAGCAACGTTCACTAATTGAGGCAAATATTCCAATAGAAGTTTCGAAACGACGTTCTTAATTCTTTCAACCGAATCTCCTGATTTGGTGGATCGAAAGAAACGACCGGATTAGACTTGATTTGATTGGTAACTGAGCGACGAGAAAAAAGAGAAAATGTCAGCTCAGAATGTATGTCTCAAGAGAGTTTTGCTCGGATTCGTTATCGGACTAGTCATCGGGTTAGTTACCGGGTTAACAGAAATTGAAGACGAATTCACCAAAGGTAAGATATGTTCATTTAATATTGAAGTATATTGTAGATGCCTTGCGTTGCTAAAGCTTTATGTTAAGTCTTCTCAAACGAATTGTTAAGAGCTGTGGCACGGTTGTCGATTGGATAGAGCGGCCAACCTATAAAGGGTTCGATCCTCTGGGAGTCACTGTGTAGGGACCTTGGGCAAGTCCTTCGCGCACACGTGTTCTGCATTACAACTGTGTGTGTGTGCGCGCGCTTCTGAACTGATCGTAAGAAGGGTGATTAACAATTATAGACTTATTTAATTGTATCGTGTAACTCAATTTTCATGAACGTAGACCGAAACCGAAGTCGAATGAGAAAACGGAACTTCTTCTTAAACTCAGTGCAACGGAACAATCGAGTTTCCCCTTTAATTGGGACTTCATTGTGAAATGGTTCTTCAGGGCCAAACCTCCTCCTCCTCCTCTTCCTATTCCTCCTCCTCTCTTTCTCCTTCTCCTCTCCTCCTCTGCGTCCTCCTCTTCGTTATCGCATCCGAATGTTACAATGACAACGGATGAAATATTCCGACAGGAAACGCTTATCTCCATGGCAACCAACAATGTCTGCCTACTTTTCAGTCTTTCACTTTGGTTGAATTCGTTTCGTATTCTTGAATATGTCTCTCTATCTCTCTGTCTGTCTCTCTTTATCTGCGACCCTCGTTCTATAGATTTCTCTTTCTCAGTCTGACCTACATTCCAATTTAACCTCCCTCCTACCTATATCCCCCCTTTCTCTCTCTGCGGATGTTAGTCTTTCTCTGTCTGTCTGTCTGTCTGTCTCGCTCTCTAATATATTATATCTTACTCTGTATCCTGATTCCTTCAGCTGGTAAAGTTCGGAATTAATTGTCTAAACAATCCCAGTAATAAATCTCAGACGTTTTATCTTTGACCCAGATGTTTTCCACGTCTTTTACTAATCTTATCCGAAACAGTTTTTCCATTTGGCTGAACTTTCTGACCACAAAGAAATCGATCCCTGGTAAACTACTGTTTCTGTCTGGTAAAAGAAACATTTGTTTCGATTAAGAGAAACATTCTGAGCCCATTAATTGTGATCTCTTTTATAGTAACGATACGGTAATGTAGAATAAGGCGATTCAATGGAGACTACTCAGAGCTTACATAATAATTATTATTATGAGATGTGTAACGTAATGGCCGCCTTGTATGGCTGCTGACGGTTAAGTTCCTCTTCCTCCTCCTCCTCTTCCTCCACCTCTTCTTCCTCTAACTCCTCCTCCTCTTCCTCCACCTCTTCTTCCTCTAACTCCTCCTCTTCCTCTAACTCCTCCTCCTCTTCCTCCACCTCTTCTTCCTCTAACTCCTCCTCTTCCTCCAACTCCTCCTCTTCTTCTAACTCCTCCTCTTCCTCTAACTCCTCCTCTTCCTCTAACTCCTCCTCTACCTCCCCTTTAACTTTAATAGCCTATCATCGTTCTTTCGTTCTATGTTTGCAATTGAGCGAATATTATTTTCACTGCATATTATTATATATTTGCACGCGGTACATTTTCTTGTATTTTATTTAACGAAGGAAAAGCCAAAGACTGGACAAGGAAAAGAGAAGTCTCATCATCATCATCATCATCATAATCATCATCATCATCATCATCACAATCATCCTCATCATCATCATCATCGTTTTCTGCAGCATCATCAGCAAGCGATGGATTCAGAGCCAGACGATCAGCCGTAGAGGAAAAGACTAAGCTGTGGCCCAACAACGAAGTTCCTTACGTCATCTCCGGTAGAGTGAAAGAGGCGCTATATAAATCATTTGATTTTTCTCAATTTTATTGACTCTTGTACTATTATACTCATCAACTGTTGTGACTCAGATTAACCAAAACCATAAACAGTGTTGGGATGGGGTGGGGTGGGGTAAAGTTGGGTTTGGATAGGATGGGATGACGGAGCAATGGTAACACTTCTGACTTTGAACCCAGGAACGATTCCAGCTGCCCTTCCAAGGATCGACCCAGCCTTATATTTACAAGTTGGCGTTTGGCTAAATGACCAGTAGGACGTGATGAGTTCTTGCATGGCAGCCATAAGTTTAAATTTTACCACTGTAATCATTTATGATTATCATCCACTCATATCAAAACTTGTTATCCTAATGCGTACTTTACACTTTGAATTAAAAAGAAGAATGTTATATCATAGTATTAGTAATTTCCTAAGGACATTATTACTGACCAAATATTGGTCTACATTTTTCTACTGGTTAGGGAGCTGGATTTGGTTCAAATCCAAGTGAGGGAAGATGTATGTCTCCAGATAGTGGCTCCAGTTGTGTGCCGCTCTCCAGATGACCTAGGCTCAAAAATGGGAAGATCACGTTACGAGGCAGAGGAGGGAAGTCATCCGGCGTCATAAGCCGAGACCTAGAAGCCGAAGAGGCCAGCACATGTAACCCACAGCATCCTTTCATCGTTAGACGAAGGAACTGGTCAGTTGCCAAGACCGAGAAAGATGACGTCGTTAGCGCTTAATGTCGTCCTTATTAGCAACACGATCATCGGCAACAGCAGAACAAGAATAGTACTTGCAAAACACTATTTGAAATAACTAATAGTGCTGACTATTGTCTTGGACATTTCTCTCTGCAGATGACATCAAAGATGGGACAGCAGAACATATCGTGGAAGCGATCAAGCACTACCACCTGCGGACCTGCATTCGATTCATCAATGGAACAGCGGAGGAATTCGAAAGGAATCGGACGGTGGGAAACATGGAAAGAAACTACGTTCGATTCATCGCTGGAAATGTATCAACAATGTAAGGAATTGGATCCAGGGATCAATTGGATCAAAGGATCCAAGGATCAATGATATCAAAGGATCCAGGGATCAATTGGATCAACGGATCCAGGGATCAATTGGATCAACGGATCCGTTGATCCTATTGGATCAAAGGATCCAAGGATCAATGATATCAAAGGATCCAGGGATCAATTGGATCAACGGATGTAAGGATCAATGAGATCAACGGATCCAGGGATCAATTGGATCAACGGATCCAAGGATCAGTTCTCATTAACGCAATTGGATTTAAATCAACTGAGATTGAAGTGAAACATAAGAGCTGAATATCCATCTCTCTCTCTCCGCCTCTCTCTCTCTCTCTGTCTCTCTCTCTGCCTATCTCTCTCTCGGCCTCTCACTCTCTGTCTCTGTCTCTGTCTCTGTCTCTGTCTCTGTCTCTGTCTCTCTCTCTCTCTCTCTCTCTCGCTGATCAATTGCATCTTGTAGTGATTCCTTAAACTCTATTACAACCCCATTTTTACTGGCGCTACATAAAGCGTACTATTATTATCTACACTATATTGCTACTACTACTTCAACTTTTATTACTAATATTGTTATTATAATAATTGTTATTATTTTTACAATTAATTATAATAAGAATACTATTATTGAAATTATAATTACTTATATTATTATTGTTCTTATTACTATTTTAATTATAATAAATTTTGTTGTTTCCCTGTAGATGTTCCTCCCCTGTGGGGATGACTCTTGGCAGCAGACCACTCAAGATCACCCTTGGCATCGCATGTACGGTAAGTCTGTTGCATTCAGAGCTTCATACTCGCTCACTCACTCACTCACTCACTCACTCACTCACTCACTCACTCACTCACTCACTCACTCACTCACTCACTCACTCACTCACTCACTCACTCACTCACTCACTCACTCACTCACTCACTCACTCACTCACTCACTCACTCACTCACTCACTCACTCACTCACTCACTCACTCACTCACTCACTCACTCACTCACTCACTCACTCACTCACTCACTCACTCACTCACTCACTCACTCACTCACTCACTCACTCACTCACTCACTCACTCACTCACTCACTCACTCACTCACTCACTCACTCACTCACTCACTCACTCACTCACTCACTCACTCACTCAATCAATCAATCAATCAATCAATCAATCACTTAATCACTCACTTAATCACTCAATCACTTAATCACTCACTTAATCACTCACTCACTTAAACACTCACTCACTTAATCACTCGCTCACTCACTCAGCGTAGGAACATGTTAACCTTCGCACAACCACAAGAAACGAATTCAGAGCAAAGAGGGAAAAGAAGTGAACGAAATGTTTTTTGGAGAGAGAGGAAAAACACAAAGGCAGCGATAAAGACAGAGACAGACAGCCAAAAATAGACAGACAGACAGACAGACCGACAGCGGCAGACAGGTTTATTCAATTACGTAAACCGTAAGACGCATTAACGTGTCATTACTGGCTTAATTTGAAAGGAGACGATTGACGACTGACAACATTGTGCAGTTTCTATCTCTGTCTCTTTCTATATCTGTCTATATCTCTCTCCCTGTTTCTCTAACAATGCCTCAAAATGGTTGTCTTCGTCTGTCGGTCTGTCTGTGTTTCGCTCACAATATTTGGATCCGTTTCAACGCATTCATCTGTTGTTCTTATTTATGCAGAAAAACCACAGAATGTTTTGTCTGCTCCAGTCTCCATCTTCTTCCTATTCCTCTTCTACCTTTCCGTGTCTCTCTGTCGGTCTGCCTGTTCGTCTATTTACCTGTCTCTATCTGTGTCTGTGCGTACTTGCTAACTCACTTTACGCACCAATTCATTTGTCTTCGAGGCATCGACTCCCAACTGAAGTCCTCGCCTCATCTTCCTCATCTTCTTCGGCTGCGGTGGCTGGCATCAAACGCTCGCAGCACCTGCCTTCACTCGACGGGAAACTGCCATCACGCCATCATTTGCTTCTCTGACACGCCCTCTCGTACCACTCTAGTTCCACTCTAGTTCCACTCTAATTCCACTCTAGTCCCACTCTTGTGCCACTCTGGTACCAGTGCCAGACAATTAGTCTGAAATAATTTGCAAACGAGAGCAGGTTGACCAAATATTTGTGTTTGATCTTAAATCAGTTCAGACTGTTCAAAAGAATGGAAGGAAATGGAGAGAGCTAACAAGGGATGGCGACCTCAGTTTACTTAGCCTCGGCACATGCAGACGGCAACAAGTCCAACGCTTCATCTTGCTCTCAATATCTCTCTGTAAGTCTGTGTCTGTCTGTCTGTCTGTCTGTCTCTCCCTCTCTCTCTCTCGCTGTATCTCTGATAAAGCACTCCGACGCAATAAATCGCATTCATTTTATGAATTTTATTATTTTATGTATATGTATAGCCGTGTTCACAATATATATATAAGTATATATATATATATGGTTTATGTATATATGTATGCATGCATATATCTGTGTCTATGGCATGCGTTTGTTCTATTTGCAGTTGGCAGATATCGTGCACGAGATGGGTCATCTGTTGGGTCTGCTACACGAGCAGTCACGTGCCGACCGCGATGCCAATATCGTCATTCAATGGAATAACATCAAGAGTGGAATGAATTTAAACTTCGACAAATCAAACTCAGCGAATTGGTTGGGTCCATACGACCTCTCGTCCATCATGCACTACATACCCCAGGTCAGCTGACAGACAGACAAACAGACGGACAGACGGACACACGGATGGACGGATGGACAGGCAGGCAGGTAGATACAGGCAGTAGGACAGATATTTAGACAGACAGAACGACATGACGAGAGGTCCTTGAACAGATTATTATCTGGGATTTGGCTCTCGTGGATCTATTAAAGATTGAACGGATTTTGTTACTGATATTTAATTGTTTAAATTGATTGATTGATTGAATGGTTGAATGATTGATTGACTGCTGATCGATTGATCGTCTAATATCAATTTGAATTTTAAAGTTCGTTCCAAATTCGTGAAATATCAAAATTCGTTGAATCCGATTTCTAATGTTGTTCGTATCAACTTTAAATCAGTTTACGATTCTAATAATGTTTCCGTTTCTTTGGCTTCAGTTCGCAATTCAAATTTAGTAAGAGACGCAAAATAAGGAGATTAAGTTTTGATTTCTGTTGAATTTCGATTGCGATAGATTTGTGGTCCGTTGTCTCTATCTCACTTTTATTGTTTACAGACTTTTAGTTCCAACGGAAATCCTGTGTTCACTCCGATCTATGATCGAAAAGTTCAAGAGCAAGACAGAAACCAACTTAGTTACTACGATGCTCTCAAAATCAACAAACTCTATCAGTGTGCAAGTAGGAAGCCACGTGACTAAGTCATGTTCAAATTCAATTCAATTAATTGCTATTGTTTATTTAACTGTGAAATCTGGCCAAAAATCATGATATTATTACTAATCGACTCATCGTTTGTCATTTATTGACCAGAATACAGTTTGGCTCTGCCCTTTTGTACTTTATAAACCGACGCTTTATAAGATGATATTTACAATCACAGCTAACAGGTGACTTAATATGACTTAATTTGACTTAAATTGACCTATTTTGACTTAATTTGACTCTTTTTGATTTAATTAAAATTAACTTGACTTAATTTGACTTGAATTGACTTTACATATTATTCCATTCAGTCCCAAAAGTTCCCAAACTAAAATGATTTAGCTGATTTTCTTTCATTTCAGTCCATTGTGACTCAAAAAATAGGAAGTGTGAGAACGGAGGATATTTGAATCAATTCTGTCAATGCATTTGTCCAAAGTCTTTGGTTGGTGACAGATGTCATCTGCCAATCAACTCATCACGTACGCATATATGTTAACAATTACCACGCTGAACGAGTCATTTACTTACATGTCAATGATCATGATAATAATAATAATAATAATAATAACAACGACGACGACGACGTCGACGACAACGACAACGATGACGACAACGATGACGGTGATGATGACGATGATGATGATGATGTTAGTTAGAACAGTATTTGAAATCACAATTCCTGAAGAGATGACGTAATCGCTGTCTAATATTCTGTAGAACCTGTTGGTGAACTCTCACCCGATGCTGACATGCGCAGTCTGTCGTTCTGCTTTGTAGAATGCGGAAAGGTAATCGAACTGAAACTGACGAAAAAGACGATTACGTCATTGAATATCCCGTTGCATTATCCACAGAATATAAGCTGCACTTGGCTCATCAAGATAAGTGGAAACATGGATGAATGGATAGATGGATGGATGGATGGATGGATGGACGGACGGACGGACACGGGTGGATGGATGGACAGATGATGGATGGATGTAATACAACGTAATTAATCGAATTTCAGCATTTACATAGCGCCCCTTCAAGATATCTACTCAGAGGCGCTCTCTGAGGAGTCTGCGCTGAACTATATTGAAATTCTTGAAATTTGATATCCCGCCCTTCTTCCAACATCTTTTGATCGGAAGTGCACACTTACGCCTCGCCTTGTGCTGCAGAGCAATTGTTCGCGAAGGACTTGCTCAAGGTCCCTACACAGTGACTGACGCCTCGGACGAGGGTAGAACCCGCTCACTTAGTGTTACGGGCCGATTGCTCTAACCGATCAGCCACCGTGCCGCAAATGATGTTAAAATGTCTTTTCTAACAGATAATGTTACCTAAGTTAGCAAAGCAGTGCATAGTATGCTAAAAAGAGTCGTCAGTGGTGGGCCCACGCACAACCGTGAAACCAATCAACGAATTCCCGTCGACAGCTTACAGATGGTAAGAATGTTCAGAGTCTCTGGGCCACGGATGAATGGAAGATTGGATGTTTTTGTGATGGATGGAAGATTGGATGTTTTGTGATGGATGGAAGATTGGATGTTTTTGTGATGGATGGAAGATTGGATGTTTTTGTGATGGATGGAAGATTGGATGTTTTTGTGATGGGTGGAAGATTGGATGTTTTTGTGATGGATGGAAGATTGGATGTTCTTGTGATGGATGGATAGACTGATAGAGGTCTTAAAAGTGCGACGGATTTTAAACGACGTCGAATTTATACTTTCTAGTTTAGTTAGTAGTCAGAAACCTTTGCATTAATTGCCAATGAATGATTTAATTATTGAAATAGATGATGAATATTCATTCGATACTTTGGTGCTGTAGGCTCCGATTGGATTTCAGATCCTTCTTTCTCTCGACCAAGTCAACATCGCTTGCAGTGACAGCCTAGAAATTCGATATCACTACATTGGTATCGAACTCGCGCCAAGGTAGACAAAAGAAAACCGTCTCATCTCTAGAATCAATCACACACGTTGGAACATACAGAGAAAATAGAATTGAAATGACACACTATAAAGATAGACCCAGTGTAAGACAATAGACCGACAAACATAAGCTCATACAACATTACAATCAAAGACAATTAAACAGACCTCAATCATTGAAAAATAGTACAATGGAATAGAAAATAATGACGGCCCATTATACTTATCGAAGTATCTGAACAATACAATTGATCTAATACAATAGGACAGAAATGAAGACAATAGAGACTCCGGCCATTGTTGACGGAGGTGTCGTTGAATTGTTCTTATGATGCTCTATATTAATCTTTTAGATCCTGTGTGAATTCGTCGAAGCTCCAGAACAGAATCCTGACATCGACAACAAATCGAATGATCCTGAATTTCAAATCGAATTCCGTCGGTCAGAGGGAAAGAGCAGGATTCAGAGCCACCGTCAAATCGACTCCGAGTCAAGGTATGAAAAGCAATCTAAATGAATTGATTGGTTTTTACCTGTCGGATAAAAGCTCCTCTACCCTCCTGTTTTCAGCGCATCATTCTCTCTTTAGGAACGATCGTGTTCGCTATTAATAACAAACCAGAGGACGAATGAGACGCAGCAGCCAATGAGGCCATTCTGTCTGATTCAATGAATCCCAGCCAATGAGGCCAAGATGAGTAACACAGTCTTTTAGTCTACCTGGTCTAATCAATATAGGTGAGCAATCATAACAGATGCCTCTAGTCCATCCTATAGGATGGACTAGGAAAACTGTAGTAGTCACAAAAACAGATTTAATTCTTTGTCTCTGTGTAAGAGTCGGTTCAAATGACGTCACCGTTGCGACGGCCGCTGAATTTCGCTGCAAGTTGTGCAATGGGAGGAAACGGGTTGAATCGTGAGCTATTATATTTTCCAACCCGTGATTCTTCACGGGTTAACAGCTATTAAAGAATATTTATCGAATACAGATCAAATAGTTGAAAAGCAAACGATTACAACAAATGCCCAGAGCGTTTCAGCAATTATACCATTCTTACACCATTGCAACTATATATAACGCTGTTTTTGTCATATTTCATTGTGTTTAATTAGAAAATTTAAGTTCTTATATACAGACGCCGTCGCTTCTATGCTCAAATGAAGATCTGAATAAGAGAAGAGGGGGACTTTATAATAATTTCCATTAAAATAACAGCTTCTGTAGAATAAACCACCGACGATCTGTGGCCGGGATTAAATAACAAACAATTGTTACCAATTGCGACGGAAAATAAACTATCAGTTGAAATTAGACACCTTTAAAAAAATCATCCAACGCAATATTTTCAACGACACAAGATGTCCAGTCGCACCGACTTTCGTAAATAATGCTGTCTCCTTGTTCGTCATCAGTCTCATTGTCTCAATTAAACCTCATTAGAATATCTTCTGATCCAGGGCTGATGATCCATATTTCGACAATCTTCCTTCCTTATTAGGCCATTGGTACATGTCCCCAAATCATCATCGTAACTCTCCAGCCAAATATACGACCCAACAACGAGCAGACAGTCATCGCACTGCTGGCTTTCGTAGGAGGAAAGAGAATCCAGATGGGACGGACTGAGGTTTTCGCCAAGGCCAAGGTCGTCCTCTTAAGGACTGGCTTCGCTGAGGTCGTGATTGGGAAAGTGGTTGAAGTGGTAGAGGTGCTTGAGTTCGAAGTACTATTAGTTGTTGATGACATGAAAGAGGTGGTGGTGATGGCGATAGAGGCGGAATTGGGAATTGCCTTCCTTCTTGTAGCGTTTTTGTTCGTGGTTTTGGACGGAACAGTGGAGGTTTTGGTTTTGATTGTACTGTTTTTCTTGATTGAAGGAGTCATGGATGTTTTGATTGCATTGGCATTCTTGATTGTATGAGTGAAAGATGTTTTGATTGCAGTTTAATTATTGATCGAAGGAGTCATTGATGTTTTGATTGTAGTGATATCTTTTATTGAAAGAGTCATTGATGTTTTGATTGTACTGATATCTTTAATTGAAGGAGTTTTCATTGATGTTTTGACTGTAGTGATATCCTTGATTGAAGGAGTCATTGATGTTTTGATTGGAGTGACATCCTTGATTGTAGGAGTCATTGATGTTTTGATTGTAGTGATATCCTTTTTTGAAGGAGACATTGATGTTTTGATTGTAGTGATATCTTTTATCGAATGAGTCATTGATGTTTTGATATTACTGATATCTTTCATTGAAGGAGTCATTGATGTTTTGATTGTAGTGATATCCTTGGTTGAAGGAGTCATTGATCTATTGACTGCAGTGATTTTTTTGATTGAAGGAGTTATTGATGTTTTGATTGTAGTGATATCTTTTATGGAAGGAGTCATTGATGTTTTGATTGTAGTGATATCTTTTATCGAATGAGTCATTGATGTTTTGATTGTACTGATAACTTTTATTGAAGGAGTTATTGATGTTTTGATTGTAGTGATATCCTTTTTTGAAGGAGACATTGATGTTTTGATTGTAGTGATATCTTTTGTTGAAGGAGACTTTGATGTTTTGATTGTAGTGATATCTTTTTTTGAAGGAGTCATTGATGTTTTGATTGTAGTGATATCTTTTGTTGAAGGAGTCATTGATGTTTTTATTGTAGTGATATTCTTGATTGCAGGAGTGATAGATGTCTTGATTGTACATGTGGTGTTTTTGATGATGGTGGTAGTAAATAGATTTGTGACAGGTACCATGGAGACGGAAGAATCGCTGTTGACTGTAGTGGACTTGCCGCTTGTGTTGGAAGGTGGAAACCTGGAAGAGAGTGCTTCATTCCGAGATGAAATTGTAAGTGTATTCAATTGTAGGTCTGTCTTTCGTTTTCCTGTTCAACAATTTAACCAATTGATTGTTTTAGTAATTAATTTATCAAATGTTGAGTTGTATTCAAACACCAACCGAATGATTTGAGAGTTTCAGAACATTGGAAATCGCTCTGTTTTAGTGTGTCTTTAATTATCCTTGTTATCATACAATGACATTGAACAGAATCATCCTCTGTCAATTCCTCAAATACCCAGCCCGTGGATGTGCCAGTCACAAGCCTGAAAACGAAGAAGGGCAACGTTAATCCCATGATGGGTTACTGCACAATCTCATATTAGACAGCGACTAACCAATCGAAGAATTGTTCAGAATTAGTTCTTCGTTGTCATACTAAGATTTCGATCAACTCTGGATTAACCGACATTAAATAAAAGGAGGCAAGAGAAGTAATTGTTCATTGTAGACAATGACTTACCATATATGGACTGAATACCCAAGATGTCGTCTTCTGTGAGGGTAAATTTAGGATCGAATGCTTTGTAGAACGGGGCCATAACAGAGCGAGAGACATTGGAATGACCCAGACCCAACGCGTGGCCCAACTCATGAGTTGCTACCTGCAGTAAATTCACTCCTACGACACCGACAAACAAAGGTTACATTAAGAAATACTCATTACATAATAGCGTGTGAGGTAATACGACTCAATGTGAATTGGAAATGAGATTGAATGTGATTTAGCGTCATTCATAGGCATTTTGTAATATTTACGAAGTGACGTCATGCGTCACACCTGAGTTGACCCCATTCGTCCAAGATTCGTCTTCGTCGAAATGCGTTGCACCGGAAGTTGGGAAGAACGCATGCGCGAGGACACCTGCCGGTCCGTCGAAGGGAGACGAATCACCATGGTAACCACGGGAGAAGCGAATAGTGACGTCGGCAGACTTAGTTCCAGAAGGAACTTCGGAGAAATCAAGTGGGATTACATCACTCCAGAACTAAAATGATTTTCAAAGACATAATCTAATCATGTCATCGAAACAAGATCTAAATCTAATCTAACAAATTATATATAGCTCCATAATCGTAATGTATAAGCTTGAGACTTTAATTCAAGTTATGTAGTGTAATGTTGAATCCATTTTACCATGTTAAATCTTATAGGGGCTGGGAAGCAGAGCGTATGTTTGATTTTATAACCTTGAAACTGAAGCGAAAGCAAATAGGTCAATAGCGTGATCTTTCGACATTAGGGATAGCTAAGTCTTGAACTGACCTAAATAAACCAGCTGAAATGAACTGACCTGAAAAGCCGTTGCTATGACATTTCGTGTGACGTCGGTTTCAAGCTTCGATGTGTAGTTCTGGAAGAGATACGTCAACTTCTGACGACGCCATTTTGAACCTAAAATGGACGATCGATCGATAGTAATATGGCATCCTGTATTAGGCCTAATATATCGACCGTTTTCTCAGAATTTCCTTCAGCTTGCTACCTGTCTGCATGGTTGGTCGAATGTATGGTAGAAGAGGTCTGATCCCATAGTACAGACTAAAATAATCACCTCGTTTCACTAATACAGTGATTCTTTAGAAGACAGACTATTAAAAGAGAGTAGGCGAGCCTAAACCTTACATGAATTGAATTAGATTAAGTTGAAATAAGAATATATTATACTCTGGATTTACCTTCAACGACGAATCTCTTTCTCCTTCTTCCTCCAATTATCGTGGTAGGGTCAAGGTCATCCGGAAGACCACATCGAGGAGTGGCCATCAAAGCGTCCGTAGCCTCATCCAACTCACCTACGAGTCCATTAACATAAAAGACTCGTCAGAATATAGGTCAGGTAAGTTCAAATTTTGGTAATTTCTAGTCCAGATTAGAAAGTTCAAATCCAGTTTACTTCTCACCCAGAGTAAGATGAGTTCTAGTGTATGTAACTTCTTATCGAGGTCAGGTCAGTTCAAATTCGGGTCATTTGTAACCCAGATCAACTGAACTCTAAACCGGGTCGGGTCAATTATAACTGTGAACTGTTCTAATTCCGGTCAGGGCTATTCTTTTCTAAGTCAGGTCATTTCTAATGCAGGTCAAGTCAATTCTAATCCAAATAGGTAAATTCATTAATTAAGAAATCACGTCCAATTACACCAATAAGTCATCTACCCAGAATCAGAAGAAAAGCTTCTATAGCGCCAGTCAATAGAGACCAGACGAAGCCTGTTGTAGAGAGGGATTAAGGGTGAGCGGCATTTGCCCATTCATTGTCTCTTGTGGGGTTTAATTCCATTCTTTGTTTATCTCCAACTCCATTAAACTGGATCGAAGTGTTCCATCCATAGTTTAATTTAATTAAGAACAATCGCATCAAATACGTGTATTATCCTGAGCGTATTTACCTCTATTACCTCTGAATCCTCTTCAGCTCTTCGTGTCATTTATCTTCCCATCAAACAATTAATAAAACAATTCAATGGTTATTACTGAAATGGTTATTATGCGACCGATAGAAGGCGTTCACTGACCCGTGATTGGAATTCCAGCGAAGCGTTGCAATGATTCGATGGATTCACGGAGGACATCAAAGTCACTCATTTCATTCGCTCCAATCTTCAGGTGTCCATAGTTGATGAGGTAATCCTGCAGGTAGCAATTGGTCAGCAACGACATTATTTATATTGCGCCATGTTGTTCTAAGAAACAGGTAATTGAACTGTAAACAAAGCGTAATCGTAGATGCACATGAGTATGAGCAGATGACGTAACAGGTTGTAACATCCCTAACACTTGCATACTCCGTAACTGATCATGGTACTGTAACTGATCATGGTACTGTAACTGATCATGGTACTGTAACTATTGCTGTACATCAATCATACTTACAATTCTATCGTCGTCTGTCTTGGGTAATCGTCTGATTAGGTCGTCGCTTGGTTCCTCTGTTGTAGTCACTGGCATCGCAGACAATTCTCTCAACCGAAGCAAAGACAAAACCAGCGACGACAACACCTTCACTCTAAGATACAACATTCTTCTTCTCATCCGAAGTAATCGATTTCATGAAATAATCCCAAGGTATCCGATTAGTTTATTCGATTACTTCAAAGACCGATCGAGAGAGAGAGAGAGAGAGAGAGAGATAGAGAGAGAGAGAGAGAGAGAGAGCGAGAGACAGAGACAGAGAGAGAGAGTTAAAGACCTATCGTCTATGTTGAGGATTCCGTCGCTCTTTATAAATATGGATCTATAAACTCTAGGACGGATGACGCATATGTGTATAAATACGTACGATACGCCTCATTGGGTTTCCGCTTGACTTCTGCTGGGATGACTGTGTGGGCGAGGGATACAGAGAGAGATAGACAGACAGACACACAGACAGACAGACACACATACAGACAGGCAGACAAACAGACAGACAGACAGACTGAGGGGTTGCTTGAGATGAAAGCAGATAAAGTTACGATCCAGTTACTGAGATCAAAATTATGATGTGAGAAATCGATTCAATTTGACAATCATCCGAGTTTGACTAAAATATAATTAAGAAATGCATACGTGTACATATATATGTGTATATATAATAATTATATTGTATATATATATATATGTGTATATATATTTGTAAATATAGTATAACAGTGCAGTCGCTGTGGGAGTCACTGTGTAGTGACCTTGGGCAAACTGATTCAATTTGACGGTCATCAGAGATTGACTAAAATATAATTCAGATATGCATACGGACAAATTCATGATCAAATACAATATTTGCAATTATAATATAACGTAAATAATATGTGTATATTATACAGAAAGAGTTTCCATCTTATCTGACATAAGGCTATTTTGTAATTTAAATTGTCAAGAGCCAATTGTGCGATTCATTCATTTTTTATTCGTTGTTGGTAGAATCTTCACATCGGGAGTTTTATTTCCGGTCCAATGGTTCGCTGGAAAGTTTTCAAGAGAGAAACAACGGATCTTACGAGGCAACGTCAACAACAGCGGAGTGAATCGTGTTGCACAAACGATCGTTTGACTGTCAACTGGTTTTGAAAAGACAACACTATTACGCAGACGAGGGCAGAGAAGTCCTTTGCTTGTCATCGCTTGTCTACTGGAGTTTATGCTAATAAACCCGATGTTTGTATTCATGGGTCTATAGACATATAAATGTCTACTCATATCACGTCATAGGTTGTGTGTGTGTAAGGGGCAGTTTGTATTTAGGCATTTATAGAGCGCCTCTATAAGGTGAACCTTTCAGAAGCGCTGCCAGTGCGAAAGTCCCGCGAGAAGAAGTAGGTTTTGAGAAAAGCAAAAGAGGACGAGAGACTGCATGACGTATTGAATTTCAGAGCGAACAGATGGAGAAAGTCCTCAGAGAGGGACCAATTGAAGCCAAAAGATTCAGACTCAGCCAAAGCTGTTCGATAGTTCGAGAAACCAAGTACGTGCGTGCGTGCGTTTGCGTGTGCGCGCGTGAGTGAGAGATATTCGACGCTTAAAGTTGTTTATTTGCACTTATATCTGTCACGATGCAGAACGATCTCACGTGCAACGGTCTAAGCAGAGGAGAAAAACGCCGATGGGTCGTGCAATGAGCTGGGCTTGTATCTCGTGGTCCCTGGGACTCGTATAGATATTAATAGCGCCGGTTTTAAGGGTCCAAGATAGAGGGGCTATGCTGTGGCTGCGGCCTAAGCTCTACTTTACTGATGATAAGAAAGTTGTAATAATTGATTTTACTGCAAAGTGAAACAAAGAATCAGGTTGTGTGTGAGGAGGAGGAGGAGGAGGAGTAGGAGGAGGAGGAGGAGGAGTAGGAGTAGGTGTAGGTGTAGGAGGAGGAGGAGGAGGAGAAGGAGGAGGAGGAGGAGGAGGAGAAAGAGTAGGAGTAGGAGGAGGAGGAGGAGTAGGAGGAGGAGGC
>OY365822.1:202260-229760 GCA_959347315.1 Bimastos eiseni
ATGTCACCAATCTATTATGGATAAACGTACTTTGTGTGCATTGAAGTGTGGCGGGGTTTTCGTTCTTCTGCATGGTTCGATGATTTGGAGAGGACGAGAGGCGATTTTTTTTACAAAGGAGGAGGATTCTAATCTTCAAACGAATCTGATTCTTGAGTGAGGGGATAATTATCTCTTGGTCGGCAAAGACAGAGAGTAGATATCAGTGGCTCTCTGGGAGATAATGATAAGTAAGTCAGTCAGTCATTTAAATATCTAAATCAGTACATTCTTTAGGAACCAATTGCTTCACCCGATTCTCAACCTGTCAATCAATCGTCCTTGTACTCAACCAAGCACGCCTCAGACGCTCTAAGCCTTCTGCTTATCTGTCTGTATGTCTGTGTATATGCTTGCCTGTCTTTCTTCTGTCTGTCTGTCTGTCTTTATCAGTCTCTCTGTCTCTTTGTCTCTTTGTCTGTGTCTGTCTCTGATCATTTCTGGCAATCCGATTCGATCCCCATTTGACATATTTGGACAACCTATCTTACGAGACGCAGCGCTCCTGAATCAACTGTTACTAACAATTAAGGTTGCATTGAGTTAATTGATAAAACAGCTTTCAAATAAATGTTTTTACTTTAATGATCTATGAAGCAAAACGTGTACAAAACTAATCCATTGCTAAAAATACAACAATCCTGTTTTAGGAAAGACTCAATTGGAATTTAATAAAGCTATCAATTGGACCAGCAAATCGAAATAATACACAGAAAGAATTCGCACATAACAAACGATCTTCGAACAGCTGCTTAATTTTACATGACGTCGGCAAACGTCACGCAGAATCTGCATAATTATACACGACGTAGGCCGATGATGAACAATTATACATGACGTAGGCCAATAATGAATAATTATACATGACGTAGGCCAATAATGAATAATTATACATGACGTAGGCCAATAATGAATAATTATACATGACATTATAGTGTAGCGTAAAACAAATAATAATAATCAACGCACAACAGAGACTCGCCTGGCGCATCGTAAAAATTCGTGAACATCATCGATATGTAAAGACCGAAGTCAATTTCGAAGTCATCGATATGTAAAGTCAATTTCTAGCAAAGTTCCAAATCACGTGGTTTTGGCAAATTACTCTGGAAGAAGAGGTAGCTCTACTGTGGTGATGTTAGGAGATTGAATATTGCTATTGGAATTAGCCCATAATATAATTATTTTTGAATTACTGTTTTAATATTGTTTTTCTTGTAATATCAAAAAATGTTCTTCTTGGGTACAACTTTCCTATAATTTGGCGCCCTTAAAATTTGACGCCCTTGGCGGCTGCTTAAAGAATCTAGATATCATTATACCAGGAGTTTTGTTTTTTTGAGTCTATGCCTATGCCAGGAACCGGCTCTCATTGAAGCAATCGGTATGTAAAGATGGAATTGAATTTCTAGCAAGTTCCAAATCATCGCAACAAATTTATCGAAAATTGCGGCGAAACAGGGTCTCAAAAAAACAAAAGTCCTGGTATAATGATATCTAGATTCTGAATCACTCGTTAAAAGACTTGGCACCATTTCCTCCTAACACCATCCGAGCCAAGAACTGAAAAACGAACATCGACGTCTGCTATTCCCCTTCTACTATATACCTTTGAATGGTACGTCTAGTGGTTGAAGACCTCTTGGTGGTATATCCAAGAGCGTCTGAAGACGGTGGGTTGACGGGCTAAACAGGTGGCACACGGACACTATACACTGGCTTCCCTGCAAGAAGTAAAAACAAGCAATGGATGCAACTCTTTCGTTTAACTCCCGCATATTATGATAATTTGTACGATTTTTTGTAGCAAATGCGTCATCTCTTCATGATTAATAATTATGACAATCAACGTTACTGGAAAGTTCTTTTTGTTCAGCACTAAACATTGAGTTTTCCTTCATCGTCAAAGTTATCGTCATAAATTTTATCTTGCATTAATGTTGCAACAAGTTCAAATAATTGGTATAATTAATTATTAACTCTATAAATTGATTCCATAATTATTGCTCTTATGTCACTCTTAAAACCAGATGATTAGCTTGGCAGATTTCGGAAATTTAAATTGAAAAGGCACATATATAAATTATAATCATGTTGATTCATATATAATTATAATTACATTATCATTATATATGAAATAGAGAGAGAGAGAGAGAGAGAGAGAGAGAGAGAGAGAGAGAGAGAGAGAGAGAGAGAGAGAAATGAAGAGAGAAAGAGAGATGAAGAGAGAGAGACAGAGAGAGACTGAGATAGGCAAAGAGACAGACATACAGACAAGCAGAGACATAAAGACACAGAGACTCACACACACAGAGAGAGAAAGAGAGAGAGAGAGAGAGAGAGAGAGAGAGAGAGAGAGAGATAGAAAGAGAAAGAGAGAGAGAGAGAGAGAGAGAGAGAAAGAGAGAGAGAAAGAGACTGAGATTTTATTGTAACTAACCATAGAGGGCTTGAATGCCTTTAATATCATCTGCGGCGAGCTGGAAATTCGGACTGTAAGTCGAGATGTAAGGATACATTACGGCCGATCGATCGGGTGAATGGTTGAGACCAAGAAGGTGACCGATCTCATGCGTGGCCACCATTTTCAGATTGATACCTAAGAGCAAACAGCAACAAACACCGGATTTATAAAGCGCCTCTCACAGTAGGCCCTTCATTCTAATCAGAGGTACTCCCAGAGCGAAAAACCGCTAGAGACAAAAGTCTTAATACAGAGTCTTAATACATCGTGCCTGTGTCTCTTAACAGAGACATAGGCACGATGCTGAGCTGTGGGAGTTCTAGACTGAGGTCCTTGAAGGTCTAAGAGCGGAGAGGACGTCCAGAGGTAGCTGAGATAGGTTGTCTGATAAGATCACAAAAGATAGCGTGGAGCTTGACCCAGAAACGCTTTTTATGAAAGAAAGAGAACTTTAAACCTAATCCTACTTGAGCAATGAGTTAATTAAAAACCCTCCGCTTGTTACATACCTGAATATGAGTCACGTGTCCACGTTTCAGCCTCATCGAAGTGAGCGTTTCCCACCTGAGGGAAGAAGGCGTGAGCCAGGATACCTCCCGGTCCATCGAATGGGTTTCCGTCACCATGATCACCGGAAGCAAAGCGAATACGGAAGGTGGCCGATGACTTATCGAATTCGCTGAACGTCAACGGAGTATTGTCAGCCCAGAACTATACAAGCAACATAGATGAATATTCATCAGGCATAGTTAATTATTTTGAAGACAGAAAAATGAATATTCATATTGTATTGTTAATTATTCAGAAGACAAAAATGAATATTAATTGAGAATCGTCATCGTGCAGGCAATTTTCCTCTTCTTCTTCTATTCTTTTTACTCTTCCCCATTCTTTTTCTCGCTATTTCCCTCCCTCCCAAACTCATTCCCTCCTCTTCCCAATCTCTTTCCCTATATTTCGTGATGAAACGATGAAGTCATTAGTGTGATGATTACCTTAAATGCTTTGGCGAATTCGCTCTTCGTAGCACTCGATGGAAGATCTGGAGTAAGGTTCTCGAAGAAATAAGTGAGGGCCTTCAAGTTCCATTTGGTCCCTAAAAGGAAGAAAAGAAACCATAGTCATTTCAAATGTCAACCTCTGTCCATGTAAGGCTTGTCCATTCATAAAAATTATACCAATAATCATAATAATAATAATAATAATAATAATAATAATAATAATAATAATAATAATAATAATAATCATTGTCTGGAATGGCCTCGTCTGGGTTGCACGCACGTTGTTTCACTCACAGGATTTTAACCTCATTTTCGTTCGTTTTTCTAGTCTTTCAACGTTTTGATCGGTTTGGTTTGTATTAATGCCTGTTTGTGACACCGGCTCTGTCGTGGTTTCTGCGCTTATCGTCCTTTTGGACGTTTTTGGACGGTTTTTGTTAGCATTTCGTAAGGATTCACCTGGCCTATATACGCGCATGCGCACGTCGAATTGGCGGGCGTATTTGTTTACAACCCATATTCACACACCTGTTCCTGCCCAATAGATTTCATATCCTAAAATACCTGTACGCTGTACGCTGGTATTTCTCTATCTGTTGTGCACTATACGTTCGGGTGCGCTGGTCACCTTTGAGGTCATGCCCCGCATCTGGCGCATGACTATTTTTAGAGTGGACCTATGAGAGTTCATTTGTGTAAGTGTTGTCACGGATGTCTCAGCCCGAGAGAAAACTAAAACCCAGAGGCACTTGCAGCCACTGCTTGTCGGCAAGACAGCTGCACTCAAGAGGGGCGCTGGTTCACCTTCACGGCCCTAGGGATAGCCCCTGCCCGGAGTCCAATTGTCCGCCGCTGGAGCGCATAGCGAGAGCTATGCGCTCCAGGAGCGGCGCCGTCCGACACGGATGGAGGAGTCGACGGCGGGGCCGAGGGGCACCGGATGAATACACCCGTTGCGGTTACGTCGACATCACCCATCTCGCCTGTGATGACTGCTGCTGCGGGCCGCGCTGCCAATATTTCACACCCAGAGTCCCGCGGGCCTCTTTTCAGGCGCATTTGTAAGGGGCCCGCCCAGCTTGCGCTCAGGCTTTGACGTCGACTCTCCTCAATATATGCAGAAGACCACAATCCATAAAAACTTGGCTGACCTTGCTTGAATTCGCCCCCTCGATCCTCGTTCAACCGTCAAGGGCGGGTAGACGTCGCAACATGACAACTGTGATTAAGAACCGGACCGAAAAATGGTTGTCGGACCCTGAATCACTCAGAGAGGAATTGGGTCACGCGGGATATCGGACTAGTCGCCGGAGCAAAAGTGATATGCTGCTGGCTGCCATTAACTCCAAACTAGAGGACGGCAATATAAGGGCGGCGGTGCGCATTTTGTGCGAGGGTGGGCAACCGGCTCTTGTAAACGAAGATAATCTCCAACTACTGCAAGAAAAACATCCTAAGGATCCCTTTCCGGAGGCCCTCGAGAGTCTACCAGACCCTGCTTCGGTCGGAGCGTGGCAGGCGACGGCTGAGGATGTACTAGAGGCGATCCGCACATTTCCGACGGGATCGGCTGGTGGCCCGGACGGATTTAGACCGGACCACTTGAAGGACCTGGTTGGATTCGGCGGGGCGGCGCAGCCTCTTGTCGAGGCCCTTGCAGATTTTACAAACTTGCTGCTCCGTGGTGACTGCCCCCCCCCCCCCCGAAGTTAGACCAATTTTGTTTGGCGGCAACATGATCGCCCTGAATAAAGACTCGGGGGGACTCAGGCCTATTGCCGTGGGCTACGTATGGCGAAGATTGGCGGCCAAATGCGCCAACAAATACGCAACGACGAAGCTAACATCTCATTTTGCACCTCTTCAACTGGGAATCGGAGTGCCGGGCGGTTGCGAGGCAGCGGTGCATGCCACTCGACGCTTCGTCGACGCTATGGGACCCAATCAAGTGCTGGTAAAGCTAGACTTCACCAACGCCTTCAACTCCCTTCGACGAGACATCATGCTTGAGTCTGTGCATAAGGTGATCCCTGAGATTTACCCGTTTGCCTTCCAGGCATATTCGGCCTCCACAGTCCTTAAGTTCGGCCATCTGATTCTATCATCGCAGATGGGCCCTCAGCAAGGGGACCCACTGGGCCCACTTCTTTTCAGCTTGCCCCTCCAGCCGGTGCTGCAGTCACTCGATTCAGAGCTAAGGATTGGCTTCTTGGATGACTTGACTTTGGGCGGATCCGCTGAGGCCGTGGTCCGGGATGTGTCGGTAGTGGCCGAATTCGAAACACGGATGGGTCTTCAACTTAATCCACATAAATGCGAAATCTTCATGCCAGAGGCGTCGTCCGCATCAATATGCCCACTGCCTAGCTACACTAAGGTGGACGCGACCGCGCTGAACCTTTTGGGAGCCCCCTTGTTTCGGGGTGACGCTCTAGACGCCGCCCTGGACGGCCAATGTGATGCGCATCGGAGGGCGATGGACAGATTGCGGCGTTTGCCTTCACAGAACGCCCTGCTTCTTCTGCGTTCGTCCTTTGGAGCCTCTAGGCTCAGCTACCTCCTCCGGTGCTCTCCGTGTTTCGACCATCCTGCATTGGGGACACTTGACGGACTGCAGAGGCTGGGCCTGGAAGCAATTGTCAATTGCAGTCTGAACGACATCCAGTGGTTGCAGGTCTCGATTCCTATAAGAGATGGAGGACTCGGCATCCGTAGGGTTGTCTCGTTGGCTTCTTCTGCCTATTTGGCCTCAGCCGCAGCGACTTTCGGATTGCAAACCACCATCCTCTCGGCTGCATTGACGGCTCCAGATAGATACGGGAAGGAACTGTTGGAGTCCCGCCGTGGATCTTTGCCCGAGGTGATACATCCAATGCCAATCAAGCAGAGCATCTGGGATCGACCACTCATTGATATCGACAAAACCAAGATCCGCCGACACGCCTGCGACTTGGTCAATGGAGCCAGGTTAGACGCAGCTAGCAGCCCTCACTCAGCCGATTGGCTGACCGCGCGGCCCATTGCTACATGCGGCCTTGTCCTTGACAACGAGGCGGTCCGGGTGGCGGTAGGCCTGAGGTTGGGCCTGGAACTTTGTGGCCCTCACAGATGCCACTGTGGAGAGGCGGTGGGCCCGGAGGGCCACCATGGCTTCGTGTGTAGGAGGGCCCAGGGACGCTCTTTGCGCCACAACGTTATCAATGACATCGTTTGGCGGTCTCTTCTCAGGGCTCAGATACCGAGCACCAAGGAACCTGTCGGCCTATTTAGATCTGATGGGAAGAGGCCCGACGGGGCAACGCTCATCCCTTGGTCGAGGGGGAAGTACCTGGCATGGGATGCTACAATTGTTCATACCTGTGCTGCCTCGTATATAACCCAGACTGGGGAGAAGGGACCTGCGTCGGTTCAGGCAGCAGACCGCAAAACTCTAAAATATGGTGGACTACCTGCCTCCTATGATTTCCAATCGCTCGCTATTGAGACAATGGGCCGTTTCAACCCCTCGGCGTTGGATTTCATCAGCGAAATTGGTAGCCGGATTTCTCTTATAAGTGGCGACAGACGTGAGACGACCTTTCTCTTTCAGCGCATTTCTGTTTGCATCCAACGCTACAACCTAGTCGCTTTCATGGGCACCTTTCCGTTGACCACAGAAGACGAGGCCTGACCCTCCGGACAATAAAATCTGTACATTAACAATCTCTAAGTCCCTGGGGAAATGAAGTACCTCAGGGCAAATTTAAAAAAAAAATATAATAATAATAATAATAATAATCATCATCATCATCATAATCATAATAATAATAATAATCATAATATTAATATCGTTGTCTATTTGTAATCAACTCTCAGTATATGTGACCAACCAACTTCCTCTTTCACTCTGTCTATCTGTCTGTATCTTTATGTCTCTGTCTGTCTGTCTGTCTGTCTCTCTCTCTCTCTCTCTCTACCTCTCTCTACACCACTCTATGCTTTTGCCTCTGTCTCGGTCTTTCTGTGTCTATCTGTCTGTCCGTCTCCCTCTTTTGTAGTAGCCGTCAGAGGTCTCTCCATTCCCACCTCACACTTCACTTAAGAAGAACAATAGCAAGCTTTGATCAAACGAAAACGTCCTTTGATCCCTTACCGAAGAGAACGTATCTCTTTCTTCTTGAAGATGAATCATCGTTATCTGAGATTCCGCATCTGGGATTGGACATCATCTCCATCGTTTCATTGTCAGCCTCACCTGCGATAAAACATACACACCGATTATGTACAGCCTTTTCTGCCAACGATTATATAGAGCCTTTTTTCATAAGATTGCTTTCAAAATGGTGACTGGTGTCTACTGACTTATATAGCGCTGTTATCAAAATGCACAACGTTTCAACTTCACACGGACGTCTAGTGCGACGATAATAATTGGACGAAAACCGTATTTATGTACACTTGAGTGTATGTACGTGTGTATGTATGTACGTGTGTATGTATGTACGTGTGTATGTATGTACAGTTGGTGAAAATAGTTATTGCATCATTCTGGAAAAAGCTAAAAATCGGTTTGATATATTTAGGGTCAGCTTTTTCAATGTCAC
Organism: Bimastos eiseni; assembly: GCA_959347315.1. Lineage (NCBI taxonomy): Eukaryota > Metazoa > Annelida > Clitellata > Crassiclitellata > Lumbricidae > Bimastos > Bimastos eiseni. Next base: position 210,348 of record OY365822.1, read on the forward strand.
TCAGATTATTTTGAGCATAAAATCAGTCATTTACATGTGCGTATTATCGGGAATGTCTGTTGTGTAGGCTATATATTCGTTTAATGTGTCTGAATGTCAAACCGCAGTCAGTTACGAAATTTATATAAACAACCATAATATGTTGATCGATATACAAGGAAGAAACTATGAAAATTCATTGTTTGTACTTACTACGTTCTAACACTTCGTTGTACGGCTTCTAGCTTTGATCACAGGGTTATGCAATAATCATTTACACCACTGTATGCTTATATGTGTAGAGACAATCCACATAGCGCCTTCTGGTGCCTCAAACAAGTGTTGCGCATATTAGTTGTCTTTAATAAGGTCACTGTTTCACTCACCTGTCTCTCTTAGTCCAAAATATCTTTGGTAGGCCCTGAAAGACTTCTTAAAGTCTTCGTCTGTCCCATTGACTGCTCCCTTTCGTCCTCTCCAATGCCCAAACCTCGATAGGTAGTTCTAAATGCGTAACAAACAAATGCCAACTGAATAAAGAAGAGATACAACTGAAGAAGCATCACTAAGTATCAAAACACCGACGGAAATAAATTATTCGACAGATCTACCTTCAAAAACATTCTGCTTACGTCTCTTGTTGCACTGTGGCCTAGCAGTTTGATACAAAACCTCTTACTTTTTGAATTAAACTTCAAGTGGTTGTTTTCCACAGACAAAAGCATTGTCGATAGTGCAAGTAGCCAATGGTATGCAACATCACTTGTTATTCTAGTGTTATTAATATTACTATCTTTGCACTTAATAGAAATCGCTGTTAATACTTCACAGAGAATTAGACATATTTAGACAATTGTTCTTTCTTCTAAAATGATGACTCATAATTAAAACAAAATTATTTCATTTCGTTGGCGATTAAAGGTTTAATCTATACTCTGACTCATCCGATCCTCCGCATTTCCACTTCTACCCTGAACACCATCCGCCTTAATAGCTACTTTGCCCTCTTGAACTCTCTAGTATTCGCGAATATATTGGTCTCCGTCGCTCAGCATTCGAGTGGCGCTTATACATAGCGTGAAGATATCGATTACGATAACGACTCTGAAATAACTTATCGACATGTTTGTCCAAATATGAACTGACATTACGACTGTTGACCTGATTGCTTCTTCGTTTAGGAGCTTCATCGGTTGATGCCTACGGCATTATACACAAGCGCTGCAGAATCTACCAGTTACAGTTACGACCGTAAACTCACCTTCTGTTCGTCCTTCGTCTCTGGTGTCCTCCGACTCCCACCTCGACGACCCTGCAGAGGTGCAGAGAGAGTAACTGCAGCCACTAACAGGACGACCGCTAAACTCAACAGCGTTGATTTCATCATCGTTGGCTTTTATCTCGCAAAAAGATTCCGATTCTCTAATTCTCCACTTTTCCGATTCGCCGCTTCTTCTTTTCCTCCTTCTTCGTCGTCTTCTCGGTAATCACTGGTATTGTCTGAACCAAAGGCGCCGTTTTATACCTTCAAATCACACGACAAATGAGGCACAGAGTGACTGTGCTCTCGAGCGAGGGAACTGTCACGTTCGGCTGATCCTGAGTTTATCGTCGCCCAAATCCCCCTGTTGCAGTCGTGACTGCATCTGATTTAAATGAAAATGGATTTCCGTTCAAGTGTAGTTCATAAGTCAGAATTTAAATCCCACCTTTTATCTTTTTTCATTGAAACTAGTCACTGAGTTTTTGCAAAAGCGGACGCGATGAATGGGTGTTGAATATTGCTAGGTGTGAGTCAGTCTTCGAATTGCCTCTAGTTGAGTTGAGTTGAGCTATGAAGTTGTTACGAATAAGAGAAGGAAAGCGGAAGTAAGCGATTTATTAATTCGCCTATAGTCATCGCCCAAGAGGTCCATTGCCTTTGCATCAGTCATCGCTCAGTGATGAACTGTTGCGATGTTTTGAACTCTCTAATATAACCGTTTTCGGTTTTTCATGACATTCCAGTTGCTCTGCTTTTGGCTGAGGTTCTCTTTGACTGAATGGTTTTCTTGATTGAAGAGATCAAAGGTCTGAGTTTGGTTGATTATTGCGCGGATTAAGTGACCTTTTGTTCTTTGTTACGTCCAGCAAGAAGAGGACAAGACGTTGACCTCTGAGCGTTGAAGGTCAAAGTGGAATGAGGTCAGCTCTTCCGTTTCGTATGCTTGAGTCACCGTGGGTCTTGAAGGAGCAGACGGAGGAGCAGGAAGAGAAGGAGGAGGAAGAAGAGGAGAAGAAGGAAAATGGATGGCCGTCAAATATTCATCCAATTGAATGAGAATTTCACTAAGTATAAATGACTTCAAGGTCGACCTCACCTCTAGGACCAAATGTCTCCAAGTGGCTGATTCCTATTCTACTCCTCTGTTTTATCAAGGATTTTGTGCGTTTAGATTTTAGAAATTCTTTATGGTAGTGATTGCCTTGGTTCAGGTGACACACCATCAATGATCAAGCCCTCTTACCTCTTACCATTGGGGCCATATTCACGACTCCTGTGGCCCCGAATGTAGTTCATCTGGATGGAGGACTTCCAACAGGGCCACTGGTCGATGGAGGAAAATCCTTTCGGTCCCAAGTGTCAGGAAGGCAAGATATTCCCCCCACGACTAAAAAATACCACTCTATCTGAAATTGGAGGCATTTGACTGCGGACTCCCCTATCTTAACGTCCCTGCATTGGAGTGGCCTAGAACACCGGCAGCATCACTCAACCCATCGACCAACCATCTCCTCTCAACAGCCTGATGCCATCCCGGTGTTTCACGCATGCGCACTGCTACTACTGCTCAATAAAGAAGCTCTGCCCGTGTCAACCCTTCAATAGTAGAAACCATCTTAAGCAGGAACTGTGGCTTCATCTCTTTTCAGTCTCTTTCTTTCTTTCTCTGTTTTAGAAAAGTATGAAGACCGTCTCATTATGTTAGAGACAGTATTCATCTGGGTCGAGAAGGCCTCTGAATATCTGAGAGGCGCTACATAAATGCTCAATTTCATATGCAGCACGAATTTTCAACACCCTACCTCTTGGACACCATATACATATTCTACACATTGCAATTGACCCTGCTCTTTGGGCATATACTCTGTGGACACCCTGCCTTTTGCCTGTGGTCACCCTTCCTTTTGTCTGTGGACACCCTTCCTTTTGCCTGTGAACACCTTGTCTTTTGTCTGTGAACACCTTGTCTTTTGTCTGTGGACACCCTTCCTTTTGCCTGTAAACACCTTGCCTTTTGCCTGTGGACACCCTTCCTTTTGCCTATGAACACCTTGCCTTTTGTCTGTGGACACCCTTCCTTTTGCCTGTGAACACCTTGTCTGTTGTCTGTGAACACCCTTCCTTTCGCCTGTGAACACCTTGTCTTTTGTCTGTGGTCACCCTGCCTCTTGAACCGACAGAAGAGACTTAGATTTCCCAGCACCTGATCTGCACTGACTATCATTTAGAGGCTGAACAGTCGTGCCTGTGTCATCGTTGGTTCCTAGATGTTCAGTTTTGTTGTCTGTCGTGACTCAATTGATAAAAGATCTGCTTCCTCGATTTGGACCAAGTGGCGAAAAGCACTCAACCATGAAAACCACGTGACAGGGCGTGCCATTTTCAATATAATCAGAGAGCATGGCTCATGGAGACTTTTACGCGGCTTTATGAGTTCTTATAACACCTGGGACAAACAAGATGAAACGAAACAGAATGACTCATCATCACAAGTTCTTTGCTCAATGTCTGCTCTTTGACATTTGTCGTTGTTTCGTTTGGTGGCGTCAACGCCTTTCGCGGTCGATGCGAGGCTATGTGCCACCGCAGTAGGATGATGATGATGATGATGATGATGATGATGATGATGATGATGATGATGATGATGATGATGATGATGATGATGCGTTTGAATGTACTCGATATTGCCAATGGCAACAGGAATTCATTTGGCGCTCTTTAGATGCGAACAGAGAGCTAGACAGACAGGCAGAGACAGAGAGACAGAGCGAGAGAGAAAGCAAGAGAGCGAGATAAAGACAGAACCAGAGACAGGCAGACAGACAGACACAAACAGAAAGATATAGAGAGAGAGGCAGGTTGACTTAAATATGCAGACATATCGAAAGCGCATTGCATTCTGGGTCTCTGCCCTTGTTTTCGTTGCCTTTGCATCAGTTTACCTCAAGGACAATGTGTCGACCCGTTGAGGTCAGTAGTGACCGACGCCAACTCCGTGCTGCTGCCTATGGGGAACTGGTTGTACCTTTCGTTCGTACCACAACGATGCAACATCGGGTCTTTTCAGTGGTTGGCACGACCATCTGGAATGGACTCCCCCGAGAGCTACGCCTCTTGCAGAGAAATTCCTCGCATGCATTTTAGTGTTAATTGAAATCCGGTTTTCAGCCGTAGTCAGACCAGGAGTGCCTCTGAGTAGATACTTTGAAGGGGCGCTATATCAAATTCACATTGATTGATTGATTGAAAGGAACCTATGGAGAGGGTGGTGGTGGTTGTTGCAGTTTAACGACGCTGTCTGGCAACAAAGACCATTAGCCTCGCCCTCCTCCTTTATCCAGGCTTGGGACTGGCACTGGCCGGGTACTACCAGTGGCGGAGTGTATAGAGAGAGATAGTGAGACAGAGATATATAAATACAGTGAGTGAGTGAAAGAGAGAGAGAGGGGATGAATACCAATCCCTGGCTTCTGTTTGATTGACAGATGTCCCTCTGGCGACAGTTGTGTGACCTTTCTTCTGCAGGTGTCTCAATCACGTGACTCAAGCTTTGCCTCCGTCCAAATAGCGAGGCCAAGGTGAATCAAATATGCATTTTACAAAGTGGGTGTAAAATTCACACAAAAAATCGGGTGGAGCCAAATCCTTCTGCTTCTGGCGATCTCTGCCATGATTTCATGATTTTTATCCTACAAACGTCATCGCCAAAAAACTTCTAAAGATTGCGTCATCATCAACATCTTCATCATTTTCTCACGCTGTCTCTGCTCCACGTCTTGTCTTTATTCATTAATTGTTGTAGGTTGCACTCTCTCTCTCTCTCTCTCTCTCTCTCTCTCTCTCTCTCTCTCTCTCTCTCTCTCTCTCTCTCTCTCTCTCTCTCTCTCTCTCTCTCTCTCTGTCTTCTCGTGTTCGCAATTCTCCCTCCAAGAGATTATCTTTGGCCCTCAATAGAGACCTAACCCCTTCCAATCACCTTTTACTTCTTAGCGTATACTTAACTCCGATCTGCACTCCAGATTTTTGTAAAGGGCGCATACAAAACGGTTGTTCTTTGGAATTGCATTGTCAGGCTTCAGTTTGAAACCGGTGTCGTAGCACTTCAGTGATTTTCTTTTACTCTCCTCTTCAATGAACGAAAAGTTCGTGCGAGCGACCCTAAAATCAACCGATCTACGCCCAAACGCATAATTCGCATACCTCTTGTAAAAATTAGTATGTGTGTGTGAATGGATTTGAGGATTTTTATTTAATTGTTTTAGAGGTGTTTGTTCTTTCTGCTTGTCCAATTATCGCAGCTAGAAAATTTACGTGATGTCTCTAGAGACTAAGCGATGGACCCAGTTTATTGACGAGAGCTGCGTCATGTCACTTTCCCACTCACCTTTGAGCACGTTTCAGTTTCATGTTTAGAGTCATAAATATAGTTGTAACTTGTAAAAATTGGATCACACCCATGAGTATTTTTTTCGAAAGAGTCCTTCATCAATAGATATCCAGTTTACACCAGTTTGAATCTCTTTTTGCCTATCGGCAACAAAATGTGAATTCAATCGTTGACTGAATCTGTCTCTCGCCCTAACTCAACGACGAACGTGTTTCAACAAATGAAAATAGAAAGCGATAACAGTTCCGTGTAAACAGCCTCTCTCCCCCCTTTATGCTAATTACTGGCGAATGTTACTCGTCAAAAGGTTCCCTCCTCCTTAATCCACCCTCAGTTAAAGCCACCCTTCACCGTTTGACCCACTTGACCTTACAGAAGTAGGCAGAGATATGGCTGCATTTGCAACGTGTTGTATCGTGACGATTTTGAATAAATTTATCTGTGGATTTATTAAAATTTATCTCCTCATTTGAAATCATTGACAATTAACTTCAATGAGTAACTAATTCACGATTGTCATCAGGAACAGTAGGAGAAAGCAGGAGGAGGATGGAGGAGGAGGAGAAAAGAGGAGAAGGAGGAGGAGAAGGAGGAGGAGGAAGGAGGAGGAGGACGAGAAGGGAAAAGAGGAGGAGGAGGATAAAAGAGGAGAGGGGAAGGAGATAGGAGGAAGAGGAGGAAGAGCAGGAGGAGGAGGAAGGAGGAGGAGAAGGAGCAAAGAGGAAGAGGCGGCGGATCGAACCCATGTAATCTACATGGATCCAAATACCACCGACTGATTGTCTTGTAGATCAACTCTATTCAGACAAAAATATATTTGTTGTAGAACCAGAGAAAAAGAAGGAATCGCTTGTTTCCGTTCTTTCGCTAAACAAAGCCGAGAGAAAAATCTGCAAACTATGAGAGCAAAGTCCTCTTCTAATTAATAATCAGAGGAAGATCGTATTTCACACGCAGTGTCTTGGGCAGAGACAGACAGACAGACAGACAGACCCCGCTTGGGAGCATTTGACGACATGTGCAAAATGTTTTGAAACTGTCTAATACCAAAAAATATGAGCATAAATTTCATCGCTTGCCACTTTGCGACGCCTAGTGCTACGCCAACCGCTGTTTGAAAACTTTTGATTTGGACGGCCCCCTTCTTTCGTCTCAACACGACGCCTAAGCCAGAGATATCGCAGAATCTGACCCATTATCTTATCGCATCATTGGCTGTTATTAATAAATGGTTATTTAGGTCAGAGTGGTGTTTTTGTCTAAGGTCTGTCCTCGGTTCAGAACCAATCAATCGTAAAATATAAACAGATACTTCATCCTTTTAGAATCTGTTTGAGCAGGAACAGGTGGTTTCTAAGACGATTCAAATGATGCTGGATGTGTGATCAAAAGTTGAAGCTCGTGGTCCTTCTATTTATCCATCTTTTCCGTCTCTCTCTTTCTCTGTCTCTCGCTCTGTCTGTCTGTCTGTCTGTCTCAGTATAAATATAGACATATACTTATTTCGCCATATGTAATTAGAGACAGACGCACAGACACATAGACAAAGAGACAGAGACTGACTTAGAGAGATAGAGAGAAGACAGAGAAAGACAGACACAGAAAGAGAGACAAAGCGAGATATAGATAGACACAGATAGAGAGACAGAGTGAAACACACAGAGACACGCACACAGAGAAAGAAAGAGATAGAGAGACAGACGCACAGACACATAGACAGAGAGAGAGACAGACAGACAGAAAGAGAAAGAGATAAAAGCTATTTCAACACATCGTCCGCCTTCTTCGTTCTCTTCATAAGCTGATAAGATTCTTTGCAGACGTACTCAGTTTAAAAAACAGAAACCTTCTGGCGCACGTACGCACGCACCCACCCTCTCACTCACCTACGGTTTGTGGTCTGACAGAGACATCTGGCATATTCAGACACTACTGATGATGAAGACACGCTATTCGCTATTCCTTGCCGTCTCATCCTCTCACCGACTGAATATATTATAGTTAGGACTCAGGACACCGATTTTGCCAAGTTTGCTAAGGGGTGAATTAGACGCAGACACCTCGAACCGAATTTTTGCCCTGGTAAGAATATAAACCCGCATAATGCTCTTATTATGCTGGGCTGTTGGTAGAAAGGTGGAACCGCCCTGCATAATAAGAGTTACGACGTAAACTATTCGCTATTCGGCCACATTGAGACACAAGTGTCCAATTTTGGCAGGCCTCGAGCCTCCAACCTCAAGGGTTCCTTTGTAAATGAAATAGCGTGTAGAGTAAGCGACTGGATTTTCATCATAATACGATATCGCTTCCTTGCCGTCTCATCCTCTCACCGACTGAATATATTATAGTTAGGACTCAGGACACCGATTTTGCCAAGTTTGCTAAGGGGTGAATTAGACGCAGACACCTCGAACCGAATTTTTGCCCTGGTAAGAATATAAACCCGCATAATGCTCTTATTATGCTGGGCTGTTGGTAGAAAGGTGGAACCGCCCTGCATAATAAGAGTTACGACGTAAACTATTATGTATCTCATTTAGATGATATCTCAAAGCAATCTGATTGTATCGTGAATGAAAAGTGATCTTTAACGTTATCTTACTGTATTGTTCATATAATCTGAATATGTTTTGAATTTACTTTGAGTGTAATCTCATTTTAATATGAATGTGTGTCAATCTTATGTGAATGCCATCTCAGTGCAATCTGTATACAACCTAATCTAATCTAAATGTAATCTGAATGCGTTCTGAGTGTAATTTGAATGTAAATCTAAATGTAATTTGTTTGTGACTTGAACGCAAATCTGATTGTAATCTGAGTGTAACCTAAATGTAATCTGGGTGTTATCTTAAAGTAATCTAAGTGTAACCCGACTGCATTGTGAGTGTAAACCTTCGAAGGTCTGAATCACACATAGAACAGTTTTATGATCCCAGAGATCGCCGGCGGTACATCAATTCAACCATCCTAGGTCGAGTAGGAGGAGGTTGTTAGGTGCCAGATCAGAGCTTACAGGTGGTCGATCGGAGGAGGAGGAGATGGTTCACCATGGCAACGGCAGGTGAGGGAGGGATTGGTCGAACGAGATCACGTGATGGATAAATGGCAGAGATCTGGAACAATTCATTGTTATGTCTGGTTGAAAGAGGGAGAGAGAAGAAAGGGAATGACTGCTGACGTTGTGTCTGGCTGTTAGCCACACATGGGACTCGCTCGATTCAACAGACATTCTCTCTCAACGCGAGGATCATCTGTCTGTCTTCCTCTCCGTCTGTCTGTGTGTCTGGCTGTGTATGTATGTCTGTCTGCCTCCATATGTGTCCTATATCAGTCGAATCGCGTTAATATTTTTTGTCTATACATACGATTTAAAAGACGGTTTTTAAAAGACGGAACAGATGCAAAGTCAGAAACTGATCTTTTTCTGTCTCTCTGTCTCTCTCTGTCTCTCTCTCTCTTTGTTTGTCTATGTATCTCTCTGTCTCTCTGTCTCTCTCCGGGCCACAATACTCCAGCAAACCCTGCTTCAGCTCCCACTCCATCGCATCCAACCACCTCCACCGTCTCCACAATCACCATCAGCAGCCTAGACAACATTCACAACAGCAGCCGTCGGATGCGGAATCTGACAGAGGATTGAACCAACCGAGGGAGGGAAGGAATCACCATAGCACACTGTCAGAGGAGAAATGGATATCAGGGACAATTGAAGCGTGGCTCCATCGATCGATCGATTGTGTTTTACAAGAGAGAAAACATCTAAAAAATCTCATCTTTCGTCTCTATTCTCCAAGACTATTCTGCAAGTACAGTCTTTATCACATCTTCATATCTATTATACAGACATATATCATTTAATGTCATATACAGAGATTTATGCTCTTGAATATGTCTATATATATATATATATATATGAGCAGTTGAGAATATACGCCATGCAACTCATAATAATATATTACTCCGTCTAAATCAATCGTTTTTATCATAATCTGCGAATGTTTATTGCCAGGTGGTCGCAAAAAGGATTTATTGCTGTTCTGTAAATAGGCTTAAATTTAACGATGTTTCAGTTGATGTATGAAGCAGCAGATATACATCGTTGGGTGTAATAACTTTGTATGTGTGAGTTTATATGTATAAGTGGGATTGTGTTTAAGGGTAAGTGTATTCTTAATGTAAAACGAGTTTAATAAGCAGGTAATCTGAGTGATATCTGAAAGTAATCTGAATGGCATCTTAATCTTAATTTGAGTGTATTCTGAATATATCTGAGTGTAACCTGAATGTAATCCGAAAGTATATTTGGATCTATAGAATACGTTGTCGTCAGTAGTCTCCCCTACATGTTTGCCTGAGCGGCGGCGATGTTTGTCTGCCATATCACGCAGACCGAGGGCCACGGATGACCGAGTATGGCACCAAATAGCATCAGCAGCAGCAGCATCCTTAATGAAGTCCGTTCTTTGTCATTGTGACAGCCACTGAGCCGTTCAAGAGAGATGCAATTGCTGCTGGTGGTGGTGGTGGTGGTACTGGTGGAGAAGGAGGACGAGATGTCGAGTGGAGGAAGAGGAGGAGGAGAAGGAGACGCTTAGAGTGTCCAGACCATCGCTCGATATCAGATACAGCGACTGACACGTTATCTGATAACTCAAGCAACGCTATCTCTCTATATCTCTCTGTCTATCTCTGACTCTGTCCGTATCCGTCTCTCTCTCACTGTGTTTGTCTTTGTCTCTATCCGTCTCTGTGTGTGTGTGTCTCTCTCTCTCTCTCTCTCTCTCTCTGCCTCTCTATGCCTCACAGCCTGTATGCGGCGTCGATTGGATGGAAAGGCTCCCTTCGGCCATGACTGGAAGAGATTACAATTCACATCACGGAACAGACTGCGTCTGAAGCAGAACGATTTTCCGGTGCGTTGCGACATCTCAATGGGCGACAGTAACTATCGTCAACGTCGACATTTTCTTCTCTTCACGGATTAAAATTTTGATGATAAAATATATATATATATAGAGAGAATAGCTAACGACGGAGAATAGATAACACTGCATTCATTGGGAAGTCAGAGTTAAAGAAATATTCTCAATTTGTTGTATATTAAGTGAAGTTCCTCTGAAAAATACCTGGAAAATATTTAAGTCATCATCGCATTGGAAATCATTGAAAACTCCAAGCGGATTAGTTGAGCTGATGAAGACTCAAAGAAAGGAATTACTCAGACTGAAGCAACGTTCACTAATTGAGGCAAATATTCCAATAGAAGTTTCGAAACGACGTTCTTAATTCTTTCAACCGAATCTCCTGATTTGGTGGATCGAAAGAAACGACCGGATTAGACTTGATTTGATTGGTAACTGAGCGACGAGAAAAAAGAGAAAATGTCAGCTCAGAATGTATGTCTCAAGAGAGTTTTGCTCGGATTCGTTATCGGACTAGTCATCGGGTTAGTTACCGGGTTAACAGAAATTGAAGACGAATTCACCAAAGGTAAGATATGTTCATTTAATATTGAAGTATATTGTAGATGCCTTGCGTTGCTAAAGCTTTATGTTAAGTCTTCTCAAACGAATTGTTAAGAGCTGTGGCACGGTTGTCGATTGGATAGAGCGGCCAACCTATAAAGGGTTCGATCCTCTGGGAGTCACTGTGTAGGGACCTTGGGCAAGTCCTTCGCGCACACGTGTTCTGCATTACAACTGTGTGTGTGTGCGCGCGCTTCTGAACTGATCGTAAGAAGGGTGATTAACAATTATAGACTTATTTAATTGTATCGTGTAACTCAATTTTCATGAACGTAGACCGAAACCGAAGTCGAATGAGAAAACGGAACTTCTTCTTAAACTCAGTGCAACGGAACAATCGAGTTTCCCCTTTAATTGGGACTTCATTGTGAAATGGTTCTTCAGGGCCAAACCTCCTCCTCCTCCTCTTCCTATTCCTCCTCCTCTCTTTCTCCTTCTCCTCTCCTCCTCTGCGTCCTCCTCTTCGTTATCGCATCCGAATGTTACAATGACAACGGATGAAATATTCCGACAGGAAACGCTTATCTCCATGGCAACCAACAATGTCTGCCTACTTTTCAGTCTTTCACTTTGGTTGAATTCGTTTCGTATTCTTGAATATGTCTCTCTATCTCTCTGTCTGTCTCTCTTTATCTGCGACCCTCGTTCTATAGATTTCTCTTTCTCAGTCTGACCTACATTCCAATTTAACCTCCCTCCTACCTATATCCCCCCTTTCTCTCTCTGCGGATGTTAGTCTTTCTCTGTCTGTCTGTCTGTCTGTCTGTCTGTCTGTCTGTCTCGCTCTCTAATATATTATATCTTACTCTGTATCCTGATTCCTTCAGCTGGTAAAGTTCGGAATTAATTGTCTAAACAATCCCAGTTATAAATCTCAGACGTTTTATCTTTGACCCAGATGTTTTCCACGTCTTTTACTAATCTTATCCGAAACAGTTTTTCCATTTGACTGAACTTTCTGACCACAAAGAAATCGATCCCTGGTAAACTACTGTTTCTGTCTGGTAAAAGAAACATTTGTTTCGATTAAGAGAAACATTCTGAGCCCATTAATTGTGATCTCTTTTGTAGCAACGATACGGTAATGTAGAATAAGGCGATTCAATGGAGACTACTCAGAGCTTACATAATAATTATTATTATGAGATGTGTAACGTAATGGCCGCCTTGCATGGCTGCTGACGGTTAAGTTCCTCTTCCTCCTCCTCCTCTTCCTCCACCTCATTTTCCTCTAACTCCTCCTCCTCTTCCTCCACCTCTTCTTCCTCTAACTCCTCCTCTTCCTCTAACTCCTCCTCCTCTTCCTCCACCTCTTCTTCCTCTAACTCCTCCTCCTCTTCCTCCACCTCTTCTTCCTCTAACTCCTCCTCTTCCTCTAACTCCTCCTCTTCCTCTAACTTCTCCTCTTCCTCTAACTCCTCCTCTACCTCCCCTTTAACTTTAATAGCCTATCATCGTTCTTTCGTTCTATGTTTGCAATTGAGCGAATATTATTTTCACTGCATATTATTATATATTTACACGCGGTACATTTTCTTGTATTTTATTTAACGAAGGAAAAGCCAAAGACTGGACAAGGAAAAGAGAAGTCTCATCATCATCATCATCATCATCATCATCATCATCACAATCATCCTCATCATCATCATCATCGTTATCTGCAGCATCATCAGCAAGCGATGGATTCAGAGCCAGACGATCAGCCGTAGAGGAAAAGACTAAGCTGTGGCCCAACAACGAAGTTCCTTACGTCATCTCCGGTAGAGTGAAAGAGGCGCTATATAAATCGTTTGATTTTTCTCAATTTTATTGACTCTTGTACTATTATACTCATCAACTGTTGTGACTCAGATTAACCAAAACCATAAACAGTGTTGGGATGGGGTGGGGTAAAGTTGGGTTTGGATAGGATGGGATGACGGAGCAATGGTAACACTTCTGACTTTGAACCCAGGAACGATTCCAGCTGCCCTTCCAAGGATCGACCCAGCCTTATATTTACAAGTTGGCGTTTGGCTAAATGACCAGTAGGACGTGATGAGTTCTTGCATGGCAGCCATAAGTTTAAATTTTACCACTGTAATCATTTATGATTATCATCCACTCATATCAAAACTTGTTATCCTAATGCGTACTTTACACTTTGAATTAAAAAGAAGAATGTTATATCATAGTATTAGTAATTTCCTAAGGACATTATTACTGACCAAATATTGGTCTACATTTTTCTACTGGTTAGGGAGCTGGATTTGGTTCAAATCCAAGTGAGGGAAGATGTATGTCTCCAGATAGTGGCTCCAGTTGTGTGCCGCTCTCCAGATGACCTAGGCTCAAAAATGGGAAGATCACGTTACGAGGCAGAGGAGGGAAGTCATCCGGCGTCATAAGCCGAGACCTAGAAGCCGAAGAGGCCAGCACATGTAACCCACAGCATCCTTTCATCGTTAGACGAAGGAACTGGTCAGTTGCCAAGACCGAGAAAGATGACGTCGTTAGCGCTTAATGTCGTCCTTATTAGCAACACGATCATCGGCAACAGCAGAACAAGAAAAGTACTTGCAAAACACTATTTGAAATAACTAATAGTGCTGACTATTGTCTTGGACATTTCTCTCTGCAGATGACATCAAAGATGGGACAGCAGAACATATCGTGGAAGCGATCAAGCACTACCACCTGCGGACCTGCATTCGATTCATCAATGGAACAGCGGAGGAATTCGAAAGGAATCGGACGGTGGGAAACATGGAAAGAAACTACGTTCGATTCATCGCTGGAAATGTATCAACAATGTAAGGAATTGGATCCAGGGATCAATTGGATCAAAGGATCCAAGGATCAATGATATCAAAGGATCCAGGGATCAATTGGATCAACGGATCCAGGGATCAATTGGATCAACGGATCCGTTGATCCTATTGGATCAAAGGATCCAAGGATCAATGATATCAAAGGATCCAGGGATCAATTGGATCAATGGATGTAAGGATCAATGAGATCAACGGATCCAGGGATCAATTGGATCAACGGATCCAAGGATCAGTTCTCATTAACGCAATTGGATTTAAATCAACTGAGATTGAACTGAAACATAAGAGCTGAATATCCATCTCTCTCTCTCCGCCTCTCTCTCTCTCTCTCTCTCTCTCTCTTTCTCTCTCTCTCTGCCTATCTCTCTCTCGGCCTCTCACTCTCTGTCTCTCTGTCTCTCTGTCTCTCTGTCTCTCTGTCTCTTTGTCTCTCTGTCTGTCTGTCTCTCTCTCACTCTCTCTCTCTCTCTCTCTCTGATCAATTGCATCTTGTAGTAATTCCTTAAACTCTATTACAACCCCATTTTTACTGGCGCTACATAAAGCGTACTATTATCATCTACACTATATTGCTACTACTACTTCAACTTTTATTACTAATATTGTTATTATAATAATTGTTATTATTTTTACAATTAATTATAATAAGAATACTATTATTGAAATTATAATTACTTATATTATTATTGTTCTTATTACTATTTTAATTATAATAAATTTTGTTGTTTCCCTGTAGATGTTCCTCCCCTGTGGGGATGACTCTTGGCAGCAGACCACTCAAGATCACCCTTGGCATCGCATGTACGGTAAGTCTGTTGCATTCAGAGCTTCATACTCGCTCACTCACTCGCTCACTCACTCACTCACTCACTCACTCAATCAATCAATCACTTAATCACTCACTTAATCACTCAATCACTTAATCACTCACTTAATCACTCACTCACTTAAACACTCACTCACTTAATCACTCACTCACTCACTCAGCGTAGGAACATGTTAACCTTCGCACAACCACAAGAAACGAATTCAGAGCAAAGAGGGAAAAGAAGTGAACGAAATGTTTTTTGGAGAGAGAGGAAAAACACAAAGGCAGCGATAAAGACAGAGACAGACAGCCAAAAATAGACAGACAGACAGACAGACAGCGGCAGACAGGTTTATTCAATTACGTAAACCGTAAGACGCATTAACGTGTCATTACTGGCTTAATTTGAAAGGAGACGATTGACGACTGACAACATTGTGCAGTTTCTATCTCTGTCTCTTTCTATATCTGTCTATATCTCTCTCCCTGTTTCTCTAACAATGCCTCAAAATGGTTGTCTTCGTCTGTCTGTCTGTCTGTGTTTCGCTCACAATATTTGGATCCGTTTCAACGCATTCATCTGTTGTTCTTATTTATGCAGAAAAACCACAGAATGTTTTGTCTGCTCCAGTCTCCATCTTCTTCCTATTCCTCTTCTACCTTTCCGTGTCTCTCTGTCTGTCTGCCTGTTCGTCTATTTACCTGTCTCTATCTGTGTCTGTGCGTACTTGCTAACTCACTTTACGCACCAATTCATTTGTCTTCGAGGCATCGACTCCCAACTGAAGTCCTCGCCTCATCTTCCTCATCTTCTTCGGCTGCGGTGGCTGGCATCAAACGCTCGCAGCACCTGCCTTCACTCGACGGGAAACTGCCATCACGCCATCATTTGCTTCTCTGACACGCCCTCTCGTACCACTCTAGTTCCACTCTAGTTCCACTCTAATTCCACTCTAGTCCCACTCTTGTGCCACTCTGGTACCAGTGCCAGACAATTAGTCTGAAATAATTTGCAAACGAGAGCAGGTTGACCAAATATTTGTGTTTGATCTTAAATCAGTTCAGACTGTTTAAAAGAATGGAAGGAAATGGAGAGAGCTAACAAGAGATGGCGACCTCAGTTTACTTAGCCTCGGCACATGCAGACGGCAACAAGTCCAACGCTTCATCTTGCTCTCAATATCTCTCTGTAAGTCTGTGTCTGTCTGTCTGTCTGTCTGTCTCTCCCTCTCTCTCTCTCGCTGTATCTCTGATAAAGCACTCCGACGCAATAAATCGCATTCATTTTATGAATTTTATTATTTTATGTATATGTATAGCCGTGTTCACAATATATATATAAGTATATATATATATATATATATATATATATATGGTTTATGTATATATGTATGCATGCATATATCTGTGTCTATGGCATGCGTTTGTTCTATTTGCAGTTGGCAGATATCGTACATGAGATGGGTCATCTGTTGGGTCTGCTACACGAGCAGTCACGTGCCGACCGCGATGCCAATGTCGTCATTCAATGGAATAACATCAAGAGTGGAATGAATTTAAACTTCGACAAATCAAACTCAGCGAATTGGTTGGGTCCATACGACCTCTCGTCCATCATGCACTACATACCCCAGGTCAGCTGACAGACAGACAAACAGACGGACAGACGGACACACGGATGGACGGATGGACAGACAGACAGACAGACAGATATTTAGACAGACAGATGGACATGACGAGAGGTCCTTGAACAGATTATTGTCTGGGATTTGGCTCTCGTGGATCTATTAAAGATTGAACGGATTTTGTTACTGATATTTAATTGTTTAAATTGATTGATTGATTGAATGGTTGAATGATTGATTGACTCCTGATCGATTGATCGTCTAATATCAATTTGAATTTTAAAGTTCGTTCCAAATTCGTGAAATATCAAAATTCGGTGAATCCGATTTCTAATGTTGTTCGTATCAATTTTAAATCAGTTTACGATTCTAATAATGTTTCCGTTTCTTTGGCTTCAGTTCGCAATTCAAATTTAGTAAGAGACGCAAAATAAGGAGATTAAGTTTTGATTTCTGTTGAATTTCGATTGCGATAGATTTGTGGTCCGTTGTCTCTATCTCACTTTTATCGTTTACAGACTTTTAGTTCCAACGGAAATCCTGTTTTCACTCCGATCTATGATCGAAAAGTTCAAGAGCAAGACAGAAATCAACTTAGTTACTACGATGCTTTCAAAATCAACAAACTCTATCAGTGTGCAAGTAGGAAGCCACGTGACTAAGTCATGTTCAAATTCAATTCAATTAATTGCTATTGTTTATTTAACTGTGAAATCTGGCCAACAATCATGATATTATTACTAATCGACTCATCGTTTGCCATTTATTGACCAGAATACAGTTTGGTTCTGGCCTTTTGTACTTTATAGACCGACGCTTTATAAGATGATATTTACAATCACAGCTAACAGGTGACTTAATATGACTTAATTTGACTTAAATTGACCTATTTTGACTTAATTTGACTCTCTTTGATTTAATTAAAATTAACTTGACTTAATTTGACTTGAATTGACTTCACATATTATTCCATTCAGCCCCAAAAGTTCACAAACTAAAATGATTTAACTGATTTTCTTTCATTTCAGTCCATTGTGACTCAAAAAATAGGAAATGTGAGAACGGAGGATATTTGAATCAATTCTGTCAATGCATTTGTCCAAAGTCTTTGGTTGGTGACAGATGTCATCTGCCAATCGACTCATCAAGTACGTATATAGGTTAACAATTATCACGCTGAACGAGTCATTTACTTACATGTCAATTATCATGATGATGATAATAATAATAATAATAATAATAATAATAATAATAATAATAATAATAACAATAATAATAATAATAATAACGACGACGTCGACGACAACGACAACGATGACGGTGATGATGACGTTGATGATGATGATGTAGGTTAGAACAGTATTTGAGATCACAATTCCTAAAGAGATGACGTAATCGCTGTCTAAAATTCTGCAGAACCTGTTGGTGAACTCTGACCCGATGCTGACATGCGCAGTCTGTCGTTCTGCTTTGTAGAATGCGGAAAGGTAATCGATCTGAAACTGACGAAAAAGACGATTACGTCATTGAATTTCCCATTGCATTATCCACAGAATATAAGCTGCACTTGGCTCATCAAGGTAAGTGGAAACATGGATGGATGGATAGATGGATGGATGGACGGACACGGATGGATGGATGGATGGACAGATGATGGATGGATGTAATACAACTTAATTAATCGAATTTCAACATTTGCATAGCACCCCTTCAAGATATCTACTCAGAGGCGCTCTCTGAGGAGTCTGCGCTGAACTATATGGAAATTCTTGAAATTTGATATCCCGTCCTTCTTCCAACATCTTTTGATCGGAAGTGCACACTTACGCCTCGCCTTGTGCTGCAGAGCAATTGTTCGCGAAGGACTTGCTCAAGGTCCCTACACAGTGACTGACGCCTCGGACGAGGGTAGAACCCGCTCACTTAGTGTTACGGGCCGATTGCTCTAACCGATCAGCCACCGTGCCGCAAATGATGTTAAAATGTCTTTTCTAACAGATAATGTTACCTAAGTTAGCAAAGTAGTGCATAGTATGCTAAAAAGAGTCGTCAGTGGTGGGCCCACGCACAACCGTGAAACCAATCAACGAATTCCCGTCGACAGCTTACAGATGGTATGGATGTTCAGAGTCTCTGGGCCACGGATGAATGAAAGATTGGATGTTTTTGTGATGAATGGAAGATTGGATGTTTTTGTGATGGATGGAAGATTGGATGTTTTTGTGATGGATGGAAGATTGGATGTTTTTGTGATGGATGGAAGATTGGATGTTTTTGTGATGGATGGAAGATTGGATGTTTTTGTGATGGATGGAAGATTGGATGTTTTTGTGATGGATGGAAGATTGGATGTTTTTGTGATGGATGGCAGATTGGATGTTTTTTTGATGGATGGATAGATTGATAGAGGTCTTAAAAGTGCGACGGATTTTAAACGACGTCGAATTTATACTTTCTTCTAGTTTAGTTAGTAGTCAGAAACCTTTGCATTAATTGCCAATGAATGATTTAATTATTGAAATAGATGATGAATATTCATTCGATACTTTGGTGCTGTAGGCTCCGATTGGATTTCAGATCCTTCTTTCTCTCGACCAAGTCAACATCGCTTGCAGTGACAGCCTAGAAATTCGATATCACTACATTGGTATCGAACTCGCGCCAAGGTAGACAAAAGAAAACCGTCTCATCTCTAGAATCAATCACACACGTTGGAACATACAGAGAAAATAGAATTGAAATGACACACTATAAAGATAGACCCAGTGTAAGACAATAGACCGACAAACATAAGCTCATACAACATTACAATCAAAGACAATTAAACAGACCTCAATCATTGAAAAATAGTACAATGGAATAGAAAATAATGACGGCCCATTATACTTATCGAAGTATCTGAACAATACAATTGATCTAATACAATAGGACAGAAATGAAGACAATAGAGACTCCGGCCATTGTTGACGGAGGTGTCGTTGAATTGTTCTTATGATGCTCTATATTAAT